>VYXB01000527.1:703675-754663 GCA_013397135.1 Pachyramphus minor | reverse complement strand
TATGTATGTATATATGTATGTATATATATGGGGGGTGCGCACGTGTGTGTGTGGGTGTGCGAGTGCGCGGGTGCTTGTGTGTACATATACATGTTTGCGTGTGTGTGTATACTAGATATGGTGTATGGATATATGTATGTACACACTCCATATATTTGGAGATACCAGTCTCAGTACTCCAGGAATCAATATTTAGTACAGCTTGCGTTTTGGGAGACAGCTTAACTAAGTTCATTACAGGTTGGAATGTAAGCGAAAGGAGAGCTCCCATGGGCATTTACTGTAGATTTGGTTCCAGGCTGAGCAGTGTCTGTCCATTCTTCTTTGGGAATTATTTTCATGCCTGCTAGGTAGCAAAGAGAGCATGGGAAGAAATCCAGAAGGTTTTAATAAGGTTTTTGCTCTCTGATGCAGGAATGTTTGAAACCCCCCAACAGTCCTGAGGATGCCTAGAAGCGATTCCCACCAACCATTTGTACCTAACAGGGGCACATTTCTACCCAAGCTGGTGGTTTCTTACATCCCAACACACACAACACTGCCCAGACAGCTGATTCAGGGGGCAAATTATAAAATATATTTGTTTCTGTTTATCTTGTAATTTCTGTTCTTACAGGCTGCGTAATGCACATACAGCCAAGATTAGGAATCCTAAAGCTCTTCAGTTCAATTTATTTTTTTAATAAATTACATTTTAATCAAAAATGTTTTTGCAATAGCAGAACATTATCACTGGTTTGACTACTGCTTTGTATTGCTCTATCTGTGGTGCTCCCATTCACCTTTATGAGAAAGGGACCTTTAGATGATACATTTTGTTGTATCATAATACATTAAGCTCATAAGCCTAAAACCTCACAATGATATTCTCTTCATTACTCTTTCCTATCTCATGCAAAATGTAACAGAGAAGCACTAATAAAATCTGACTGCAGCATTATTAAAATGTTAAACAATAAATATCTTTTTTTTTTGCAGTATATTTGAATTCAAAATTGCCAAGAAGAAGAATGACATAGGATTTAGAAACTGGGGGTGTGAAACAGGTCTCAAAGCACATATTTGAAACCATAAGGAATGAAGTGCTAAAAGAGGAGAACAAGACACAGAGTATACAGGACAGGATCTTTTTTTAACTGTCTATATTATTAAACGTACTAGGGCTTAGATATAATTTGCAATTTGATTTGCATGAGGAAGAGGTTTTTCAACCCCCTGCAAACCCCAGAAATAGAAATCCTGTCGATCACAACAGTTCATCACTCCTATTTATAATAAAAGGGTGATAAAATAACCAAAAATCTTTATAGTACTTTTACTATGCAGATTGGTTTTCCTTGCAAATCTGAAGAATGTATGCTTCATCCCATGGCTCTGAATTGCATTGTAAACACACACTCTGACATCTGTCTAGGTATTTATAGCCTGTTCTTCACAGGTCTACACATTTCAAAACAAGTTCTCTTCCCAGATACATTTGTACACAAGATTTTTGCTGTAAAACTGAGGCCTTGTCTGTGTATATAGTTCATGTGCAGCCTATTATATCCTTCTTCAGAACCAAATGTCCCTTTTACCACCAAGGAACAGCAGAACTAGAAAATGGGAATGTGCTAAGGTGTCTCTGCACTAGAGCTCTTCATTCAAAAGCTAACAGTGTTTCAAAAGTTTAAAAATTTTTCCACACTTCGAGCATTCCCTGCCCTCTCCTGATCTGTAATACAAATACACGGAAACACAGTTCTTCGCTGTCTTGTGTTGCGTTACAGGTAAGTTAACATCAGTGCAGAGTAAGCAAATGGCAGATACAAACCCAACAATCTGCTACAGTAACAAAGTTCACCCTTCTTTTCCACAAATCTAAAAGACTGTAAGAATGGATGTTTTTCTGACCTCTACCAGAAAGTTCACTATCTGACCTTGAACAATTATTTTACTCCCCTGTGATTTACTTTGCTCATTCGTAAATCGAATACTTTTTCCTCTAATTCCAGGGAGTACTCTGGGAATTTATTATCATTGCAGAGCAATTTTATCTCTCTGATTAAAGATACCTTGTAAATGTCAGGAATTATTGCTGATCATTGGCAGAAAATGCTCTTCTCTGATTGCATTGAATGGTCCATAACTGATGTATGAAGTGCTTTTCGTATTGACCAAAGAGTTTTATCCAGTTCTGCCTCCTAGGCCTGCAATAGAGACAGGTCTATAATATTGGTTAAACACCACACACACTAGAAGGTTATTACCACAAAAGGAAAACAATTCACCAGTACTATGGACACAGAGATTTTCTTTCATTACTTTTACTTTACATTAATTGATGTGAAAAGGGGCACAAGGTCTGGATACCTTTTAATTTTCAGGTAAGCCAAAAGATAGTCAAACTGGGAAGCAAGTAGCACAAAGTCTTAGGATTCTCTATTCTGCAACATGAATTTTATCTTCTTTAACAAATCATTTTTTAAAAAAAAAACACCTTTGGCAGAGACAAAGGAATACACATCTGTACAGATTGTTCAGTATTAGGGATGGCTGTGCAGCTATTTTAGATTCTGTCTTCTACTAAACTGTGAAATGTGACAGTGAAATGAGAAACATTAAGCATACATATCTTAGTAGTAGTTTTGTATTATGCTATTACTGTATTATGCTATTAAGCTATTACCACTACCACAACTAGAAGTGCGAGCAAACGACGTTTACCTTTGTATGTAAATATAGTGATTAAAGCTAAGTATTTATTCTCATGGCAGGCCAAAACTTAAAGTGAAGGTATTGGACTGTCTTAGTACAAAAATAGGTGATAAGTCAAAAGTACCCTACCTAGCCCTATAAGAATGAATATCTTTAGAAGAGATAATATTTCAGGGCTCTTACAGTTTTGTGAATATGAATGAAACCTGAGTTACTAATCCTGCTTTTGCTCCCAACTGTCTGCCTTACCCTCCTGAAAGGCGTTGCTATCCTGGAAAGCAGAGCCATCAGATCTCACAGTGAGTCCAGTCCTGAACCACTGCAGAATTCAGCCTTCTATTCTATGGTAACATGAGTCTTCAGTGTCCTGAGCTGAAAGCCATGGCGGTTCAGGATTCATGAGGGGACCGAGTGTCCTTACTCAGAGGTGGCAGCATCTGTCAGCCGGGATGACTGGGGACAGCAGACAGCAGCTACTCATCTGTGTGACCGTGTAATGTGCTGCCACATGTCAGTCGGTGCTGCTACTACAAGAGAGCAGTGGGTGACGTGATTTGCCTCACTATGGAGCATGGTCAGGCTCTTCTCTGCACAGCTGGTGAAGAGGAATAGTCACAGTGGCTATGGTAGGTAGTTTGTTTCTGAGGATCAAAGAAGAGAGCCTGAAAGTGCTCTTAAACCAGCTTTATAGCAATGCATTTCTGCATTCCAGTGGTGGTCATCTTGATTTACACTGTTGCGAAGAGAGGAAAGTCAGATGCTGTATTTATAGCATACTTCACTATTTACCAAATACCACTGTATATCATGCCAGGCAATTTTAGATATCTGTTGGGAGGCAAGGTTCTTTTGATGGGATAGGAAGCCATAATATTGTCTAGTGGTCTGCAAATGATAGGTGTTTTGCAGGACTATTAGGATGGAACAGGATGTCTGTGCCCAAGAAAGTCTGTTCTTTCATTACATAGTCTCTTGCTCGCTTCGAAACACTCCAGGAGGTTGTTAGTCTTAAAAGAGGCTTAATGATAGGAAACATCAGAAAAATAATATATTTGTGCTATTTCGCTCTCACTTGCATGGGAAGAACAAACTTTCCATTTGACCACTGGAAGCTGGAAATGGCCTTGCAGTGTGAAATTGTCACTCATTTCATTTAAAGGGAGCCTTTTCTACATGTAGTTTCCCACAGTATAATTGAATGCCAAATCTCTATATGCAGGGAGTGTTCCCCATAAAATTAGTAAAGTATAATGTTGATGAAATAACCACATATATAAAACTGGGAAAAATATAAAAGAGGGAAACTTTTATTAAAAGTAATAGAAAGGGAAATTAAATATTAAATACAGAAAGCTTCTGATATCAAGAGGAGAGGAGAGGGAAGAGCTCAGTTGGAAGGGACCTACAACCATCATCTAGTCCAACTGTCTGATCACTTCAGGAATGACCACTTTCTTTCCATGGGAGACATTTTATTTCTCTGTGGTTGGGATTTTGGTTGTTTTGTTTGTTTGTTTTTGTTGGTGTGGTTTTGGTTTTTGTTTTCTTTGGTTTTTGGTTTGGTTTTTTTGTGGGTTTTTTTTGGTTTTGTTTTGGTGGGGTTTTTTTGGTTGGTTGGTTGGTTGGTTTTTGTGTGTGTGGTTGGTTGGTTTTTGGGTTTTTTTGTAGAAAACAACTAATTGGCTGATTGAAGCAGTGAAAGATGCCATGCAGATACTTTAGATTTATTATATTACTGGAATTAAGGACAGACAAAATAAGCCAACAGCATTCATTATAAGCTTTCAAAATTGCGATGGAAAGTGTTGCATGAATTATCATCTTATTTAGTTTTTTGCTGAATTTATGATGAATAACCATTGCACACAGGCAAGTACTCTAACCATGGGGGGCCAATATAAACTAGGCTGTGCTCTAATGGGAAAGAGCAGTAACACCAACACTTTTCTGTCCATGACTAAGCAAGGATACATAAGAAGCAGCAACCTCTTTTACTGACTCAGTGATATGGTGGAGTGGAAATGGGCACAGTTTTAGGGTTGGATTTCATGTAATGATTGCCAGAATAGTGAAGCCACTAAATGAAGAAATAATTCCCATGATCAGTCTTTAAAATAATAAAGTAAGTAAAATATATCAAACGTTCAGAAGGCTTGGATGAAAATGGCTAATCTGAACTGCAAACTCAAACATGCATCCCTAATATACAATACACAATGCTAGACATCATGCTGCATGATGATATTTTAATTCTTAAAAAAAAAAATCTTCAGAAAGCTGTATGTTTAGATTGTGTACTTGGGAATCACTAAAGACATCAAAATGTATAGGAGGTGCATAGCTAGTATAATCAAGTCTAGGAACTGGAGGAAATGAACCAGTGCACTGGTTTTGGAATAAATGCAGGAGAACTGAGCTGTCACATTAAAGCTGACAGCCCTGTTATGCATCTCTAATCTGCTGTGCAAAAATCTGGGTTAGGAGAGGATGGAAATCTACAGATGCGCTATTCCAAGCCTGCTTTTCTGAGCTTGCAGAAAAAAGTCAAAAACCAGGCCTTATCAGAAACATCAAAAAACGTGGGCAATGTAGATAACTCCAGAGAGAAGTGGATGATTTAACCTTCTTTCACAAGTCTTTTCTAAAAAAAATCTCTAGATGCTAAGACATTTTCAGTGTAATGGCTGTGTTATCTCCCTTCATATGCTGAGGTAACACAGTTAAAATAGCATCGATGATTCCTACAGCTTGATGAGACGGACATCCCTTGGATTACTGCAAAGTTTGAGACTCTTTCAGCCCCTGTTCTCAAAAGTGTCACCACTTAAAGAGATTTCACTGTACTCTAACTGCACATCTTGATGGTAATGGGAAGCGGCAACACTTGGGAACTTGCAGGTCCTTGCTCACCTTGGTCTTCATTTACTGCTGGGATTTTAGTGGTCCTAAAAATAAAAAGAAAAAATGCACTCGCACTTTAATGCAGAGGAAATAAAAGCCTTGGCACACAGAATGTATTTAAACGATGATTAAGTAGCTGGGCTTTAAAACTGTTACAAATGGTTGCATATTACATTGTAACAAAAAAGTAAGCATTTCAGTATACTATAGCACGCTGCTGCTAATTTATAAGCTATTTTTCTTAGGTTTCAGCCTTTACTAGAAGCACATATATGCTTCCATCAAGTCTTGGAGACAAATAACAAAATATATCCATAGCAATTGTTACACCATAAAATTGAATTTTAATAGAGGAGGAGAGGGTTGACAGCAAAAATAATCAATTTCAGCTGCAAAGCTGGAGGTCGGCATATTGCAACTGAGCATATTCTGGCAGTTACATAGATGTCAGCTCCCCTGTGTAACACTAACCCAGTCCCTGCCGGTCTCAGAGGGAGAAGGGGTAATTCCATGAAGGTTAAATGAAATGTATTGCAGACCTAGTAGCCATATGCTTAGTTTCTTAAGAATATCTTAATTTTTGGTTACAGCTCATGTCTGGCATTCTCAGTTTTTAATCCAGTTATTCCTCCTAGCACAATGCCCCAGATCTCCAGGCAAAGGAGCAGAGCTGCTGCTTCTGCCTGGGCATCCAGTGGGCCAGGGAGGGGGGCAGTGGGAGGCCACCAGGACAGCCTAGGCCCAGCATTGGTCACTGCCCTGGGGATGAGGATGGGATGAGCAGAGTTGTGGGGGGCTGGAGACTGGCCATACCATGGCATCTCTGGAGCAGGGGCTTGTGGCCCCTGTCTGGCATTCTCAGGGTGGGAAGTCGGGGGGTAGCCCCAGGAGTGTGGGCAGGGATGGACAGAGCTGGTAGTGCCATTGGGGCCCTCATGTGCTGAATAGACTTCTGACTCCATGGTTGATTTTCCCTCACAATTGTATGGCACATATTTTCTTACCCTTCGTGCTCCAAGGTAGTCTACTGAAGCAGATAAGAACATAAATACTCACGATCTAAACCATAGACTGCAGCTTCTGCAGATAATTATCTATCATCACAAGGTTGATTCTGGCACTCACACAATATTAAAACTAGAAAAAAGAGAACCAAACACAACTAAACTGCCTAAAAGCCTCTCTGTGCATTACTGTGTCAAGGAGGGACAGGTATTGCCCTGCAGGATGGAGCGGAGCACCATGGAGAGAGCCCCAGCATGGGCTGACCTGAGGTCCAGCATCCCACAGGTGAAGCATGGAGACACTGTGTTGATTGAATGGCAGAATCAGTAACTGAGCAGCACTGCTGCTGATGCCAGCTGGGTAATATCCTAAGGCTGCCAGCTCCAGAATTAGCAGAGCCAGTTCATGTGAACCCAGCTCAGGGTCGGGATCATGCAGAGCCATCTGCACACGTGGTCAGAGATGCACATTAGAACCAGGTTCCAAGGATTTTTACAATATTGGTTTTACAAGAGAGAGACAACAAATCAAAACAGATCTTGAGTTTAAAGGAGAAAATGAAGAGACTTCAGACAGTGTAATGCAGAGTCACTACATAGAAGCACAACTTACAACAAGCTATGTTGTATAAGCACTGTACTGTTTTGTCATAAACTCAGTCAGCCTCATAGTTTGCCCTTTGCAAATGTTCAGTTCCTATCCTAAACCCTGGGTAGATCCAAATAGAATGCAGATCAGAAATGCAAAATGCAGCAAATGGAGCCACCTGCACTGTGTTTTTCTTTTAAAGAAGTAATACAGGAAGACCCACAATATTAGGGTTGTGGTCATTCTAAATCTGAAAGCTGTCTCTTATCAGGCTTGAGCACTTCAAATCTATGTCTGTGAGCTCCTTTCTTACAAAGACATAAGTTTTCCTACACACAGGCAGCTGACAGAATTGGGAAGTAGGCAGTTGGTAACTTTTGCAAGAAATTGGATGGAAAAAACCCCAAAACGGTGAATTTGAAACATGAAATATTTTTCTCTTGACCATGAATATTTATGTCCTTCTCAAATTTGCTGCCTGGTGAGAATGAAACCTTTCAGAGTTTTACTGGTAAGATAGGTGATTAAGAGGGAGCCAATTCAGCTTCTCCCATGCATCCTAAGTAGATAAAAGCCAGTTTCTCTGGCTGGTGGGAGAGACCCTACATCCTGCGTGTGAAAGCTACTGCACTGTTCAGGCATAAACCTAAGAGTTACTCTGAGAGAGCATGAGTGACCCCAACAGAGTCTACGGCCTTTGACACTCCCTTGTGGAATGGTATAATTTCAACCTCTCACTCCTCTGAGAGACCCTTTTTTAAAAATTATCTTGGATCCAACGTAATGTAGGTGTTTCTGAAGATAATATTTTTATATTGAAGGATGCTGGCTTTGATTTGTGTGCATTTGTTTTGTAGTGGTATTTCAAGTACTTGTCAAATGCATGGGGAAGAAGGCATTCAGAATGACAGGATCAGTAAATGACAAAAATTGGCAACAATAGCCTCAAGTTGTGATACTTTCGCAGACATAAACCCAACACTTTTTCAGTGAAATTAGTAAAATCATTGCAGTGATTAGCCTTTTAGAGAAACAGCTAATGCTACTCTCTCAAGTGTTTGAGTAAGGATTTACTGGAATTCTTATTAAGAAAGTCTAATGTGATAGTCTTGCTATTTCATTTCTCAAAGTGTTGTTGTCTTCCAGGTTCCTCATCTTCTCCTTTGATCTTAAAGTATGTCAGCAGTCTGTAGTCTTGGCAACTTCATAGCAGCCAGCTGGTAAGATATTTCCCAAATACTGAGACTGACAAGTCTAGCCTGATTCCTTCACATCCTGTCCTTTTAATACATTAATACATGTATTCCTTAAAATATCTATTTGAAAATGCCTACTATGTGAATGAAATATATAATGTGCAATGTTTCTGAAAAGTCTTATGACAGTCCTACTGTGATCACTAGAGGAAAGACAACAAAAGTTTAGACTTCATATTAGTTAGAAAGCTGATTGATGAATTTCATGCCTTTTTCTGAAAGACAGGAATATATTCCCGAGCAGTTTTGCTGCAGCAAATGCAGAGTACAACATAGATATGAAGTACCACGTTCTGGGGACAGCATTAACATGCTTTTTCAGTGGTGATCTTTTGGGGGGTTAAGGTGGGTGGAGTTTTTCAGGATATGAAGAGGACAAGGTTTCTTTCTGCTTGTGCAGAAAGAACAGCTAAAATATGAAAGCTTATGAAACTATCTGCCTCTCTGTAGCCTGTTCTTCTGCAGCAAAAAGGCTGTATAAGACAGGAGCCTGGACTCTCTGATGCATTAAAACAAAATTATCTGCCATGAATCAACAAGGAGGAGGTCAGCAGGAACATGAAATGAATTTTTACAAAATTTTGGACATCAAAGACTGCTCTCTGTCTTTGCAGAATTATCACTTCAGCTTTTCTTTCGGTATTTATGTTTTTCACTTCTAGTGGGAACAATTAAGAAGAAACAAGGAGCTTTTGCTGTTCTGACATATAATGTGCAATAAAATCTAGCCTCTGGAAGAAAAGCTTATCATCTATGAGGGAGAAAATACATCCTCCTGGTAATTGTTTAGCAATGGCAGAGCACTGAGAACCCTTTGTGGATATAAGGCACGAGATTATAGATCTAATAAAAATGTCCGTAAAATAGAAAGTAATTGAGATGTTTTAGAATACATTCAGCCACCATGAACTACACAATAGGACAAAAAGCTATCAATTTGCTTGAAGGAACAGAACCAGTAGACTTGCAGTGTTTCCTTTAAGGACAATAGCAGGGTTTTGAGATTTTTTCTGTACTATACCTTGGAGGAGTTTTCAGTTTTTAAAGCACAATACTGCCAGATCGGGTTCTGCCAAATGTGAATAACTGAATTTGAACAGAAATGCAGAGACTCTCAAAACAGAACTGAACACTTTGGAAAGCATTCACAAAAAATAAGCAGGCTAGGTTTGCTACTCCTGATCTCATTTATCATTAAACTTGGCCTATCTCCACAGAGAGCAGTGAAGTTCTGCTGGTGCAAAACTTCAGCAAAGATAGCTGAGAATCAGGCCCATATTTGCAAGGGTCATCTCTTGGGCAAAAGGATCAGTGGATATCTTTCCAAGCACTAGTGTAGACAGTATGATATAATGAACATCAATGAAATTACTTAAGATTTCAGTCAATGTTCTGAGATCAGCATCTGCTCTTCCAGTGACACATTGTCACTCTGTGACATTAGGCTCTCTCCAGGGGCAGAGTGCAGATTACTAAGTCTAATGACTTCCCAAACTGTTCCTTGAAGAACTCACCAATGGAGTGAAGCCAGGTCCTGCCCTCTGACAGTAGCCTTGTCTTAAGCATTCTCATAATAAATAGGTTGAGAAATTAAAAGAGGAACAGACAAGGTGCAAATTAAGGGGTGGGCTACAGGGGGTGGGGCACATAAGAAACCAGAAAAAGACCCTTGAGTAGAAAGGAAAAAATATGAGTCAGTAAGGCTTTGGAGGAAAGAGAGAAAACGACAGACAAACTATTACAACAGCAGGTAAATGGCAGAGAAACAAGGGTACCAAAGAAGCAAAAGAAGGATGGCTGGGGAAAGAATAGGGTATTTCTTATCATCATCTCGTGAAACAAGGTTTTCTTTTTCATCAAGTGTTTGTTAATCATAAAGGCACTGCTTTTTATTTTTCAGTTGTACTAAATCTTCTGCTACTGAATGTATACAGTCTACAGGCTGGGGCAAGGGCATGGGGTCTCATGCATCTGAAGTGGAATAATAGCCATAAATTTTTGTTTCTCTGTGATTAAACAGTATTTGGCTATTAGCTTAGCTGAAACAAAAATGTCAAGAATAGCAGTTTCAAAGAAACAGCTTTGGCCTGTTTCTAGTGTTCACAAATCCCAGACACTTAAAAATGGAAAAGAATTTACTTTCTTCCCTGGGGCTTTGCACAGAAAGCATATTTCCAAAAACAATGCATACAGAATTAGAAAATCAGGCAACAGAATTCTATTTACTCCTGCTGGTTAGTCCTTATTTCACGAGAGCTGGATGATATCCAGTAAGTGGTTCAAGACACTTGAGATGCAGAAAACATCCTGTCCTGTCCAGAAAAAGGCCTGTGTGTTTGTCTAATTTGAAAGTCCATTGACTATTGATGACTCAGGATCATCAAGAACAAAATCAATGCAGTATGCCACTGGAAGACTAATCATCTGGTCCAGCCTTCCAAAGACGTTCAGCTCTTTGTTTTCTAGGCTGACTGGTTCATGAGAGTTTGAAGATAAAAATCACATTACTTTCACTAACATCTTCTCTGCTTGCATTGATTCACTGGTTCTGACCTAATTTAAGCGGCTGCTGCCTTCAAGTGATTTATGTTTAAAACAATGTCATGTTTCATTTGAAAACATATACTCACAGATTCCAAGCTATATGAAGCATTCATCTCCAACTCCAGCACTTTGTGGAAATTCTGGCTTCAAAGCTAATTCAGGAATTTAAAGTTATGGGTGAGAATTATCAGAATAGCAGTTTCGAAGGATGCTATCGTTAACCGTATTCAATTCTTTTGAAAATGTTCTGTTTAGGCTCCTAGGTAGTCTCATATGCAGGTGGAGAAGCCTACATGTAAAGAAGAGAAAATTAAAGAGCAGTAGATAAACAGGGAAACGAAACAAAAAGAGGAACACGTGATACCTGTGAGCTGGCAGGTGGGACTGGGAAGGAACTTCTGGGTCGTTGAATTCAACTCCCTGCAGTCACACTGTCATGGCATCAACATTAGGATTAGGTGGGTACTCAGAGTATCTCCTCCCCGACCTAACCATCATACCATAAAGCAGTCTCTGAGACCATTGCAAGACTGATAGCACAAAATGCAAAAAGCCTCAGAAGTTACACCATGGCAACACTTTAAAGAGAACATAAGAGAGGCACAGCACTGCCATTAGCTGAGACATCCCTGGAGAATTTCTAGCAGATGGACTCTGCACCATGCCCCACTGGAAATCAAAAGCTGCTCAGCCTGTGACTATCCAACATGAAGGAAAAATTTCCTTCCTTGTGAAATAAACACCAAAACTGGCAATTAGTTTAGCCCTGGGAATGTGAGCAAGTTATGTCAGCCAGCAACCTGAGAGATCTATCAGACTGTGGTCCTGACCTAGCTGTTGTTGTGGTCAGTTTTAATAGATGTCACAGCTTTTTGTCTGCCCATCTCTGGTGGTGCAATTGCCAAATATCTACTACAATAGAGGATATCAGAAATAAGGAACTCAAATTTTGTGGCATTCACAAGATAGCGCTTTCCCTCCTTTGTCCTCTGCTTTCCTTCTCTTCATAGTCAGACCTCAGAGCCGCAGCACTCCCAGAAGCCCAACAAGAGATTCGGAGATATGTGCATCAGTCCCCAAATCCCGATTTAGTCACATGAGAATGTAACGGCTACTATGCTGTCCCTACATCTGACCCAGCCCAGAAAGAGATTTCCATCTGCTATATAGAGCCACAGCCTTTGGCTTTCAATGAGTAAAGCTGAAATTAATAAACTTAGTGTCTGTGTTCACCTTACACCATTATACCCCATCAGTTGAGGACTCAAATCCATCCAAGTAGCCCATTCTGGTGTTCACCCAAAAGCCAGTCTAAAGACGCTCCATCTCAAAGGCTACTCTCCTCTCCTACTAGCAATATCCCTCCTCCAACAGCTGTAGGTCCAATTCCAGTCAAATTCTAGCAGGAAAACCTTCAGAACTAGCTAAAAGGGACGGAGTCCATTTCCAGTTCCCTAAATTTGAAAAAAAAAACCCAACAAAATTTTAAGGCTCAAACACTACAGCCCTATTCTAAGCTACTCTTTGCTTTTGTTTCTTTAAATGGTGGTGTTCAAAAAAGGCCAAGAGAGATGAGGTCATGGTCATAAGTACAAAGAGAAATAAGATCGGTGCACAAACAATGCATTTTTCCAACTACACCTAGAGTGAAATGTCAGCCCTTGTCAATAGAGTCAATATTTTCACTTGTAAGGAATAGCTCAATCAAGCCTGTCTTAGACTTCAGTTGTAGAGAGAACCAAAGTTGAAGTATTGCTCCAGCAACTGAACCACAGGCAAGGATAATGCTGTAGAAGGGAGTGGTTTAATTACAGGGACCTAGAAGTTCTTATTTTATCTCAAAAATACCAGCAATGTTAAGATATTATTTCATTTAACTTTGTTCAGTTTTGAACAATTTCACTATCCTATCTGCAAGTAACTTGCTTGTCATTAAACAAATGTCCTTGGTCTCTTTAGATTGTTTGTTTCACCAAATTCACCAAGTAAATTTAGTAAGTAGTCTTAACATAGACATGTGTTATTCCATTGGGGAGCACATATAACACCAGCAAGTATTAATACCCTTTCAAAGTCTAATAAATCTCATAGCCCTAGTTGGAGGTAGCCCAGTTCCACCAGTTCTAAGTTTTAAAGAGACGTGTGTGTCTGCTTAGGGGAAGGGGGAGCAAGGAATAATTCATTGGATGGACTAAAAAGCTGACACACACTTCCTCAAGGACTTTTGTGACTGACTCTCCCCAGACAATGACTTCTACTCAGCAGGACCACAGAAAGAAATCTACATTGAAAAGCCAGTTAGATGTACTGCCTTGTCACTGAGTCTTAGCAATGCAACCGTAAAATAGGACTGAACAAGAAAAGAGTAGGTTGTAGACTGAAAGTGAAACTTTCCATGGTAATACTCTCTGGAGGACTAGAATAAGTGCTTTCTAATTAGCTTGCATTTCACTTGACATATTTATGACTGTTGCTGCACAAGTAGACCATTATATAGGGCTATTTATTAAAGGGTCTCCAGAGAGAAGCACCCAAACCTGCCAGCAACCATGTTTCAGAGGTTTAACCTCCCCAGCCTTTATGGTTCAGTTAAAGTTCTTCCTTCACATATGCCAAATATATCATTCTTCCAAGTGAACCAGAAGCTTGACTTAGGCAAATAGCTTCTGCATTCCTTTTTATTTGTGGTTACATTTTATATAATTTGCTCATTAAAAAATTGCCTAATTATATAAAGACATGGTAACAAGAAATGCTAAACCTATCTATTGAGTTACAGAAGCAGATGCAGCAAGCAGACACTGTGTTCATGACCAGGAGACCACTGTACATTGATGCACAAGTGATCCACACAGCATTTAACATGAGCAGCTGTTCTGCACTACAGTTTAGTCTTCTGACCCATTCTGTGCTGCCCAGATCCCTTCACTGCAGGGCAAGCTTACATGGTTGCTTGTAACAGAGGATCCTGCAAGCAACTCCCACCTGGTCACCACCTGCATGTCTTTGCCTTTATCTGAAACTGCAGCAACAAGTTCTCCTGTGAAAATCCTTTCTATATGACAGCACAAACTATAAATAGAGTTGTTTGGTTTTAAGAAAATCCTGAAAGAGTTCAAATTAACAAAAAACAAATAGTGGTTTCACGTCTATGTGGATGGGACCTGGACGCCTGTCTGAAGCTGCACAACACAGAATTACCAGCATCTGAAAGGACATAAGATTATCTATACTACCCTGTCATTCTCTATAACATTGATGGTAATAAATAGCATTTTAAACACTGCTTGTCAGATTATAAATGCCTTTCTTATTGGCATAAAAAAGCAGCACCTCTTGGTGCAAAAAAGCAGTTAAGAAAGAAGTGACCAAGTCTGTCACCAGTCTTTATCTATGGGACTGGTGTCATTGCTCCTGTAGTTTTCCTCTCAGAAGGTGCTTAATTAGACTGGAAAAGCTGTATCTTGCTTGAAACTCTTTTTCCTCATCAACTGAGAGAACCATCTAGTTTGACTTTCATACTCCTAATTTTGATGGCTTTTATTTGGTGACTTGTTCTGTTCAATACAGGTGGTTGAGACTTCCAGTACTAACCTAACAATCTCTCTCCTTTTTTTCCTTCTCTTGATGTTTAGCAGAATTTGATTCTAACAAACAATTTTCAGTCATCAACCTACATGTCACTCAGCTCAGTGTTTTCCTCACAGACCCTCACTTGTCCATGGATGTTCATAGAATCATAGAATCAATTGGGTTGGAAAAGACCTCAGAAATCATCGAGTCCAACCCTTGATCCAACTCCAGTCCGTTTAGTAGATCATGGCACTAAGTGCCATGTCCAATCTCAGTTTAAAAACCTCCAGGGATGGTCAATCCACCACCTCCCTGGGCAGGCCATTCCAATGCCTGACCACTCTCTCTGTGAAGAATCTTGATTGCTTAAAAGCTTCTTGAGTATTGACTCGCTACTAAGCAAATGAGACAAAAAACTGAAATGTATTACCTTCAGAGTGAACGTTTTTCAACCTGTTTCTTTTCCTATTCTCCACTGAGAATACACAGATATTAGATATTTGTATCTGGCGCTAATTAACAAGTACCACCCATCAGAGTTGGTAAACATAACCTTGGTTTTATCCCGTGGAGAGATTCACTGATTTTGTTTCATGTAGGTGCTGTGCTTTCCTTCCTGATCATTCCTTCCTTTTCTTTTTAGGTAGAGCATCATCTTTTTTATCATTTACTTTCAGCCATAGATTCCTTAAGGGAATCCTTCAGCTATTTCTTCAGACATCTCCCTTGTGCCTATAACACAAGGAGCATGATAACATCATGAGTGTGATGTATCAGTGCTGACTTGGAATCAGCTTAACAGAGCACAGCTCCCTTCCTGAAGGTGCTCACTCAGCCAATTAGCTCTGCTGAAGAATACACGAGATTAAATCCCAGGCAAATGGCACAGCGATGCCTCTACCTTGTTTTCAACACCTAAACTGTGCATTGTGCTTTTTTTTCCCCCTCAGGGCTCATACCATTTTTCTGCTTGCACTACCATTTTGAGCAACTGAATATATGAAAGCATGCTTTGAGTATTGTCACTATGCTATTCCCATACTTGTCTATATGTATTGGACATCTCTTTCTCCAAATGGAAATTTTGCTTTTTTCTTGTTTTGGGTTGTGTGTGGGTTTTTTTGTTTGTATCTCTTCATGGACTGTCCACATTAAAAACTTATCCAGAGTAGAATATGCTCTTCTTCTCTTGCGTGTCCTCATGATGAAAGGCCTGAGTTATCAACAAGAAAATAAAGAAAGTTCATTAGCTTTGTTTCCACTGCTTATGTTCAAGCAAAGGGGAAATGAAAATGCTTACAAAGTATAACTGTGGTGGTTTGACCCTGGCTGAAGGACAGGTACCTACCAAAGCTGCTCTATCACTCCCTTCCTCAGCTGCACAGAGAAGAGAAAATATGATAAAAGCCTCATGAGTTGAGATAAGGACAGCAAGAGATCACTCACTGATTACTGGCATGGGCAAAACAGGCTTGATTTAGGGAAATTAGTTGAATTTATTACCAATCAAAATCAGAGTAGGATAATGAGAAGTAAAATAAATCTTACAAACTCCTTCCATCCATCCCTCCCTCCTTTCTGGGCTAGACTTTACTCCTGATTCTTTACCTCCTCCCCCACAGCAGCACAGGGAGTCAGGGAATGGAGGTTATGGTCAGTTCATCACACATTGTTTCTGCTACGGCTTNCTCTATCACTCCCTTCCTCAGCTGCACAGAGAAGAGAAAATATGATAAAAGCCTCATGAGTTGAGATAAGGACAGCAAGATTCACTCACTGATTCCTTCCCACAGGCTACAGTTCTTCATGAACTGCTCCAGGACGGGTCCTTTCCTCACGGTGCAGTCCTTCAAGAACAGATTGCTCCAGTGTGGGTCTCCCACAGGGTCACAAGTCCTGACAGCTCCAGTGTTCACTCCTCTTCCTATGGGTCCACAGGTCCCTGCCAGGAACCTACTTCAGCATCGGTTTCTCACTGGGTCACAACATTCTTTTGAGCATCTACCTGCTCTGGCGTGGGTCTCCTCCACAGGCTGCAAGTGGATCACTGCGTGCCCATGGACCTCCATGGTCTGCAGGGGAACAGCTTCGCCGTGGTCTGCACCTTGGGCTGCAGAGGAATCACTGCTGCAGTGCCTGGAACACTCCTCCCCCTTCTTCCTCACTGTCATTGGTGTTTGCAAAGACTTTTCTCACACGTTCTCACTTCTCTCTTCTCTAGTGGTGATTACTTCCATGAAATAACTTTTTTTTCCTTCTTAAATATGTTATTACGGAGGCATTACTACCATCACTGATGAGCTCAGCCTTCGTCCAGGAGTGGGTCCATCTTGCAGCTGGCTGACATTGGCTCTTGTCAGACATAGGGAAAGCTTCTGGTAGAATCTCAGAGAAGTCACCCTTGGATCATTGTGTGGCCTCAGAAGAAAGGGGATGAGACTAAAGTCACCTTCACTGGTGACTTTACAGCCTCTACACTTGCCTGATACCATAACCTTGCCATGCAAATGCAATACAATAACCAACCAAAAAAACCCCCAAAACATAGCTTTGTTCTGTGGTAACTCAATAAAAAAGAAATTATAACAGATGCATGATGTTTAGATAAGATAAAAATAATCCTTAAGCTGTGGAAGAAAATCAATGTAATCAAAACGAGCATGCTCAGAATCCATATAGAATTAATACACCATTATTTGTACAGGGTAAATATTATTCACTTAAACAAGAAGTTTCAGTATTTCATTGCAAGAATTGGGTAAAATCCAAATTGCTTATTGACAAGTGGTAGTAACTGTGTACAAACAAGAGATGAAAGATTTAACTTGTCATTCATGATATATCACGAAAACATATAAAGGAAGCGTTCTCAAGTAAGCCCTATGTTGACTAAAGCAAAAAGTGGAATCTGGCTTCCATTTTGATGAAATAATTTTTAAGAAGTGCCTAGAACTTTAATCTTTGACATTCATTTAGTGCTTAATACTGGTTCGTGAATTCTCAGAGATTAAAGACTGCTTCCTTGGTTGTTTCCTTGCAACAAGGAATTATTTAGGAAGCATGAATATTAATTTTTTGGAAGGGCAGAAAGGAAGAGAAATGGATTTCAGGAAAGATTATTTATTTTGTAAATCAAAACAAGAATTGAAAAATTTTAATAGACTTAGGATATAATTGTCTAAAATTAAACGTGTCTGTTGGTATACAGTTTGGGAAATTATGTAGCTGTTGAGGTTAAATCCCATTAATAGTTTTGGAAAAATTGGATGGGTGAAACTGCTGTGTCAGACACATAAGCAGAGAGAGAAGCTCTGTGAACACAGGGCTGCTGCAGGGTCCCCATATGCAAGGGAACTGCTGGATGAGAAGATTATTTTGCTGATGCCATTCTGTGGCTGTACAAAAACATGACCAAGGAAAAAAAGTGCTCTTCATATTGATGAGGCTGCAGCACTTTATGCTATCCAAATCTTGCAAGACTGGGTAACTGCATGCAATAGCCAGTAATTTCACTTAAGTTTTGCTGGCAAAAACCAGTCTGCAGCTATCAGACGTCCCCGAGCTTGATACTGAAGGACCTCCAACAATACCTTTACCAAATAATTTACTTTTTTCTTCTTTAAAGTATAGAACACAGGGATTTGTCATGCTGTTGCATATATAAGCCTGGTGTGATTGTGTATACATACATAAACATATACACAGACTTCTCTATATTTTGATAATGTTTAGGCTACTGTAGTAAGTATGAGCTAGAGACACGTGAATGCATTAAAGATAGCTTCTTAATCAATTCTAGCTTTCCCCTCCTCTACTTTGCTGATTATGGTCTTCTAAATTGCACATTTGTGGTGAATTGCCTTAAAAATACTGGACTTGGGGGGAGGAGGGAGCGGGGGGGAAAGAAAAAAAGAGTAATGTTCCTTTAAACCTATTATCTCAAGTCTTGGAGTAGTTGTTGTTTTTTTTTTTTAAATGCTTCATTATAACTCAGAAACAATTGTCTACTCAGGTTACTGTAATTATGTTGATTGTCATTAAACATGCAATATGGAATTGTGTTTATTAATGAAGTGCAATCCTGTAAATAACACAGACATAGCTCATGAACATTGTATACTTAATTGGGGTCTTGGTTTGAAATATTCCCCAGCTGATAGTGAAAGGTGGACAGCATTATCCTAGATGCAACCCCACTGAAGTGATGCACCACAAATATCTAGTCTTCCATGCATTTAAGGGAAGTGAAACAGTTTACTGAAACTGATCTAAAGAATATGCACATCTTTCAGGTTTTCAAATCTGTGTCACTGGTTCTCATAATGGTCTTGGACTCCAAATAACTTTCACTGTATGCTTTAAATCATTTTCAGCCTGAGTACTGTTGTTAAAATGCCAAGAATTTCTAAAGAAAAACTCATTTGCTACTTCCTTTGCAGTGTTAGATAGCTTAGGACATAAACACTTGCATGCTCTGGTAAAAGAGCGAATTGGAAAAGCTAGGACCATCCTGCAGAGTATCAGCAACACAAGGTTCAAATTAAACAATGTACATGGATAGTGTTACTCAGAGAACAAGTACAGAGGTTGTTGAGAGGTACAGTAACAAGAAACCAATGTATTTCCAACAACTACGGCAATAAAAGCATCTTTTATTAGCTATCTACAAATAATACAAGTTTCTATATATGACCCAGTAGAATGGGATTTTCTGCCAAGATCATAAAGTCATAGAATAATTCAAGCTAGAAGGGCCCTCTGGAGGTCACCTTGTTCAGTTGCCGGCTCATAAAAGGTATGGTGAGAGTAGATTGTTCAGAATCCCATCAAGAGTAGAACACCTCTAGAGATGGAGAGTCACCAATCTCTGAAGGCTCTTTTTCCAGTGCCTAACCACCTTGACCCCCAGCCTCAGAGTCAAGCTTTTCAAAGCCTCTGGGTGACTGTAGTCTTTCTGCGTTACAGTAATTGAATGTCATCTTACACCCAGTAGTCTCTACAAAACCAGAGAAGTCCCCAGTGGTGCAGTGGGTAGTGGTGTCTTGATCCTGCACCACCTGCCTCAGCAGTGCTCCAACTGCTCATTGAGGCTCTAGGGAGCTGCTACAGCTAAGGTTAATGGCACAAACTACTCCTGGGGAAGGAAAGTGCAGACACAATGCAGAACCACTGTTGTGCACTCACTGAAATTTTTGTTAAAAAACTAAAAATATAGAGAATGAAGCCAGTTATTTTTAGTGGAGATTTTTTTAAAAAAAAACTTTAGGAAAAACTTTACATTGCAATCTTCTTTGTAGCATAAAAAATATCTATTAAACTTTGGAACTGGCTTAATATTTACATTTATGTAGTAGCTTGGTTCTAAAATACAAACACAGGGTTTATACATACAATACACAATACCTAAATATATAAATACAGTGTTTAACATATATATGGTGCTTTTCATTCTCTAGACTTTCAGCTTGGCTCCTTTGCCTTAGTACATATAAACAGGTAAAACCTTAATAAAATATATAAAGCTCCTCCCTGGTAATTTCTGCTAAGGATGTAAGTTCATGGGCACTCACTTCCATGTAGGCATTGTGAAAATCTCAATAGTTATTATGACCCTTTCTTTTCCGGTATACATTTTACCAGGAACATGCAGACGCTGATCATACAGGGACAGAGGACCTGTGGAAGGGCTTCCAGAGACTTCACTCCTTTGTGCCTACAGTAAACCTATTGACTCCAGCTGATAATAGCCAATCTTTGCATAGCAGCCCTTTTCCTCTTGGGCCTGGGTGCTGACAAGAAAATTCACCGATTTTGGAGAATAACTCAGCTCCTGGCACAAGGATTTGAATATGGTTCTCTCTACTCTTGACTGGTTTTCCCATGAAGCTGAGTCACAGAATATATTGACTTGTAAGGAACCCACAAGGATCATCGAGTCCAACTCTAAGTCCTGCACAGAATCATCACCAAGAGTCACACCATGTGCCCAAGAGTATCATCTGAACACTTCTTGAACTCTGGCAGGCTTGGTGCTCTGACCACTTCCCTAGGGGGCTTTGCCTCCCAGGACATGGTTGGCCCTCCTGGCTGCCAGGGCACTGCTGACTCATATTCGGCTGACTCGCCAACCAGGGCCCCTAGATCCCTTTCCACAGCACTGCTTTCCAGCACATCATTCCCCAGTCTGTCTGTATATCTGGGGTTGTCTCATCCCACGTGAGGAATCCAGCACTTCCTCTTGTTGAAATGATGTAGTGTCCCAGTCCCAAACCCTTCTCTTCACAAGAGAACCTGGGTTATGGCTTATATCTGGATAATGGCAGTGGTTCAAACATCTCGTGCTTTCTCTGTACATCAAGCAACTGCATTTATACCTCAAGATGGTTTGTATCCAGCACAAATCTATCTGGCTACACCTTGCAGGATAAAAGTGGACTGTGGCAAGTCTCTGTATCATCACTATTGAGCAACAGCATCAACTCTACTGGAAGCTGAGCACTGAGCAGCCCCTGATTTGGGCATTTGGCTTGTTCCCTATGCAGCATTTGCCAAGTGCATGAGGTGCATGAGTCAGGCAAGACATGAGTGCAGCAACTGCTGAAGAGACCAAGAGAAAGAAAGAGCAAAAGGCTACTGCAAACTGTTGCACCATGGTAATGGTGAGGAACTGAGACTAGCAGGAACAAGCAGCCTGTCCCATCAGACCACAAATCCCAGCCTTGCAGCATGTAGGCACAAACCACATGAAACCACACCACCTGGCTCAGGAATAAAGGGTTGCTCACTGCTGTGGGTAGCAAAACCAGCCTAGAGTCTAGTAGCCTTGATTCTGTCCTTCCTTCTGCTACCCTGTGCTGTTTAATTATTGCATCCCACCACCCTTCAGACTTTTCCAAGTGGTTGTTTTTTTGCTGGTTTTTTTGCTGTGCTAAACCAGCACCACTGACAGCCTTGAATCTGTCACTCCATAAGAGCTGCTTCCCTGCTTGCTGAGTCAGGACAGATGGCAGAAGGGAACACAGCAAGGAAGTTAATGAGACTGGGGAGCAGAGGGAGAAAAAACTTCCCCATGGCTTAAAAATAGCAAATTACTATTTTAAGAAAAGAAAACTGTGTCTGTGCATTGGAGAAGGCTATTTTACTTCTCCCAGCTTTCCTACCAATTTTAGTGGTGGAGATACCTTTGCTGGTATGTCTCTGTTCCAAGCAGCCAGACTGGGCTTACAGAGAGCAGATCTGTATAGCCCTGTCAAACTCCTGCTGGCATCAGTATCTTGAGTGTTTCTCCCCTCATTCCCCATCACCCTTGCCTTTTCCTTCCTTTATTATCTCACCTGTGGTCATACATGGAACTCGGCAGCTAGCTGGAGAGGAATCTCTGAGGCCACCAGCATTCTCAGCCACAACGTGCATTTCTTGGCTTTTATCTACGAAGAAAGTTCTCTGGCTGATATGGTAGGAGAAATAGAAATTTCACTCACAGTAACCCAGAATGCCCAAATAAGGAACAATATAATTTTAGATAAGTCCTAGAGAATTAGATAAAGGATGTAACTCAAAAAACCAGGATGTAAACTAAACTCTGTGTACCTAGATAAGATAAAGAACAAACGTTACAATTTTTGATGGTGAATCACAATGATGTTGTGCCTGCTCAAAATCTGAGATCAAGATGACAAAGAAGACCTGGAAGGACGAAAAAAGGACTTCCAATAGGGCTGTGACTTCATAAAGCGAACAAATGAATATGTATTAAGTAAGCAAGCCTATCTAATGAATACATAAATATATAAATATGTGTAATAAGAAGCCCTGTCTATCTGTGCTTTGGCACATTCAGTTAGAGGAGATATCCTCTGAACATCCAGAATGCTGAATAAAGAGTGCCCTCTTTAATACCTACCAACTGGTGTTAAAGAGTTTGTTTCTGCCACTTTTCAGTATCAGATTCTGGAAGGAGCAACAACATTCTTCAGTTTATTGACAAAACTAAGCTTGACAGTTCATCCCACCTGTCCTGCAGTCCCCATAGTGTGAGATTTAAAAAAGTTAAGTAAGCCATTTTATCACTGGTCGCTTGTTTAATTTCTTGGGGGGAAGTGGTAAAAATGCACCATCTTTCTGGGTCCAAGCTTGTTTAAGAAACCAGCTACTTGCTCTAGGCTTATTAGGTTCTCTAGAACCCTAAATACTGTTCTCACAGTGATTTCCAGAAAATAAACACTGATGAATAAGGGCTAAGGAAATGCCACAGTTTTAAACCCAGCATAGTGGGGGCTTGTTTGGACAAGTCGCAATGCTAAGAGAAGGGAGCATCACCTTGTGCATCAGAATTTGCCATCTCCTGGAGATCACCTGCCAGATGTGTGCAGGAATTCCTACCTCATCTGCAATATCCATTTCACCCCTTTTCAGAAAAAGAAGGGAAGAGAATGAAATAGGTTACAACAACCACAAAACAAGGTCATCTCACTCAAGTCCATCCTGGCAGAAATCTGTTCTGAGAGACGTTCTCACACTCTTTCCCTGATTCCACTCTTGGCTTCAGGCAGACCCCTCTCTGTAAGCTATCAGGTTGTTTACATTTGGCCTACACATGCGAGACACCCAAAAGGACACTTCATTCACACATCAATATGATGCTAAAGAAGAGACAATTTTATTTTGATACAATGCTTTTTATACAGGAAAAACTCAACAGGTGATTGGTACAGTAAAATTTTTCACACGCTAACTACTGGATGTGCATTAATATAAACACTCTACTATTGGTGAAGTGAAATTAGCTCATCCTAAAATCTTATTTTTCTACATTAACAACAACATCCCAACTTTCTCAAAACTATCACAGTTGTTTTTCTCTAACAGGTGACTTTTATTATGAGAACTCCAGTTCTCAGCTACCTTATCTAACCACAACACCTTATTATTCTAAACTCTACTTTTCTCTACTGGCCTTCAGTTACAGAACTTTCTCAAAACCATCTTGCAGCTGCGTCTTGTTATGCGAACTGCACTTCCAAAACTTTCCCTAAACTGTTAGCAGGCAGTTCAGAGACACTTTTACCCAAAACGTTCCCTACACCTCTGTACTGTGTACCCCACATAGTCACTTTTCTGCTGAGGTGGCTTTTATCCTGGATCTCTCATTGCAGCTGCTCCATTTGATATCTTCTCTTTCCTGCCTGCTGGAGGCTCATATGTCTCCAGAAGGGTGCAGGTTACACAGGCTTCCTCTTAGAATCACGATGAGCCCCTTTCATTCCACTGTTCCTGCAGGAAAATGTTCCTGCAGGATAATGTTCCTGCATTATTCTCTGCTCTTTGGCACAAGTGAACATCTGGTCCTTTTGTGTAAGCAATATTTTCCAAAACATTAGAGCAACTTTTCTTGCACAGATATATCAGCCAAAGGTTCGGAGGGGGCAGCTGAAATGTGACATGGAAACACCTCGCAGTGAAAAAAAGTGCCTACAGGCACTAATTTTAAAGCAGCATTTTAGTTGACGGAGTTATCAGATTGTGTTTAACAGCAACAGAGATACTTGTGGTAGACAGTACATTTTGGAGCAGATACTGTTGTAGCAGAACAATTTGCTTGTGATAGTGTGAGAATGAATACAAAGTCTAAATTCAGTTCTGCACCAATTAAAGGAGTGGATCAAGACTAAAAGCCTAGAATTAAGACCATTGTCTCCCAGGCTGTCTTTGGAAATATTCCAGAAAGAGGCTGAGGATTCACCTCATTCAGTGTGAGTTCTCTGCCACCCAATATTTCACTAATGACTTTTTCTTCTCCAGTCTCTTCCTTTTCTCTTCCTATTTCTCTTCCTGTAGAATTCTAGAATATTATGGGTTGGAAAGGGCCTTTAAAGGGCATCTAGTCAAAGCCCCCTGGAATGAGCAGGGACAGCTTCAACTAGGTCAGGCTGCTGATATTTGTTAAATATAACTTAAATACCTCCACTCTTACTTACACTTATGACAGTTTTGCTCCTTTGGGAAGAAGTCACCAGAAAGCTTTTAAATATGACAATCTGGTATTTTGTTTAAGATTAATATCATTATTTCTGTGAACTGATCTCTGTGGGACTTCTATGCGGCTAAGGAGGTCCTGTGTATCAAATGCTCTACTTGTAACAGAGTCCATATACATCACAAACACAGACAAAGTCATCCATTCATTAAGATCTAATCAGTAATGAAATATTTAATAGAACAAAGTTAAAGTTGCCTAAATAGTATTTTATACCTTTCCAGACAGATAAAGCAAAACTTACACTATCAGAAAATCAGGAAACCAAGATTTAAATGTGAAGCCCTAAATCTGATAACTCATCCAGGCTCCTGTTTCAACATAGTAGGAACATATGGAACGCTAGAAAAATGCAGACGTCCCAATTCTTCACATAGTTACATTAAAAAATTATATCAGCTTCCTTCAAACATCACAATATCATCCTAAAACCAGTAGCATATTGATTATATCATTCATTTCAAGTAAATTTGCAACTGAACTGTTCTATGATCTTTGCTTGGTAAATATCACTAAGCTTTGCTCTTTGTTGAGCACAAACTTGATTTTACTTGTTGAATTGTAAATTGGCCCAGCTGAACCCCAGCTTGCAGGGACCAGCAAACTGGACATGAAGCTTCCCTCAAAGCCATAGGCTGCCATAGGAGATCCTGCCAAGCTCACATTATCTCCCTGTGTAATTACAGCTTTTTAGTTCAGTGGGGTGTGATTAGCTCAAGCTGTAACTCATTTAGTGCACTATAATTACAGTGTACTCAGCTTCACTTGGTTTTGACCTAGAAAGGGTGTGTTCCTGGGGTTATTTTAAAAATCTGTTGGAAGTGCTCATAGGCATCACCAAGCCTCACAACTAAAACATCTGAAATTCAACAGGCATTTGACAGTCTTGTCAGTTGTCAAATGTGTCTGGATATTTCTGACTGTTCTGCATGTTGGTTACGTTTGTGTGTCTTTACCTGAAATTTCAAGACTGTCTTTTCTTACATCAACAGATGCCCAGTGGAAAAAAAAAAAAGGTTTATTTATTAACTATGAGATTGTTAATTTCTGATTAGAATAATCAAAAATATAAACATGCAGTAGGTGCTGGAGTTTTAAAAGGCAGTAAAAATTACAAGCTGTGCACAGGAAAAGTCTCATTTTATGATGAGGAATTATATCAATGCAATTAGGGCAGCAGATGCTTAATGACTGGCCTGAAAAAAAAAATACAGCTTCCACTAAAAGTTTTTCATGACAATTTACCATTACAGATATGTATAAAAGATCAATGGTGTAGCCACATTCAAAAGATTGTCCTTGATTTTTTGCATGCTTTTTAAAAAAAATTTTATTTGAATTAAAGTTGCTAGGTATCGTTGCATCAATTTCACCACCCCTGTGGAGAAAAGCTGCCAATTCATTTCCATTATGGTGGTGGCTTAGTGACATAAAATCTTGCCTGCTGGTCACATCAAATAATCTCTCTCTTTTTTTTCTGTGTTAAAAATAGTCTTCCTGAAAATCTCTCTCATCTGTGTTGCTTTCATCAGGTATTTCTGGACATATGAATGATAAACCGATAAACTACTTCTGCAGGACCAGAATTGCTTTTCATTTAAGACAGAAGAATTGATTACATGAACTATAGAGGAAAGCCAAAACTAAATTGGGTATTTCTTTGGTCAGTAAAGAAGGAGGATTTTCCATTCAAAAGAGTCTGGAGGATTGGTCAATGTTTTTAAATCACACACAACTAAGCACAGTGGCCTGCAATATTGTGAAATCTTGGTATGACTTTCTTTTGGTATTTTATACCCTTGGGCAGCAGAAAGGGATGCAGAAAAGCAACACTGATACACATGTGACTGAGAACAGCCTGTAGCATAATAGAGGGACTATACTATTGTTGCAGAAAACAAACTTTTCAACTTTGATTC
This sequence comes from Pachyramphus minor, assembly GCA_013397135.1. Taxonomy (NCBI): domain Eukaryota; kingdom Metazoa; phylum Chordata; class Aves; order Passeriformes; family Tyrannidae; genus Pachyramphus; species Pachyramphus minor. The sequence continues at coordinate 728,144 of VYXB01000527.1, read as the reverse complement.
TATGAAAAATACCCTTGCTCTGCCAGAAGTGCTGTTCCCATCAGGGAGGCATAGTGGAAGATCTCAGAAGCGTGCCTTCTTCCGAGGAGAAGTGGCTGCCAAAGATGTAACAGGCAGATTTTTCTCAACAGCAAGTTAACTTCATACTTCTGTGCCAGACTGAGCTCTCTGAATTGCTCTGAAGTTCCCCTGTCTCTTATGCTTTGCTGATCTGGTCTTTTCATCCAAAGGTCTCCGAGACACCCCTAGCCAAAGCATGAAGAAACATCCTCCCCTCTGGATGGTGAAGGTGTCCCAGCAGATTAGCAAGCACTGCTTGCAGCAGGCAATATCTCTGTGAACTATGGATTACAAAGCCAAGTTACTGGGCTTTCTTACACAGAGAAATTGAAAGGAAACTATCAGTCAGACCTGCTGAGGAAATCTGAAAGAGATGAAACCCAAGGACCTTCAAGAACTCCTTTTCTTTAGGCTCTGCATGCCTCTGTGTGTTGTACAGCCTCTGTGGCTAACAAACATAAAGGATGCTGGTTAAAAGCAACAGGAAGTTAAAGTAATCCTTCTAAAGTGACATTATTACAGATGGCAACTGTGGGAAAGGAATTCATTTACCATCCATTACAAACGCAGGGGCCACACTTTACATATAACCACACTATTCTTACGTGTCCCAAAGGGTTATGTAATTGTAACAAAAGCTTGTGCTACTCTCTCTGAGGGTTGGGATTTGAGGAAGTTTTCCATGTTAAATGTGCATCTTATTAAAAGCCCAAGTCTGCTACTGTTTGCCATGCTGAGAAATGTGGGCAGTCAGGACAAAGGAAAATTAGGCAATGGAAATTTTATAGGTTGACAGACTTAGAGTAAAAATATATTATGCCCTTCTCTGTGTCCTCTCTGAATTTTTACCCTGTCACTTTTCTAAGACATTATTTCACAAATTCAGTTTCTACAACTGGGACAGAAAACTGATTATAAGAACAGTTACTTCTTCATAAAACCTTGTCCAGCTGATTTTATTATTAGGGGTCCAGATAAAATAAATAAATAATTGTGCAGAGACTGTTTCCTTCCAAGCAGAGGGTGGAACATATGTCACAAGCTAGCTATTAAAACAACAATGTGCACTAATACAGATGGATTCACTGATTAAGTAGCATTTTGATGACAGTGGCATTTCAATGACTTTATCAACACCTTTTTTTTTTTTTTTCCATTTTTTTGTAGTGGTATTTCAACTGTTCCAGCTATCAAGCTAAAAAAAAAAAAAAAAAATTAATCTTGTGTATTAGCATTCCAAAGATGTACTCTTCAAAGAAAACTTGTTTAAATATGAGTTGTATCTTTGTACAACTGGTGCACTGGAGTGAGCAGAAGTTTTGCTAGAGTGAGGACAGCTTCTCAAATGTTTAGGACATTTCTAAAGAAGTGGTTTCTGCAACTGAGCTGCTGGGGCAGCGAATAGGATGTATGCAGCTTGATTCAAGGCTCTGTTTTGGACAAGCTGTCCATAGTCAATAGCCTTTCTTTTCTAGCAGTGTTCATATACAGAATCATTGAATCATCAAGGTTTGAAGAGACCTTTAAGATCATCAAACCAGCACTACCACTGTAATTTCTAAACCACTAAACTACATCACCCAGTGCCAGATCCAGATGCCTCTTAACCCACCTTCTTGGTAACCTATTCCATCAAATATGGTCACCTCAAAAATGAATTTTTTTTCTAATATCAAAGAAGATCAGAAATAGAAAAAGGACATTACAGTCTGCCTGTTAAAGCTGGACCACCATACAGCAAAGATGAAGATTTCCAAGGCAGGGAAACCAGAGTGCGAGAGGCAACATGAACCTGCAGCCTGCAGTGAAAAGAGGATTTGATTTGGAGGTGAGAACTCCTTTCCCACTCTGCCTTTCTCTCCTCACTATCCTATATGCAAGCTCTTCTTTGTCCTGAAAATGTCAAATTTCCTTCTATGCTGTGCCCCTCTGCAAGGCAAGGTGGGGAGGGAGGGCACCCATTCAAGAACATCCTCAGCAGTATACTTTCTTCACGTCTGTGTTTCCCTAAGCCTATCTTTACAGCAGACAGGCTTGTTTTGATTCTGTTTCTGACTCACCACAGAGAAAGAAGAGGTTCATAACTTCTGTGCATGGATTTGAGGATCTAACTACAGCAATAAAGTTTTGTGGATCCAAATCAGCAAGAAGTAGTGCATCAAAAAGGACATGCTGCTTAGTTACCAGGATATCAGGGGCCATCTTCATGACCTTTGGTCATCTGTTACACATAACTCTGCATCAAGTCCCTTATTACATATACCAAACATTAACAGTGACCCTTGCCCACCAAAGAGCAGAGAATAATCTCAGACCTTCCCATTCTGTTTCCCTTATGTGAATATATATACATATTACACTTAAAAGGGAGGCAAGAGCCTAGCACATCTGCTCTCATGATAGTTCCTTTGTCATTCTTCTGCAATACATTCCAGCTCCTTGCCCTGCTTGAACTGACTAGAATAATGAGCAGTTTTATTCAGCTTCTTGGCTGTTCTCTGCCTCGTGTTTCACTTCTTAATGAGCGGAAAGGGTCAAATCACCAGCATCAATTCTTTCCAGTAGCTGGTCCGACTATCCGTACCTTCAACCACTGCTACATTACTGGTACCAGCTACATTCTTCTCATTTCTTTTTCCTTACCAGTGTCAGTGTCTCACTACCTGATGGATTCTTACAGTTTCCATTAATATATCTCTATCCAGCAGTTCTGACCCAAATGTGCCCTCCTCTTTGGGAGAATTCAGACATCTTCATTATATTACCCCAACCATTCTCTAACTTCCTTCACTGTGTAATGTAGTCAGGCTCTTTCCCCATCATGCACACATGAGAGTGCATTCCAAGGGACATGCTTCGCTTGCTCTGCTTTAGGAAAGTGCAGGTTCCTATGGTACACTTCAAACACACATTTGCTGATTGCAGGGCTCAAAAAATTAACTCTGAAGTACAGTGAGAGAATTGGAGGCGATAACCTTCCTCACAAATTAAGAATCACAAATGTAAGGCGAAGAAAAGAATGAAAAGTACAGGTCTTTTTGCTAGATTACAATTTGAAGTGTCTTCTAATTCAACCTTCCATCTCTAAATCTTTGATCTGTCCATGGAAACACAAAAAAATCACAAAGGGTTAAAAGTTACTGAGAGAGATACTTTTTGTAGACCATAATTAGTTCTTTCATTGATTTTCTGTACTTAGATTACACTCTCCTGTGCATCTCAGGTTTAGTCCTATGTCTGTAAGTTGAAATGAACGTACAATATATTTCTCCTCAGCTCTTTCAGCAGGGTAGCAGCTATCCATCAGTGTCACATTTGTTTATTGCTCTGGTTATCACCCACCCAAACTTGCGCCCTATGGAGATGTCCTTTTGAGGCAAGTGGCCTTCCTTTACTGACTACTCCTTGCAGACAATTACTGCTAACTTAGAAATAATTGTTCTTTTCAGGCATGCATGCCTCTTGCCTACTTTTCTAAAGTATAACCTTTTTTCTACTCCTTGGAAACCTATGGAGGTTTACAAGTGAATTTGCAGATTTGTGCAGATTTGAAAAGAGACAAAGGGACCCTCTCTCTGTAGCGAGCAGCATAATAACATCATCCAGTGGATTCTGTTGATTTAAAAGGGTTTCTATGGTATTAGGTCCACAGCAATTGTTATAACTGACATAAAACATTTAGTGCCAGGTGAACATATGTAGTCATAATAAAAAACAAACTACAAGGCACTTTTTTCCTAAAAAAAAAAAAGCAATTTCACATAGTTCTACAATATGAAATGAGATTTCGATTACAGGGTGGCGGGCTAGACAGGGAGGACTAGGGTTTTTAAACACATACAAGTTCCTTTGCTTGAGTAATTTGGTTGTGGTTTCCAGCCAAGGAGAAAATATTAGAAGAAGATGGTGCTGCTTAGGCAGAGCAAACATTTATATGTCATTTTTTAAAGTCTAGAAAGGCCATTGAGGGATCTGCTGAGAACACTACATTGAACTGGGTAACACACAGACATTCTAGTCCCACCTGTACCGGACCTCCGGAGATAAATATAGGACTGTAGCATTATAGTTGTCACTATAAAGCCTTTCCTCTAAAGAAAAAAGAGCTTTAGAGTCATTAGTAAATGGGACCATACGGTATTCTGCTGAAACAAGCTTTGTAGAGATGAAGCAGCAGTGAAAAGGGCTCCCAGAGTTTGCTTGCTTTGAGAAGTGTGACGGAGTTGTGTGTCCATTTGTGGTTTCTCACAGAGGCTTTCATCAGCAGTAAACAAAACACAATGACTGCAGTAGAAGGTGTTGACTCTGACATCTCTTCACAACAGGAATATGAATATTTTTGAAACCTCACTCAACTTTGGGAGGTATGGACAGCGTCGTCCCCCCTGCTCTCCTCAATCCCGAGCGCTGTTGTGCTCCTCAAGTCCTGAAGTGCACATTTTTGGGCAAAGAGTTGAGCCTGGCACAAGGAGCAAAGTCTGCATTGGCTTCTGGGCAGCAGGAGTGAGAAAGGCAATCCTACACAGAAGCTAACCACATAAACAGTATCATTTTGACAAGTCAGTGGTAAAGCTAGAAACAGAATCTCATTTAGCTTCCACTTTTTTTCTATATAGGCACAATTATTTTAGATGTTCCCTACAAAGAAAACAAAAGAGAGCCAAGGCTTTTTTCAGTACTGCTCTGTCTCCAGTGGTCAATGGATGGGCAACAAGGATGAAATTTCTCTTAGTCTAATTCACAGTACAAAAGGGTGCCTAATCAAATAGTTATTTGCTATAGAGTCCATTTTCAATTCTCTCTTTGTTATTTTCCTTTCATTCTCCTCTTCCATTTCTGCAGTTAAACTTTCTGCGGGAACTCTACAGAGAAAGAATAATGAAGCTACCAGTATCCTGTTAATTAAACTCCCTTCATTTTTTTATTGCGCCTGGAACACTCAGAAGTGAAGGGAGAATTTTGATAATTTTGTTCATGACTGAACATTACTGGTTCCTCTAAATTGCTAACACTATAAAAGAAATCACAGGCATAACAGCCCTTCAACAATTAGTGTAGGAAATGTAGGAAGCTGGAGGGTAAATTCTAGAAAGAACAGTTGTATACAAAGATACCACATAAGATATGGTCTATTTATGTATGTGGTAAATTCTTGTAGATGTGTAGGACATTGCTTTTTCTGGTTTTGAAGCTGGTCTGTAAAGCTTCTTGACAGCTCTTCATGTCATCTTCATGTTTATTTTTTTTATCTATCACCAGTTTCATATTTTAAATTACTTTCCTATTCTCTTCCTTCTGCCTTTTCAGTATCCAAATGTTTCAAGCAATATCTTTGCAGATCTATTTTATTGTTACTCCTTCTTCTGTTTCTTGTCTTCTCTACTTTCTAATTTCCATTACCAGGTAATTATTGTGACTTTTGATTCCACTCTATTTGGAACTAGACTGTTGGTCTTTCATACTCATTTGGAAATAGATTGTTGGTTTTTCATACTGCCAAAATGTGATTTCTTTTCCTTAGCAGAAACTAATTTTTCTTGCATTCCAGACTCTTTTCTCATGGAGAAGAGTTTCCATGCCTTTCTGGTGCTCATAGCTATTCTTCCTAAGTTCAGCTGAATGAACGGGTCCCTTCAGTGAAGTACCTCCTGTGAGAGACTGAAATGTTAATGGTTAATGACACAAAATGATTGTCCATTTGCAGAGGTGGGGGGTATTTTGCTGGGGCCAGGTTCACACCCCCAGCCGAGGAGGAGGATCCATTGACAAGAACCTGAGTTACCCTTGCCTTTGGAGGTGGATCATAACACCTCCTAACCTGGAGGATTACAAAAGAGGCTCTGAAGATCACTGTGAAGGGCCAGATTATTACTCACCATGATATTGAATCAAATTATATTGACAACATTAATTGCTGTATCTCTACAGCACAAGATTCACAATACATCCCTAGCAAACCACATTCAGCTCTGCTCTGCTGAGAGTTTTGCTCTGCTCTACTCTATTCTTCCTTTTGTACATTTTGGCTTCTGAAACTGGGGATGGATGTCTCCCTCTCCAATTATCCCTCTTTCCTTCCCATCATTAGACTTAATTAGTCTCTCAGACTTGCTTATAAAGCATCTTTCTCCTTACAGAGATATGGTTCCCGATGCCATCCCATCACTTCAACACAATCACATAATATCCCAATTCCCAAAGTAATTTACATATAAAAGAAGCTTTAGGAAATAACTGTTTGGATGTTTATTGATGCACCTTAGTACCTGGAGAAAAATAAGAATGAGCTGCTTTCTGTGAACTACCAATAATTTCTCTATGAAACATGGATGTGTGACTCTAGCTGTGACAGGGAAGTGGGTGTGAAAAGGAAGTATGGAAACATTCTCCAGTTTTTTGCCATCTCCAATATTACCCCATCTCCAATATTACCCCATCTCCCAAAGCATAAAAAACTACTTGCCTCCATTCTCCACCCACCCTGCACCATGCAGAGAAGGCAGCTGTGCTTGTGCCTTCTGAGCAACAGAGGGGATAAGTGGCCATCCTGCAGATAGTTATGTCCAGAAGACATGTCACATTCACCTTCACCTTTTCTCCTTACTCCTCGGTTGCACAGCAGTAAATTGCTTCTTGTTTGCTGGGTCAGCTGGTCTGACCATCAAGTACACCAAAATGGAATCAAGGCTATGCTCTCAGTCCAGCTACCTGTGGTGAGGGCAATCATATTAACAGCTCTGAACATTCAGATGTCAGGTCCTGGTAGCACCCTCAAGGTTGCAGGGGATCTTCTCAATTCCCAGGACTAGTACATGGCTTTGACCATGGTCTAACTCTGAGTCTAACCCTAATTTGCAGGGCTCTGCTCGTTAATTCCTGCTGCTTGCCTGCCAGCTCCCAGCAACACCAGCACACAACAGAAGGCTCCAAATGTTACTCTAGCTGTCAGTGAAAGCAGCAAAATCTTCTGGGGCATATTAGTACTGCTGATAGGTGAGAAGGCAACAGATGGAAAATAGGTTTAGAAGCTCTGGGGATATCCATGATGCTCCAGGGACTACAGATGGCTGGGAATGAACACAGTAAAAACCGCAGCAAAATTATTCAGGGTCTCTTACCTTACAAGCTCAAGGACCAACTTGGCCACCTTGTAAACAATGCCCATGACATATGGTTGAATATCTACCTATTCAGAAGTTGCTAACACAGAGAAGTATTATGGCAAACTTTGAATTCTGCTAATCCAAAACTTCTAAACCTGTACAACGGGTGCATGGTAAGGTTCACTCAGAAACCAAAGAATAAACAAAACCTACACATCTGTAAAGATGAATTAGTACTTCCTTACCCTTATTTAATATGGCTCATTAAAAGAACAAGAAACATATGACAGCTGATTTTTAAGTGACTTTGTTCCGCTGACCTCAATTTTGAATAGAGTGTATGAATTAATGCAGAACCACACTGCATTCAATCCTCTCCTACTACCTTCCTGAAAAGAGGGGGGAAAGTTCTTGAATCCTCATCTATTTTAAATTCTGCTTGTATTAAGAGAGCACAAGCAGATGAATTACATTTCACTGCAGGATTTCACAGCTGAGCTACAATCTGAGGAAGACAGAAGCTGGTGATCACATATGATCACATATGATCACATATGATCACATATTTCTGCAGTTGAAAAACATTTTATTTATTTGTCATAAAAATCAAGCAACACAGAAAAAAACCCAATTTCTGCACAAGTTACATGAGTACTTGATAACTTTTTGCTGTTATTCCCAGTGGGAGGGAACCCTTCCTACTTGGGCTATTCTAAGAAGTTGCTAAACCCCCAAATAACAATTTCAACAACAAAAATAGAACGAATGGTTATTGTCAGAAAACCTAACATACAGTGTTTGGTAGAATATGAGATCTTAGGAGTTATTTCAAAGCTAAGCTAAAAGGATGTATTTAGATAAAGAGTTCATGTTTGTAGTTCATCTTCCAAGCCATTATTCTAACTCTTCTCTATTGTATCTGAGCACCTAATAAAGATGTAGTCATCAAAAGAATATAACCTTATCTCTTGAGGGCATTGCACCCAATCTTCAGGTAGAAAGTTGAAAAACTGACTGATGAGTGACTTGCCAAAGATATACAGAGAATATCTGTGTTGATGCCTGGAGTTAAAACCTTGCTGCCTTACTCAGCAGCTCCTCCACCATATAGTGGTGAATAAGGACCTAAATAACATCTGTAGCAAAATTTTATTTCCTCACATTATTTAAGTCATTTACTACAGTAAGTAACATAGTAAAGTATCACAAGAGCACTCATATGATGTCATATGAAAAGTCTGTTTAGCACAGTATCCTACTTCATCAGTGGCTGAAAACAGATGTTGAAAGCTGTCACAAAAGCTGAAATATCCTTTTACTCAGCACACTTGCTTGTCTGATCTTCCTAAACTGCATATCAAAGTTATGTAGAAAAACTCTGTGGGTTTTCATCATTACTGACAAGCTATGATAATTCAGCTGTAGTGTAAATCTGAGCTACAGGGAATACAGCTACCAGTCCTGCCAGGTAACTTTCAAATCTCTTCCATCAGAAGTGATTATTTATTTTGTTATTTATTAAACTCCTAACTCCACAAAATTTTTTAGGGATCTGCAAGTCAAATAAGGCTGGAGATTGCCTCTTCAGAGATTAAGTTTTGGGTGATTTAGCTTGTTGTTTCCTGTCTGTAGCTGAGAAAATTCTACCATCTGCTGGACAGAAGAAAATCTTCTCTGGTTCCTGCAGCTGTAACTACTATTCCTGTACCTCACGTGCTCATCTCATTGTTGTTTCAGTACTTTTTCTATTTTATTTAAGAGTTTAAGAGGGTTTAATGATCCTGTGTGCACAAAGATTTGTCTAAGTCACTTGTATGCGCTTGTGTGCATATGCATGTTTTGATATCTTGGATGTTCACTCTGTGTTTTAATTACCACTGCTGTTTCACGGTGAGGCAAACACAGCTACACTTCATTCATAGTATTTAGAAGCTGTATGTTGGGGAAAAAAGCTTACTTGATCATAGTTTAATTTCTTGAGGTATTAGGTGACTTGATCTAGTATGTTTGTGAAAAGCAGGCTTTTCATGCTGAGTACAACAGAATACAAGCAAATGAACCCAATATTATCACTCCAATCCAGCACTTCTCTTTACTTATCATTTTGCAAATTCCCACTAGCTTATTCCTAGGACCAAAAATTCTGCCTGAGTCTTTGTCTGGGAACAGAAATGGCCTAAGTCAGCTCTTCAAATCCTGGGCAGTATTGCAGGTGGACTGAGCCACTCAAGTAAAGCACTTGTCACAGCAGATACTTTTTCAGAGTTTAGAGGCCATCTAATGACGAAAACAAAGAGAAACCCCTGAACTCTATTACCTGCTGCAAGGTTTGACCACCAATTTTTCTTAAAGCACACAGCAAATGCAGCGCTGACCCATGCGCTACCTGTCCCTTGCAATGAAAGGAATGCTGTGGAAGACCAGGCTGGCAGTTCTTTGGGACCCTTTTCATAGTCAGCTTTCTTCAGGGCCCCAGCCCAGTATGGAACATGTGCTCATTACATATTTAAAGCATGGTAACAGTTTCTTTTTGTCCATCCTGCCAGCCTGGTATCAGTTTCAACATAATTCAAGTTATCTGAAGGAAGAACACATTATGGCGACAGCCCTGCCTTCGATTCCAGACCTTTATCAAAGAAGACAGAAGGCTGGCATATCTGCAGTCACTACCTCATGGTGTTTATGTCCTATGTTAAACACAGGAGAACAGCTCTAGATGCATGCACACATACATGCCTACAAGCTTGGTCATGCATCCTGGCTCCATCTGCCAAGGCTTTGATGGATGCATTTGTTGGAGCCAAAGCAATAGCTATGGCCCTCTTCTACACTACTTCTCTCCAGCAGCACCATCCTCACCCCTGCAGCAAGCCCAAGTGCAAAAACACCAGGAATGCAGTCCTGGGTGGGTCTGCTGGGGTCACATGGAGCTTGGCAGTATCACAGACATTCATTCCAACTCTAACTACCCCTTTACCCATGTAAATACTAATGGTATTTCTCTTCCAGCTAAATTAGCTTTTGTGCTACAATGGCCCATAACAAAATACAGCAGAAAGCCAGGTAGACAGAGAAGTTTTTTTCACTGTTCTTCCTCACAGTTTCACTACTTTTACTATCATATTGTAACGCCAATGTTCAACATTGATCTATCTAGACTCCTAGTTTTTAAACACTGTTTATAATGACACACAATTTAAGAGTCAAACTCTTCCATAACTCTGCAAGTCACAGGTTTAAAAAAATACTATTTTATTCTTTCTACCATGTGTAAAGGCAAGGAAACAAAAAGCAATGTGACCCATATTTTGAACACTTTGGTCACCTGCAGTAACACCATCAAAAGAAACAGAATGATTTAAGGCCTAATATATAGTGATCTGCATTATGAAACAGTAAAACAAAAAGGAGCAGATGAACATCTGGGAAGGTAGCTAAAGTATCTTTGATTTTACATGTTATTTCTCTCTTCAAATACATAAATGATAACAGTAGGTTTCACTCTGCATTCTGTGTATCTTATACCCAGAATAATATGAAGACACATGTAAAAGGACCTTTGTCTAACAATCCAAACTCATTCTTTGCAAAGGTGAAAATCCATCAAGCCTACCGCTTGTTCCCTCATGGACAGTTGCAGAAAAAAATGAAAGAAAAATCACATTTGGCAGTGTATCTGAAGATGGATCATCTGACTCTGGCAGATCACTTAGTTCTTGGGAATTTTCTGCATAAAGGAAGTCAAGCACATGCTGACAGGGAATGAGGGCTTTGGATGATTTTATTACAAAATTACAGCCTGGAGTTGTAGTTGCAAGACGCGTCTCCACCAATTTCTATTTTGTGCATTTGTAGCAATCCAGCCCTTATCACAAACTTCAGCCTGATTGAAAGGCATTGGGCATTAGTCAGGATGTTTTCCTTGTTGTAAGCTCCTGCTGCAGATTATGATTTCTTTTCATCATACAACTAGAAAAGAATATAATGCTGGAATCCTAGAAAAGAATATAATGCTGGAATCCTTTGATGCTTTACATTCAAACAGGAATAAGTTTTTCTGATATAAAGCCACATACACACTTAGGAAAAAAATGCAGGAAAAACAGTGAAAAAATCAGTTCCTTGGTGTGCATAAGGTATTCTAAACAAGAACATCATAGATTTTCTCAGGGAGGGTCAGAAAGCAATGTTGTAAATAATTTAAAATGCATATATGCAAGGAGATGCAGAAAAGATGTAAAAATAAAAAACCCGGAAGAATTAGAACAGCTAATTCTTATGGCGTTTACGTGAGGATAGAAAATACACACTAGAATCTTGCTTGCAGACACACTTTCATTACTGCATCTACATTATGACTTCAACTGGTTTGTCTAATGTAACACCCCCAGGTAGACACCCGTATTATTTTATCAGTTACTTGTTTGGATAATCAGCTTGAAAAAAATCAACATAAAACAAGACTACCTTCATATTGGCCTGCCCTGGTATAATTAAGCAATTTCTAAAAGTGTCATTGAATTCTCTGTATGGATAACATTTGAAATATCTCACTGGATATTGCTCAAAACAGCAAAAAACATCTTCTGGATAATCCACTGATAATCCACTGATAATGCTTCCATCATTCTAGAAACCAAGGTTAGAGAGAAACATTCTGTCTCATAGGCCCGTGAGTGAAAAGACTGTAAGTACATCCTTGTTTTCTAGCTGTTTGATTGCTCTTGCCTCTTAGACACCTAGGAATCTCAGCACCACTCAGGTTTATGCATGCAAGGCCACACCCCCCAGAAAACTGGCATTAGAAGAATATCAGTGTTTGAGAAATGCAGTAAGATCCAGGAAATAACCAAGAGAAGGGTGCCTTTGCTGGTTTGTTTCAGTGTCTGGCAAGATGCAGTACTCAGCCAATACAATTACTCTTTTGGATCAGGACTCCTGCCTGAACATAGCACAGAGAACATACCTGTGCTGGGGATAAGCAGTGAGTAATAGTAAGTAAACGATAGTAAGTAAACAATTGCAGTGAGCAATAGTAAGTAAACAAAAGTAAACCTATTGTTTACTAAAGGGATATTGAAAAAACAGGGGTATTTTTAAGGGTAATAGATGCTAGGAAGAACATTCAGACACTGAAAACATTCATTCAATTTCCAAATCATTTTAAGAAGGTCACCATCATTAAAAATTTGTAAAGATTTATTAATCAGAAAAAAAGCCATACCCATCAGTAGAAATAAGAATTCTCTCTCCTGAGCCCACCCTTACCAAATCAGCAATTGAATCCCTGTCTCCCACAGCCACTGAGCTCAGCCTTGCTCCAGCTACAGATGTCTTCCTCTTGCCTACAAGTTCTTTTCCTCACAAACCCTAAGCACTTCTGTTTGCCCTATTGTTTTCCTATAGCCTTTCCCTCAGACTGCATCATCTAATATTGCTTGCTCTCCGTAGCTGAGACAATATTAACTATTTCCTTCATCTGGTGTCTGGCCCCACTACTCATCCCCCAGTAAAAATTTCCTTGAACAAAACTCAACATGTAGCACATGTGAACTACTTTTAATGTGATTTATTCTAGACATGATTGTAGAAAGCCAAGACAAAGCCCAAAATACTTAAAAAGCAGCATGAAAATAGCTTTCTATTGCCAGCAACAGAGTGGGAAGCTGTGAATTCTTTTATTTTGACTGTATGTTATTTATAGAAAGCAGGCAAGCACAGGGGTGACTGCAAGTGACTGTGGGCCAAATAGAATGATGGTGAGATCTGCATATGAACTCATCATCACTCTCTCTCACTGCAAAGCACAGATAAAGAGGGAATGAGGATTTCCTGTCTGATATTCCAGACTTTTGCATAGCCCATTTTCTACCTTGATCAAAGTGCAAAATAAAGCAGGCATTTCTTCCTGCAACAGAGTGCTAGCAAAATGCTGAGGCATGGGTTTTCCTGGGGGTTGAAAGTCTTGTGCTGTTTGGTAAAGCCCTTGCTGTTCGGGATGAATTTCCCTGCCACCTCCTAATGAGTTATAATGCCCAAGATGCTGAAAGAAATAGCAGCCAGATGGAGCTAGTGATTTATGCATTGTCAGGCACAGAGTATAAGTGAGAGTGCTTATAGGAGCTATCTGCAGCTTTATAAACTAATCCTATAGTCCATTCATTATATTTGGGCTTGACACCAGCAAGAGGAAACTTCAGTACGCAAGCAGATGTGAACTACAGTAGAGGTACACTAAGATCAGTTGTAAGGAAGATTTTTCACTCCCTAGGAAGAGTAGCTTACCTCAGTCTTCTGCTGAAGAAGAAAGCTCCTCCTGAAGATACCCCAGTGTATCACTCACAGACACAACAATCTGTTCAGGATAAAGTTTTCCTCTGTTTGAGAAACAGTCATAAATCCTGGCATGCTTATTCTTTGTCACTTGGGTCAAATACTTTGACTTTCTGCTTCACTATTTCCATTTATGAAAAAAAAGAGGATACTTTATGTAGCTCTTACAGATGTGAACCTATTTCTACATTACTAAATTGCTTTTAACATGCAGATGCACTCTATGGTGAAATATAATGCATATTGCTTTTGAAAGGCCACCAGCCCATGTTTTAGGACATACAAAGCATGTGTTTCAAATGCCTGTCTAGCCATTTTTGCAGTACATAGGAAACCATGGATTTAGCAGAAGTAAAAGGTGTTTAAGACCTTTGTTACAGCTGGGGATGTCATGGAAGAGGTTGTCTGGGGACGTGAAGCCCCAGGGAGGCCTGAGGTGAAGGAGTGAGAAACAAAGAGTGCCAGAGAGCAGCCATCACACAAACCGTCAGTACCTCCCCCTGGGATGACTGTGTGTGACCTGCAGTGAAACAGATGACTGGCATAGGAACAGGAGAGATGTTCGGCCAAAGTAGAGCTTCAGGAAGAAAACATGTTTCCCAAAGCATTTAATTATGTTCTCTCTTTTTCCCCACCCAATATCCGAATCAGTGATCAGTAGCTGGGCTGAGAGTAAATAAAAAATTCTCTGATTTGAGAGAGTTTCATCTGTAACAAGACAAAAACCCCCAACAACAAACAAACAAAAACAAGAGCCCCAAAACCAAAACCAACAAACAAACACACAAAAAACAAACACAAAAAACAACGAACCAAACCCAATTATGTCCCCTCCATGTAATTGCAGGAAATTCAAAACTGCCTTCCCCCACTTTTTTTATTAATCCTAGCAATGGGCTGGTTGTACAGAGGCTCACAGTTTGTGTACTTATCGGTAACTTCTCTCCCCCCCACCAAATTGTGCAGCTGTGCACTTCACTGTCCTGCTGTCCCACACACCTTTTCATCTCATTCTCTTTCAGGCTTCACCTCCATATTTTTTCTCCTGTACCTATTCCTATGCCTTCCTTTGCTGTTGTTTTTTTCATTCTAGACTTCACAGCTGTATCATTTACATGAAGTATAGCAGCTCAAAACACATTCTCCTAGCAAGCAGTGCTTTTCTGAGGAGTACTGGGGAAGAAGCAGGTGGTTTTAGTCCTGCTCAGTTTATACTGTAATGGTCGCTCCACTGACTTAACAGAACCCTACCCAGGAAGGCAGGATTGAATGCAGAACACTAAAATTTATTAGAAGTAATCATCTAGGTTCAGATTCAGCCATTTTTAGTTATGAGAAGCATTACTTAACGGAGCTATTTGCCAAGTTAAAACTTTCATGAAAAAAATCAGCCCCTGAAATTTTGGGTTTCAGATTTCGGGATGCAATAAGCTTGAATCTACACCCATTACCACTGGTGCAACTCACTTGGAAGAGGTGGGTTCATTTCTGTAGGAAAAATACCATGGTGCAGAATCAGGTCAGAAATACACACTGGAGAATAATGTAATAAAGTGTCCAACTACGGTGGCTTTTTTCAGTCCTATGTGTTCATGGCTATTGAAGACAAACTGTGCAAATACTTTTCTTCAGTAAACAAATGCTATGCACTGGCTGGACTTCACAAAGCCTTTACACAAGCAAAAATAGAAGAAAAAGCAGCATAACTACCAGAGTTCTCACTACGAGAGAACTTTCACATTTATTTCAATAGAGTACATGAAATTAAGGATACTATTATTTTGCCTTTAAGCCTTTTCTAAAACCCACAAGAGTCACTGGCAACCCTTCTGTTTTTCAAGCCAGAAAACTAAAACTAAGAGGACTCTGCAGATGTTATATTTAGACTGTGTCTTCCTATGTACTAAGGTATTACTGAATTTAAAACATATCACATTGATTTCCTCCTATTCAGAAATTTCCTCAGGTGGAAGAAAAGAGGGTAATTCAATAACATTTTTTCTGAGTTATTAATGCCAGCTGTTGCTTATTATCTTGTTACCTTCTAGTGTTTACACACACATAACTTATCCTGGGCTATTTCTAAGAAGTGAAACTGGGCTAAGTGTATTTTCCTTGGTTGCTTTCTTCTCCCCTTCCATCCTTTCAAAGACCATCACTGTGATTTCCATTTCCCAAGCTTCTAGAATTTCCCTCATCCTCAATAATGTGTATTTTCTTCTGCAAATAAATAAAGGGCTCAGGACTCCTGGGCTGTTGCTCATGGACAAGTTTAATGACAACTGCACTCACACAAATAAAACCTAAAAGGAAAAGACAGCTCAGATATTTTTTGAGACAGAAATGCAGAGCCATTTAGGCATCTTCCAACTCTATTTGCAGACAGCAAGGTTACAAGCAAAGAGGAATGACGAGAATTTTTCTGTAGCTGGGGCAATGGTGAGCATACACATCATATTTAATATATGATGTTTATAGTTATAAACATAGCCCTCAGCATATAAAGATCAGCTGTCAAGTCCAGATGTGAGACACTGGGATTTAACACATTAAGAAGATATCAAAAACATGATGAAGAACGAAAAATAGAATTGCATGACATGGTAAGGACCTAAAAACACATGAGATTTTTTGTTTTTACATAGTTTTCTCTGCATTAGACTTCCTTATGACATAAACAAAGTGTCACATAATACAGGAACTGTGTGGTACAAGAACTGAACTACAGCAAGTTGCCTGAGTTGCCTTTCCGTGATTAGAAAATGTTTCATAAGTTTTTGACAGGCTGGAGACCATGTAATCACAACACATATTTGCAGAGGTGGATGGAGTCTTGATTCAATTGCCTTACTGCTAAATACAATTACTAATAAGACTCTGAGAGATGTCTATGCTTTACACTGAATTAATGAATATTTATCTGTGAGAGGAAATCAAATGTGACAGTAGACTTCCTTTGACAAAATCCCCCAAGCACTGACTATATAAACACCCTGAACAGTGAATATATAAGTTTTGTTTCCAGGAATGATGTGCTAGAGACCAAGCATTTACAAGCTAAGTGAACTTCTCTATCTGCCAAGAAAATAAAGGAACTGATACATGGTCAACACTACTCAGGGTTAAGAGGAGGCCTGGAAATAGAGTATGCTTTGTGGATAATGCATTAGGGACATACAATATAAAGACAAAAAACCTACATAGATCAAGGCTATGAATCAACCTGGCAATCAAGGGTCAGGATGGAGGCTTACAGCAATACACAAGCTGTAATTTGCAGTCTGCTAAAGACCACTTGCAATTGCTGTTTCAACTGAAGCACTGATCTCAATACCTAGTCACAGGAGAACCATGTTCATAGCTATCGTGGTCTTGCTGCATGGTCTTGCTTAGCCAGCAACTGAAAAGAGGTCTGAGAAAAGGGAGGGCCTGGACTCACTCTGAATTAACCGAATTTTCTTTTTCCATATTTAGGCTATAGAATAGTATTGCATTCAATATAGTAGAGAGATATTGGAAGAAAACATAAGGGTGAAAGAATCATCCAGACAATAAAAGGACTCCAAAAGGAGACTGAAAAGAGAGCCTTGATAAAAAGCCTGTGATGGAAGGACCAGCTGATTCTGCACAGTGACTTGACAAGGCACCAGAAAGAAGCCTCACAGCTATGGAGGTCCCTTCCTCCCGCCACAAGTAGGCTATGTCCTTTGGAAAGCCATAGTCCTTATGAATTTGAGTATATTTTCTTCCATTTTGTACACTGAGGAAAACACAACATGCCAGCCAGAAATTCTGGAAATGAACGTTCAGCCTAGAGCATCCTGATTTTAATGTGCCCATGTCTTCCTTCCCGAAAAATCGGCATGTGGTAAAGGAATGGTGCCAACAGTTGGCCCCAGCCAGAATCCTAGTCCCATGCAGCTCCTCCCTCACCCACCCCCCACCTGTGGGATGGGGAGAGAACACAAAAGGTGAAAATGAGAAAAATTTTGGGCTGAGATAAAGAATTTAACAGGGAAAGTTAAAGCCATGCATGTAAGCAAAGCAAATTAAGGAATTAATTTACTACTTCTCACCAGCAGGCAAAAAGAACTGACATTCTGTATGACATGTGAATGTTTTACATCCTGCATGTACATTTATCATTTAGTACAAGACTGGATGCATTTTTGTTTTCTATTTCTGTTTCGTCACAATACCAAACACTAATACAAAGAGTTCTGAGAAAAGTGACTGCAAAGATGTGACAGGTGAAACAGGTGAATTAGGTCTTCTTGCTGGAACTACTCCCTCTGAGCAGGATGACTGGATTAAAATCCTACTGATACAGCTAAATATAATCTTATCAAGATCAGTTCTCATGAGAAACGTGAAGCTCTCTGCATGAAAGTTGGAGGCTAAAAAGAGGCACATGGGGAGAAAGAGCTTCTTCAAGACAGAAAAGGAGCTGATACAGCAGATATTTAAAGAGGACTTGTCAGACAAGAGCATACTGAAAACTGCAAAAATGACAAACCAGATCAGGGCTAAGAATATTTGAACTGGTGATGCAGAAGAATAAAAATATGCTTGTGCTTGAAAAATGCCTCCGTTGAATTAAAAATCCTGTAACATCATGTCCTAAATAACTAAATATAATGCAGAAGATCAGGACTGACATATCACATAGAGACAAGCTTAGATCTAAAGGAAGGAGGAACATTCTGTAGTGCCAATGTCTGACAGAACGAGTAGTTCTGCATCTTAAAAATGTGATGTAGCAGTGCAAAACCAAGTTTGATTTTTTTTTATTAGTCCTGTGAATGACTGGAGTAAGTGATGGATTACTGCAGCAAAAGTAATTTCATAAGGATAGCATTCATAATGGTGAAGAAACTGAAGACAATGAGAATTTCTGTACTGAAAATTATAAATACTTCAGATACCTGCCACACAGCTTTTAGAATCAAAGTGGAAACATTGTCATCTCATTTTCAATTAGCACAAACATGCTGAGTTCAAATTAGAGACTCAAATAATTAGCAATGGCTGTAGTTTTAAAGCTTCAAAATATTGCTTCTAAACCAGCCATGCATTACCAAACTCCATGACAAAAAGGGTACTACTAAGCATTGTTTCATACATGTACAATGTACTTACCACCAAATAATAACTCTTTCTATTTTTAATTAAAACTCCAATTTCACTGATGTCAGAATGCAGATAATTTCTCCAAAATATGGAGCTATGCAGAGAGGTCAGAAGTGTTAGTGGCTGCAGAGTCAAAGGCTGTCAGCAGCACTGAGGGTCTCCCACAGAGGGATATGGAGGGACACAGAACTGCGCTTCTTTCCATCAGAACAGGTTAAAACCACTTTAGGTGAGCATTTACCTAAAAAGTCTTTTGTTACTCTGCTCAACCCCACCTTTAATTAAAACCAAGATTTGTTAATTAGCACTAGGATCTCAATTTTAACTTTTACCAAAAATGTTTTCTTTTTCAAGCTGAGAACAAAATTCTCCATTCTCTTTGACAGGTGTTGGAAGCCAAAACTTTCAGGATCAGCAAGGAAAGGAAAGCTTCCCTGAAAACATAAAACTGCTGTATCTTTCCTCCTCATGTTTTTAATACCATATTTTGTAGTTTACTTCTGGTTTTGTTACTTTTTCCCTAGCTGTCAGAGCTCTCTACTGCTACAGATGTAGCAGGAAACTACTATACACTTCAGAGAAACCAAAAAATAAAGGGAATGTGTGCAGAAGTCTCCCTTACCAGGACTGTAGAGTTCTTACTTTACTTCAGACTTTACTGTTGCTTTTAGTCTTTCTCTGTTTTCCTTTACCCCTGAAGCCCCAAATGGTGAGTGTTACCATTAGATAATAAGATAACACCCAGCAGGATTACAATGAATAATCCTCTAGTGACTCTGCAAGTATGTTATCTGAGAATAATGCAAATTTTCTTATCTTCTCTCTGAACAGACCTTATTTGTGTTCCTATAGCACCTACCAGTCCTAACCGTGTGCATATCAAAGACATTTACAACCACAAAACAAAACACTCTGCCTTTTTGTTTTTGTTCACCTTCAGCTCTAAAGTACAGATGAACTTGGGAATGAATCATGAGATGGCAGCACTGTCAGAAGCTCCCACGCTCCACATGGAAGCTGTTGTGCCTGTGGCTGAGCCTCATGTCTAGCACACAGCTCTTCTGCTCACCACTTCACCCTTCCTTTTGCAAGAGTTGAGTCAGGAGGGAGCAGCTGTAGGTAGCTGAGGTGAAAGGCTTGATTCAACGTTATTGCAAATTTTATCCTGTAAGGAAAAAAGGAACTAGATGAACTCTTTGTGGTCCTGACTGCACTACTAAACCTTAATGGCTATGAGCAGCTTCTACTTTTACCCATAGGCCCAGAAGTTCTATTTAAGCTTAGCTCTGGGCCTTCAGTCCTCACCTGAGCTATGTTAGATGAGTACTAAGTCTGTGCCATAGTAATTCTTGATCCAAGCCTCAACCTGTGGACTGACTGTGGCTTAACATCAGCTTGGTCTCACTGCCTTTGTGGTTGCTGGACCTCACCTTAACCATGACCGAGGGATTTTGCTGCTGGCTTCACCTTCAATCTCTCTCTTCCTTCCGATACTGCCTTATGATCTGGACTCTTGGCTGAATGTGGCCTCTGTCTCTAGGTCTACGTGGCTCAACTACTGTAAGAGTGTGTCCTGGATGGTGAGGTCGCTGCCCTGATAGTACCAGGAGTTAAGTTACTAAGTTACCCGTTTTGGCTCCTACCTCATTTCCCCTCAGGGAACAATCCTGTTCTTCCTGTTCCCTGACAATCTCGAACATCAGATCCACCTTAAATTTCATAGAATCACACAACCAGATGGGTTGGAAAGGGCCGCTGAGATCAACCCTTGATCCACTACCACCATGGTTACTAGACTATGGCACTAAGTGCCACATCCAGTCTCATCTTAAAAACCTCCAGGGATGGAGAATCCACCACTGCTCTGGGCAGCCCATTCCAATGCCTGATTACCCTCTCTGTAAAGTTAGTTGAATCCCTGCTATTTTAAATGGGTTGGAAATATGATCTAATTGAAAGCCTGTGTCAAAGATAAAACAGCTTCTCCTCTTTCATGAAGCAGTTTTCATATCCTTTTTCTGACCCTCATATTAACAGGGTTGGTAGTTGTGGTGTTCCTACAGGAAAAAGTAGATCATTCTTTCCCTACCAGCTCTGGGCCTCCTGTTGGTTTATACCTGGTCACAGACGCAGGCAAATGCTTTCCCTAGTCCAGCTCTGGGATCCCCAACTCTTATAAGAAGGATGAGGATCTGCTGAAGCAAGTCCAGAGGAAGGCCATGAAGATGACCAAAGGGATGAAGCGCCTCTCCTCTAAGGACAGACTAAGAGAGTTGAGGCTGTTCATCGCGGAGGACAGAAGTGACCAGGGTGACCTTAGAGCACCTTCCAGAACCTGAAGGGGACCTAAAAGAAAGCTGAGGAGGGACTTTTTACAAGGTCATGCGATAGGACAAAGGGGAATGGCTTCAAAGTGAAATAGGACAGATCCAGACTAGATATAAGGAAGAAATTTCTTTTAATGAAAGCTGGTAAAACACTGGGACAGGTTCTCCAGAGAGGTGATTGATGTTCCATCTCTGAAAACATTCAAGGCTGGGTTGAACAGGACTATGAGCACCCTGGTCTAGCTGAAGGTACTTTGCAGGGAGGTTGGACTATATGACCTTCAAAGGTCCCTTCCTACCCAAACCATTCTATGACTATGTAATTGTAATACCATCAAAATTAAATAGGGTAGATTGAGATTAGATATTAGGAAGAAATTCTTTACTATGAGGGTAGTGAAACACTGGAATAGACTACACGGAGAAGTTGTGGATGCCCCATCCCTGGAAGTGTTCAAGGGCAGGTTGGATGGGTCTTTGAGCAACCAGGGCTAGTGGAAGGTCTCCCTGCTCATGGCATGAGGCTTGGAGCTAGATGGTCTTTAAGGTCCCTTCCAACCCAAACAATTCCATGATTCTATGTATTTGTGGTGACAATTGAGTATTTCTCCCACCTGACAACTATATGGAGGGAGGTACAAGATCCCACTACTCATAATTTCCCTGTGTCCTCAAATCTGAAAACATGATACTTTGTGGTCATTTCCCTCCATTTTCCCCGTATGAGGTCCTTCAATGCAAAATGTCTGTGACATAA
The DNA here is from genome assembly GCA_013397135.1 of Pachyramphus minor. Lineage (NCBI taxonomy): Eukaryota > Metazoa > Chordata > Aves > Passeriformes > Tyrannidae > Pachyramphus > Pachyramphus minor. Next base: position 706,434 of record VYXB01000527.1, on the reverse strand, counting down.
TTCAGCTTTGTGTAACCTATGAAATATGTGATTCAGTGTAAGCCATGTGAACAGAGGCCTGACCCTCTCCATAAACTGTTGTGTTTTTGGTGTGCTGCCAGCCTCCCGCTTCTATGGCAGACAAGAATACAAGAACTCTGTAAAGCTATAAAAGCACTCCAAGTAGTAAGTAACAAGAGTTTACTGGTGACCTCCAGGAAAAGCAAAACACATAGTGTGGTGTCTTGATTTAAAGACAAATATTGGGGTGGAAGTTCCAGTAAAATGAACTCCCTCCCCAAATATAGAGAGACAAAAACGCAAAGAGGTGTAAGTGAAAAATTAACAATTTACTGACAAGCAAAATAGCTGCACCATATAGATACAAAAGAACTGGCTTACCCACAAAAAAAAAGGGGAATTTGTGGCCTGATGTGCTCCCCTGGGAACAATAGGGAAAGAGAATGGCAGAGGGTCCTCCCTGCCAACCACCCCTGTCTGCCCAACTAAACAAAAGAAACAATGGGAGAACAGGGGCAAAAGCAAAAACCCAAGAAAACTGTGTTGCTCACAAGACGTTACACTATTAAACTGGCCACTATGTCACCCGGTTCGGAGACTATTTGTTCCATGCCACATGTTGCCTCTGGCACGGTATCTTGACCCACTTGGCTTGGCTGGGCTGTAGAGTAGCAGTTGGGGCTGCTCTGTCATGGGTGAGCAGTGGGAAGAGTGATTCTTACGGTGGGAGCTGGATCAGTTTGGCAGCAGTCCGGCCAAATGGCTAGGGTTCCCCATCTGGGCTGTCGTGGTCCCGCGTGGTGGCAGCGATGAGTTTAACTTTTTTTCTTTCCACACATGGAGCGGAGGGTGGCGAAGGCAACAGTGCGATCCCTGGGACTGCTTCCATTCCGGCATGGAGCATAGAGACAGCAGCTCCCAGCTTTGCTGCTGTTCCAGTGAGGCAGGAATGATTAATGACAGTGAAGTGGGAGTGTGGAGCAGCTCCAACCTGTAGCAAAACCCCTCTCAAATTCCCCGCACCAGGTGGGCGGAGTGGCCCCTTCAGATGACATATGAATATTCATTGCTATACCTCCATCCCCTGGCTTGTAACCATAACGTGGATTCACCTGGCACACTCACTCAGTGAATCAATTTCCAGCTGCACACAACAGCCTGGTATCACATCCTTTGAACAGCTGAAACTGTAACCCCTCCACAGTTGTTTAGCATGACTTGAAGAATTCCATGGTTTTTTATGGAACTTTCAAAGTGCTAAAGTGTGAAATACTGTGTTCTTGAAAATACCTTTAAAGCATTGCTCTGTCACAAGGCAAGACATAAATAAATCACAGCACACGTCTGCAGGACTGCTTCCCAAATCTAGACTCAGTCCATTGCCTAGACCACGACCACCCTTGTGAATTAAAGCTCTACAGTGAGAAACCCCCCGTAGTAGCTCTTGCAAGAGTGAATTATCTCATTACAGGGAGAAATATTGTTTAATTATAAAAAGCTTTTTACAAAGAAGCTTCATCTCTAATGATAAAAACAGAATTGTTCTCTGTATTATTCAACATTTTATACCTCATTGCTGAGAAGACAAAGCAATCTTCCACAGTCAGGAATATATGCCTATCTTTCTATAGAAGTATTCAAAAGTATTCAGGAAAGAATATTCAGCTTTTTAATTGACTCTGATTATTCAAGGAAACAGAATGAAAAGAGTGGAACATTAGCCCACGATAATGGACTCCTAGTGACATTGCTACATAATTGAGGTACAGCAGATAACTCTATGAAAAATGGATTGAACTTATTTTTGGAGTTGGAAACAGTAATCCTTTGTCAACTCTTCTGCGTCATTAGTGAGCAGATCAGTGCTGAAGGTGCCAGATATCTTCTAAATGTACTGACAGTACTTTCCACTGAAATAAGTGGAGAGAAGCTGCTCAGCATTTCCAGAAGTTATGCAGCATTTTACAACTGTTTTCAGTATTGACAACTGACAGCTGATGAAAACCTGAGGTATATGCTGATGTTATTTTAAATACAGTAACAGATGTAAGGTGCTCACAGTGGGTGGATCTTCTTACCATGGATGTGTTTAAAACTACTAGGGGAAGAGGAGGCTGCTGGAGAGGAGGAGGCTCAACTACCTGAAACGAGGTTGTAACCAGATGGGGGTCGGCTTCTTCTCCCAGGCAACCAGCAACAGGACGAGGGGACACAACCCTAAGCTGCACCAATGGAGGTATAGGTTCTTCACTGAAAGGGTGATTAGACATTACAATGGGCTACCCAGGAAGGTGGTGGAGACTCCGTCCCTGGAGGTGTGGAAAGACTGGATGCGGCACTTCGTGCCATGGTCTAGTTGATGTTGCGGGCATAGGCTGGTTCGGTCATAGGCTGGACTCGATAATTTATGGATCTTTTCTGACCTAACTGATTCTGTGATTCTGAGAAGTCACATTTTGAGATGGAAGGAAAATGGAAGCTAAAAAAAAAGCAATGCAGGGTTCGTGTTGGGATGTTGGGAGAGATCACGTCTCTCGCTGACTTACGGGCATCCTTCAGACGGCATATTATTTCCATTGTTACTACCTGTCGGCTGCTTATGTTATTTCTTAACACCACGCTAACAGGGCTCCTGCTTGCAAGAACAGCGCCGCCTGGGAGGCAGCAGTAGCGCACTGTCCGTACGGGCTGAGGGGCTCCCTCGCGGGGCCCCCATCCCCGCACCGCCCCCCCCCGGTGGGGCTCCTTCGGCCCCGGGG
>VYXB01000527.1:651226-703578 GCA_013397135.1 Pachyramphus minor | reverse complement strand
TCATAATGCCACCAGGTCGCTGCCGGCGCTGCGCTGCCGGCGGTGGCAGGAGGAGGTGGCGTGTGTGTCGGCGCCCCGCCGCCGCAGCCGGGCGGGAGGGGACTCTGGCAGCCCCTCGGAGTCTCCGGCAGTGCTGGGCCCGCGGTGGGTGTTGCTGGACGCTCGGCGCTGGCCGGACCGGGTCCCGCAGTGGAGGCTGAGCGGGGCGCGCCAGCTCGGGTCGGTGTCGGACCCCAGCTCTGCATTGGAGCGGGGCACCTCGGCCGGGGGCTGCGGGGCCGCCTCGCCATCCCCGGCTGTTCTGATTGCCGTTATCACACTCCGGGACACCCCAGCGTCCGCCAGCCACGGGTGGAAACCAGCCGCGTTACGTACCGAATGCAGTTAAAATTTAGCTCCTTTGACTGTCGCCAGCCTCTTTCCCCTCGCACTGGGAAAACAATCTTCTAATGTAGCAATGCCGCGGGGAATGAAACCTAGATCCCTGTTACTGTCCCTGGTCCCTTGCTGCTGCCAGCCGCGCTTGTGACTCTATTAGCAGGCCTTCTAAATAGCTCACTTCCGAAAGAGCGCGTTCCCCTGCTGTCTGAGAGGGTTTGTGCTTAACGTACTCCGTGATCGTTCAGATGAGCTTCAGACGTTTTCTTGAAATAGTAGTCTTCATAAATTGTGTGTTACAGCAACGCACTATAGAATTCCTTCTCTGAAAGGAGGAAAGGCATCCATTCAGTGTGTCACTGAAGATGTTCTAACGAGTTTCATTGCTGCTACTGTCCAGACGAAACAGAATTCTTGGGACTGAGGACAGGAAACCTTTTAAGAACGGCTGGTTTTCATCTGTCAATTTTCATAACTTCAATCATTTCAACTTAATCATAGGCAAAATAAATCTATTTAATCCATTAAGTTTTAATGCATTTGTGGCCCTGCCGATGCTTGTTAATTATCAACCTCATTTTTGAAGCATTAAAGAGACAGGAGTTGATAATGAGTTGTTAGTCCGCGGTGAATGGACAGTAGCAGAAGTGTGTATGGAGTGGTGCTTCCCATTTGTCTTTGTCAGGTCTGTTCGTCAGCAAATGAGAATTGAGAGTTGATACAGTTCTGGTTTTAAACAATGGAAAAAAGAAGAGAAGAACATAATTGCATTTGTTGGCTATCAAGTAGCTGTAGAAGGGACTGGTGAAATTTTCTATGTGTTGTTTTGTTTTAGAGTTCCCTGAAAACTTTTGAGGTCATTTGTTATTTTAGCCATGTACTAGTTTTTAATCAAAACTCCTGAACTTTGAAGTAATTTGTTTTGTGATTATACATGTTTCCAAGACTTGGTGTTAGAGCCCTCTTTTCCAGATGCTGGTTTAATGCGTCTGCTTCAAAATTGAAACCAGTTGGGAAAAGAGAGATGTGTGATTGTGGTCACTTGTAGGCTTTTTTTTTTTTTTTTTAATTGTTGCAGAGTTGTGAAGAACACAGTTGTTTAGCTTGGAAAAGACCCTAAAAATCATGTTGTAAGTAAACTGAATTTGTCGAGACTGATACAGCTTAGACCTAGCAATGAATAGATCTTTTTTTCTACTTTAATCATGAATGAGAGAAAGAGCTCCTTTTAGACATGCCGCTCTGTCAAATTAGTTAAAAACTGACTTTTCAGTAAAGGGCCATCCAGCTCATGGTTCTGCTGCACAGGTAAACTTCTGGGGTACTTCAAACTCTGTTCTATAAATGCTTGTTAAAGTTTGTTAACTCTTACAACATAAGGAGGAATTTTCTGATTTGCAGGAAAAAATGTTGGACTTGTACACTTTTTGTAGGCAATGGAATTAGGACAGAAAGTCAACCTTCTCCTATTCTTTTAATAGTGCTTGCTGTATTATCTCAGGGTTTTGCTCAAAATGCAGGAATTCGTGGAAAGTAATTTTGGGGGAAAGGAAGTTTATTGAAGACTGCTCATTTTTAGACTGCCTTTTCTTAAATTCTGTTGAAGTGATCAAAAAGGGTCTGAGGTGATGCAACACTTACCCATTTTCTTTTGTCTGCTGTTATGCTTTCAAAGAAATGCAATTACTTAGTATAAGAAAATGCATACTTTGTATTCTGTGAAGCTGTGTTCCAGCCTCCTCTCCANTCGGAGTCTCCGGCAGTGCTGGGCCCGCGGTGGGTGTTGCTGGACGCTCGGCGCTGGCCGGACCGGGTCCCGCAGTGGAGGCTGAGCGGGGCGCGCCAGCTCGGGTCGGTGTCGGACCCCAGCTCTGCATTGGAGCGGGGCACCTCGGCCGGGGGCTGCGGGGCCGCCTCGCCATCCCCGGCTGTTCTGATTGCCGTTATCACACTCCGGGACACCCCAGCGTCCGCCAGCCACGGGTGGAAACCAGCCGCGTTACGTACCGAATGCAGTTAAAATTTAGCTCCTTTGACTGTCGCCAGCCTCTTTCCCCTCGCACTGGGAAAACAATCTTCTAATGTAGCAATGCCGCGGGGAATGAAACCTAGATCCCTGTTACTGTCCCTGGTCCCTTGCTGCTGCCAGCCGCGCTTGTGACTCTATTAGCAGGCCTTCTAAATAGCTCACTTCCGAAAGAGCGCGTTCCCCTGCTGTCTGAGAGGGTTTGTGCTTAATGTACTCCGTGATCGTTCAGATGAGCTTCAGACGTTTTCTTGAAATAGTAGTCTTCATAAATTGTGTGTTACAGCAACGCACTATAGAATTCCTTCTCTGAAAGGAGGAAAGGCATCCATTCAGTGTGTCACTGAAGATGTTCTAACGAGTTTCATTGCTGCTACTGTCCAGACGAAACAGAATTCTTGGGACTGAGGACAGGAAACCTTTTAAGAACGGCTGGTTTTCATCTGTCAATTTTCATAACTTCAATCATTTCAACTTAATCATAGGCAAAATAAATCTATTTAATCCATTAAGTTTTAATGCATTTGTGGCCCTGCCGATGCTTGTTAATTATCAACCTCATTTTTGAAGCATTAAAGAGACAGGAGTTGATAATGAGTTGTTAGTCCGCGGTGAATGGACAGTAGCAGAAGTGTGTATGGAGTGGTGCTTCCCATTTGTCTTTGTCAGGTCTGTTTGTCAGCAAATGAGAATTGAGAGTTGATCCAGTTCTGGTTTTAAACAATGGAAAAAAGAAGAGAAGAACATAATTGCATTTGTTGGCTATCAAGTAGCTGTACGAAGGGACTGGTGAAATTTTCTATGTGCTGTTTTGTTTTAGAGTTCCCTGAAAACTTTTGAGGTCATTTGTTATTTTAGCCATGTACTAGTTTTTAATCAAAACTCCTGAACTTTGAAGTAATTTGTTTTGTGATTATACATGTTTCCAAGACTTGGTGTTAGAGCCCTCTTTTCCAGATGCTGGTTTAATGCGTCTGCTTCAAAATTGAAACCAGTTGGGAAAAGAGAGATGTGTGATTGTGGTCACTTGTAGGCTTTTTTTTTTTTTTTAATTGTTGTAGAGTTGTGAAGAACACAGTTGTTTAGCTTGGAAAAGACCCTAAAAATCATGTTGTAAGTAAACTGAATTTGTCGAGACTGATACAGCTTAGACCTAGCAATGAATAGATCTTTTTTTCTACTTTAATCATGAATGAGAGAAAGAGCTCCTTTTAGACATGCCGCTCTGTCAAATTAGTTAAAAACTGACTTTTCAGTAAAGGGCCATCCAGCTCATGGTTCTGCTGCACAGGTAAACTTCTGGGGTACTTCAAACTCTGTTCTATAAATGCTTGTTAAAGTTTGTTAACTCTTACAACATAAGGAGGAATTTTCTGATTTGCAGGAAAAAATGTTGGACTTGTACACTTTTTGTAGGCAATGGAATTAGGACAGAAAGTCAACCTTCTCCTATTCTTTTAATAGTGCTTGCTGTATTATCTCAGGGTTTTGCTCAAAATGCAGGAATTCGTGGAAAGTAATTTTGGGGGAAAGGAAGTTTATTGAAGACTGCTCATTTTTAGACTGCCTTTTCTTAAATTCTGTTGAAGTGATCAAAAAGGGTCTGAGGTGATGCAACACTTACCCATTTTCTTTTGTCTGCTGTTATGCTTTCAAAGAAATGCAATTACTTAGTATAAGAAAATGCATACTTTGTATTCTGTGAAGCTGTGTTCCAGCCTCCTCTCCATCCAGTAAATCTTTGCACAGAGCACTGAGCAAAGTTTTAATGAACTGTGTCAAGTCGGTTATTAGGCTTTCATCTCTCCACTGATTACTGTTTTACTATCTGCCCCCGCCCCTCCCCTTCCCCTCTCTGTATTTCCCACAAATTCTGTTTCCTGAAGCGTACAGGGGAGTTTTTCTAAGGGTTTTTGCTCACTTCTCCCTCCTAGTGCTGTGAAATTCCTCTTGCTTTAGGCTGTCAGATAACTTATCTGTTAGTCTGTTGGTCTTCTGTTTCAGAACGGAAAATAAATTTTTTTGAGAAACCACGTGATGTCATATACTTTAAACTTCCCAATGGGTCAAGCAATGGGGTTTAGTTTAGTTTTGTTTCTTTGTTTCTTTTTAATTAACATGCATCAAGCTCTGCATTACTCAAATTTATGATTAAATACAATTTTTATTGTTCAACAAAATGAAGAATTGTGAAGGAAGACAGAAAAAGACCTTGTGAAGAAATAGTGATAGCTGTAGAAAACAGCACAGTCTTACTACCTACAGGTGCGGGTTTTGCTTCAGTCTGTGCAATGTGATCGAAGTAGTACAAACACAGAAGTCAATGATCCTGTTTCCCAATCTGTACTGTGGACATCTTGGTTGCGTAAATTGTGGTTTATAATACAGTATGCTGTTAATGAAGATCTTGCTTCTTCAGCAGATGTACCGTTGGAGAGGAGAGGAGCAGTAGCAGAAAGCTTTTTGAGGCAGGTATTTGTGCTGTTGCTGTTTTTACAGGAAGTGAAGCAGTGTAGTTCTTCGCCTAGGCTATTTCAGTGAATTGGTGAGGAAGTAAAAAAAGGCACTTCTAAATGTCAAGTGATTTGTTAGTTTCTTTCCTGAGTGAACTGTCTTTACGGTTTTTTTCCCCTCCGTATTCTTACATGGTCATAATGATGTTGAATTAATTAATATTTTCTGGTTTTTTGACAATATTTACAATTAACTTTTATTATAACATGTAGTTGATGCTAATGTAATTTGGAAATATATATCCTTTAAGATAGAAGAGGTGATAGGCAGTCTTGGTTGTTTGCTTTGGTTTAAAAAAAACAAACAAAACCCTCACAATCCAACAAAAAAACCCACAGCAACAAAAATTATTTGTTTTTTCCCCCCCAAAGGCTTTGATTCACTTTAGAGGACTGTTTCTGGATTTTGCTTGAGTGATTTCTTTTGCTATTCTCTTGAGTTTTGGGTTGATAACCTCTCTGTTTAGCTTCAGCCTGTCAATAGTTTCCTGCCTTCTGTCTGCTACCTACAGCTGTCCCACTAATACAGAGTGGAGAGTCACGCTTTGAGTTTAAAGCTGTAGCAATGTAAAGGGTTTGTAAAGCTCTTGCTTCTGTTGAGCATGTGTGAACAAATACTGAGACAAGTGTGACTTTTGCTAGTTTTCTAGATCTTAGAAGGTTTAATTGTAACCAGAAAGTATAAAGCATAAGTAACTGACTTTGAACAATAAGTAATTACTTCACGGTATTGATAATGGTAATGATAATCCACTAAAAATACTACATCTGTGTCTCTGGAAATTCTTAAAGGTTCTAGTGACTTGGACACAATAGCGGAGATATATTGTTGCTGCCTCGTGGACTAATTGGAACCTCGGGCTTGAAGAATCTGCATAGCTTCAGGGATGTTTTTATAAATTAGGTTCTGATCAAGGAGATGGTTTCTCTGCCCAAGAAACTCCATCAGTTTAGACACAGTAGAAGCAGCTCTGTGTAGCTTTATCGTAAAACACACACTTTTCCAGCTTGTGGGAACAGCAAGTTGCATGCTTTTCTGGTGGTTTGTCTCATTTCTGTAATTTCAGACTGCAGTAAAGAGACTTGGTGGAGCTTGATGTTTTGAAGACTGACACTGACTTTTTTTAAAAAAAGGCCTATGTGCAGTGTTGAATCCTCTAAATGGGTCGAGTGAAGTTTGGGAAACTGCTCATAATAGGCCACTGATTAGTAGCAGATATGTTAGAAGTGTTTTATTCAGAGTAACTGGTTCTGAACTGTGCACAGTTGAAATTTGGTGCAGTATTTTGCTATATTTGTTATAAAACAATGTTTTATTCCATCTGTACTCTACAAGAAGAAAATCTGTTGCAGATGTAACATATACAGTAGCATAAGAAGCCTCTTGAGAACAGCTAAAACTTCTTGACAGATGGTAAGAGGCATTTGGGAAGTGAGATTTTAATTTTGAGGAAATAGCTTGGACTTCTGGTGTTAGGAGAGGAATAAATAAACCTCATTTTCTTCACACTCTTAATTGTGGATATGAGGTTTTATCTTTGCATGTTCCTTCAGTGCACTTATCATTCATCCACTAAAAATACTACATCTGCGTCTCTGGAGATTCTTAAAGGTTACAGTGACTTGGACACAATAGCAGAATGTGTGTATATGATCTTACTCTTTTTTTCATTCAAGCATTCATTTGTCCATTTGAAAGTGTTCTCATTGCATCCAAGCTTGAGCTAGTTCATATGGTATCTGTATGTTCATACATTTTCCAGTGCATTAATCCTGTCACCCAGTGTTTGTGTTGTAGTGCTGCACAAGCTGTTAATACGACTATTCAGTTGAGATAAGGAAAACCAACATGTTTCTTTCCAGAGTTATCTTTTGCTTACCTGCAAACAGAAGCCATGGTATTTTGAAGATTAGTTCCAAAGACCAGTGGGTTGCTTTAATACTGGTTATTTAAACATGTGAAAACTATTTTTATTGAATTTAGTGTTCTTGCACAGCTTATGGGAGCATGCATGTTGTAGGAGACTTCTTTTGATTGACAGTTCTAGTTATTTAAGGAAGTATGCATCAGAAAATAGGTGGGTGTTTTTAGAATTCACATGTTTAAAGCTGGTAGTAAGAAGGTGGTCTAGTAAGCCAGGTTGGGTACTTGACTGTGGCTTGGGCATTATTTATCTATTCCTAAGATAAGGCATTCCCAAGGCTTAATAAATTAAAGTATATTTTTCATCTCTCCTTCCACCCTAATACGATGAATTACACCTGTAAATTATTTCCTTGACTCTTCAGGTAGCATAAGTATCATTCCAAACCTGGCTGTGTCTCATGCGCAGCAGGTTTTTTTCTAAATATTTCATGGCCACATCTCAGCGATTGCTTATTTTTCCTCAAAAATGTTCTTTAGATGTTATATTTCTTACAGATGATTCTGGGGAGTTAAGGCAAACAATTTCTTACTTAGAACTAGATGGTGATACTTAAAAAGAGTGTTATACTGTTGATACAAGATTTGTGTGGTAAATTATAGATTCAGTTGGTTTCTAGTTCATGAATTATAAAAGATTCCTGGATTTATTCTAAAGGCGATATGTGACATATTAAGATTCATGAAATACTTTTGGCCAGGTTCCTTTGCTTGAAATTTTGTGGATTTTTTTTTTCTAATTGCTTCAAAGATATGTAGTAGAAAGGATGATTTTATGGGCAAAGTAAATACTTTTTCTAGATAACATGGGTGATGTTTGCTTAAATATTACATTGACCTAATTTTTTAGTTAATATATTAATATTTTATGGTCTTGCAGTCCTTGCAGGTTTTGAAAAGAAGTGTGATGATGCTGTAAATCTGTGATTAGATACTCCTTACATGGCACTGAATTAAGAAACTTGAAGCCTTAGCTTCCCTTGTCTAACTGCAATGTAACAGGAAAGATCACTTGGTATGAGGATACATGGGGACAGATATAAGCCTCTTTAAGTACTAAATAGCTTCTTTTTTTATTAATCTTGCACACTTAGTTCTGATATGAATAGCTGCTTATGGGCCACTCTTTTTTGTTTGAAATAGGCCATAGCATGGTTTGTTTCTGCAGGGGATGTAGATACTGTGGAGTGTATGACTGGAGCTAGGAAAACATAATGTTCACAGCCATATGAAGCTTTCAAAATAAATCTCCACAAATTTGTCACCCCCTGCTCAAGCTGTTCCTCCCAGACTCATCTCAGAGGTGGCTGCCTGAGGGACTTGATGCGTCTTGCTCTTCTCTGTATGGGGATGGGTGGTGGAGAGGAGCAGCGTAGGAGTTGTGTTCTTTGTGCAGTGAAATGCCAGTGCTGCTAGGAGGAGAAGGAGGAAGCAGTTTATTTGCAGTGGAGGTTTTGGTGCAACTTGTCAACCTTTATGCTGCATAAACCAAATACTGTTCTTTAACACAGAAGGGATAGCAAGGATATTGTTTAGACATTAAACCAATGAGTCTGAATAAACTGCAGTTTGTTGTTTTGCAACTGTGGGAGTTGCCTCCAGCAGCACCATACTGTACCAGGAGAGTGAGTTTACCATTGTTTGTCGCTGGAGAACTAGTGTGAGTTCTGAAACAAACTGAAACATACTAGAGTTTGTCTGAAACTCTAAATACGTAACAGCCCAAACCCAAATATTACCGTGGCTGTAGAAGATCAACAATCTCCTTCCTTGTATGACTTTAACTTTGTTTCATAAGAGATCTATTTTAAGGCTTTTGATGTAAGCAGAGCTCTCATGATATTGTTTTCAGTATTTTTCCCAGTGGAAAGCAATCACAAGAACAATTTTATTTGTGTCACTGAGCCAGTTTAGATGTCTATTTAGAGTAGTGCAATTGATTACATAATGCATGGATAATGTCTTATGTATTATGACTTAATGCATATAATACAGTCTGTACTACTTGGGCCTACTCTTGCGAGGGAATTACTTAGCTTTTTCTTCTCCCTTATCCCAACCCTCACATGTGTAGTATGAAAATGAGGCAGATCATCTGCTTGATGGATTCATTATTTGTTCTTTCTTAGGCAGTTTACCGTTGGTGCATCTCCTACTTTGCGGACAGGCACAGATAATCTTTGTGCTTCCTGTGAACATGGCAGTAGTGCTGACTCCTTGCCTGTGTTGCCACCTATGCTATGGCTGCTGAACACGAAGCTGCATTTTTGTGTGTGCTTGACTGAACACAGAGAGTTACAATGGGGGGCTAAACTAAATGTAAACACTAGGAGTGGTGCTGGGTGAAGGCTGTCTGAACAGCTGGGGAGGCCTTGATTCAGGCCTTCATCATTTCCAGGTGAAGAGAACCTGTGAAGTCAACCAAGTGCTTTAGAAAGTGGACCTCTTTTCCCCCAAGTAGGTGAATGTATAATTTAATTATTTTTGGTAGAAATCACATACTGCTATGTGATAATGCCAGTGTTACCCTGTTTTTCCATGCATGGAAGCTGCTGCACTGCACTTTTTGAGGGACTACTGGACACTCGGGTTTACTGGGTTTTTTTTGCAAAAAGGGCTGAGTAACTTTAAAAAAAGGATATATACTTTGAGTATTTGAAATATGCTGATTTTATTAATGCATAGTCCTTGTATAAATATGGAATAAAGTGTCTGAAGACATCAGGTTGCTAACTAAGGGAAGTGTTAACTTTTTGTAGTATGCTAGTATTAGAAATATAGGAGTGATCCAGAGTTGAAATATTAACACGATGAAAATGACAAGACTTGGAAATGGCACAGCTGTTGCTCCTTTTAGCAAACAGTCCTTGAGTAATGAATATGTGTAATTCAAGTCTAGAGGAAATAGCTTCAACTGGAAGCTGAAGCAGAGTTAAATAAATTAAAAAAAAAAAGCTTAAAAATTATTTGTTGAAGACTTCAAATAATAGCTACTGTTATTGGGAGTTAAAAATGCAAGGGAAAAGTTCTGTAGACTTGTGCCAGAAATAGGCATCAACTTGGTGTCAATTGCTCATTATCTTTCTGGACAATATTGGCACATGGAGGTGCTACACACCAGCTAAATTTTGTTGATACTCTGCACTGTAAAACTAGGGCAAATGCAGTGAAAATTTGGCTTTGACTATTCTAAGTGAGTTTAGTATATGTACTATACAACCACCATACATTTATTCTGAGTATAGTATGCCAGACAATGTAATTTTAGAAAACATTTTAAATATTGCTAGTATGAGCTGTACACTTGAATAACTGATTATGCTGCTGCAGAAGTTAGTGCTATGTTATTATTAATGCTGTCTTTCCCCTTCAGGAGGCAAAGAGAGAGGTCTGTGCATCAGAAGTCATTTAAGTCTTGTGCTGGGGAGCCAAAAGACAACGTTTACAAGAGGAAATTTCAGCAATAATAATAATAGTGTTCAGACTTGCATATTTTCCAGGTCTCCAGATGCTTGACCATTAGTAATTCTCTGAATGAATTCTCTGCTCCTCTGCTCTTTCCATTTCTTATGGGGAGACTACCATCCTCTGTGGTTCTCTGTGGTATTGTCTTGTGGTTTTTGTCCCTGATCATACTCTTTTCCAATTAAGGCAATGTCGTGAAAATTATGGTAACATGGAGGAGAGGGGCAGGAGGATTGAGGAAGTCTTAAAATTCTTACCTGAAGTAACAGATAGGGTTAACTTAGTGAGTTTGAACATCTGCCCGTGCTTCTTGTAGCTGATGTCTAACATACTTAAGGTGGATGTAAGGTGCACATCACTAATGGGGGGGTATCTTTTGTGAGTGAAGACGACTTCCATCCCTATCCTAACATAATGGCATTTGGTCTGCTAATGTTGAGGTGGCCTTTTTCTTCTCCTCCATCCATTTTTTCTGTGTAAGTAGAATGGTGAGGGCCATCTTCTTGTTAGTTTTATTGAAGAAAAGGCATTTGGGATTACTGCTTTCCCTTGTGAGATATGACCTGTCTACTTTGTCCTGCAGTTCCAGCTACATTACCTGTTCCAATTTCGGTGAATACTTCCATCTTTCCCCTGGCTTGGTCTCCTACAAAAATCACCATCAGAGTGTTGCAGGGAATTTTCTGTCTCATTTCTTGTAACTCTAGGCACCATCTGAGTAACTAACTATGGCTTTCATAGCCTTATATTCTCTCTGGATAGCTCCCCCCTGCTGGGGGAGGGGATTGGTTTTTGTTTGTTTTGTTTGTTTGTTTTTTCTGAAGCGATATGCCTGCTTGTGATATTTAGATAGTAGTGTATGCTGTCTGTATGTGATACACACAGTGCCCATCTGCTTCACTGCAAGGACTTGCTGAACCTGCAGAACGTAATTTGCGTGTGTGCACGTATATATTTGCATTGAAAATAAGTACTAGTAATACATTGGAAGGAGATGACCTCCTAGCTGGCAATCCTCAGTTCAGGGCTCTCAGCTGAGTCTTCAGGCTAACACAACAGTTGGGGTAGCTGTGACCTGGAGTCCTTACTTTATTTTTACTTCATTATTTATATACTGGTAAATATTATTTAATAATATAATGTGTATATTATATACTATAAATATATATGTTATATATGTGATAAAATTATATATAATATATAAAATAAGTTTATTATTTGCAGTCTCCTTTAGAGAAATGAAGCTTTTTGTGTGGGTAACTAAAGCAGCTTTGATTAATCTGTATGATGCAAATTGTAGACTTTGAAGGTATATCTTTACTTCAGTTAGTGTATTTAAAAAAAAAGCCAGCTCTAAATTGGGTCTGCACAATACATGAAAAGTTGCAATTCTGTCACTAAAGATCTTGCTGGGCTGTCTTTTATGATCTGTCGGAGGCTGAAAGATTCATGTAATAGCACATATTTCCTGTACTGAAATTACAATTTTGTCATGTTTCTTTTGTTAGCAAATGAAAAATCTCATGGGTAATTAAAACGTACTCCTAGTGATTGTACAGAGAAACCAGTAAGTTAGTGTTTGAATCTTGTTTTGTACGCAGAACTAAGGACCCCACGCTAATCTATCTATAAAGATTTACTGCTTGCTGTTTTGACAAACAGTACCTTGATTGTAGCTTGCAAATAGTATTGTAGTTATACTTAACTGTCACTCAATTGTGCTGTCTTGGAAAGGGTCAGGATAAACCTTAATGCAAACATTAAAATACCTGGGATAGAAAATCATAAGGGGAAAGCGTGGACTTAAGGCTTGTGATACTTGTAAGCTGAATCACAGAATATTCTGGGTGGAAGGGACTCACAAGGGTCATGGAGTCCAACCTTTAGGTGAATGGCCCATATAGGGATCAAACCCACAACCGTGATGTTATTGGCACCATGTTCTAACCCATTGAGCTGAGACACCTCCTCTACAGAAATGAGGATTACATCTATTTAAATGGTGCACAAAATTATTGAGTGTCAAGAGAGGTTCTAAGACATAAGTTTGACATCTTCAACAAGAATGAGTGTTCTACTTTGATGAAAAAGAGTTCTCCTTTGATTGAAAAAGCAAGTCTGCTAATGCAAAGAAGCACCTAGCAGAAAGCTTGTACATTCTAATCGAGGTAGAACACAGAATAGAGATCAATGAGCTGCCCTATAAAATGAGGGAATATGGTGAAAAATAAACCTGAGAGAATGTTCAGATGGGTCTGTACCATGTCAGCTACTTTCATTAAATATTAACTATACCCACTTACTGTCAGTGCTTCAAAGAACAGTGCTCAGCATTCCTCTCGTTGATTAACAAGAATATTTTCTTTGAAGCTTAATAATCATTTCTTTCAGTGTCATATGCTGTGTTTGGTTCTCAGCTTGGAGCAGGGAAACATACTTTATTTCTATGTAAACTAAGAACCGGTGTAAGGAAATGAAGCCTGTGGTGTCAGAGGGCTTGGCTTTTGGTGGTTTCTTTTGTTTTCTTTTTAAATTTGGATATCTCTGCTCTGGTCACTGTCAGATCACATGTTACAAATTGTACTACCTCACTGTTCAAAGACACATTGTTGTTCAATCAAAACAAGCTTTAGTACTTTCCCTATGCTTTTGGCTTACAAACAATATTTGTATTCAGTGAACTTTAAAAATTTATCCTTCTATTTCTTATTGTTGATTTCTACCATCTTCCTATACAGAGCTTAATTTATGTCAAAAAGATTAAAGATCTGGTAGATGGTGGTTATTTTCAAGTGTAACAAATCACTGACTGCATGTTGTACCATTTATTGAGTATAAACATTTATTTTTTTGTTAGTAATTGACCAGAAAAGAACCCTTTTTTTTACTATTTATTTTATCAATTATCAAATTATATTTCATCCCTCTTTATGAAATGAAGAAAACTGTTTTTTTTGTTTAAGCCACTTTCCTCTCTGATTGACAGATTGTTTTTGTAAATATAACCCACTTATGAACAGGACTTGTGTTATCTCTTAAATATACTGAAATAACCTCCATTTTAACAATCGCCATATAAACAGCATAGATGGAATTGGGGCATGAATAAGAATAAGGTAAAAGTCAACATTGAGCTGTACTGTTTCAGTTACTGTAGTCTGTGAGTGCTTCCAAGTTATCCCCTGTAGTCTTTCATTTGAAGAGAGAAGAAATTATTTACCTTTACATGCTATATAGATTAAATATTTGCCAATAGGAATCTCAGACAAATGTATTGGAGATCTTGCTCTGCCTATCTTCCTGCATTGTAGTTCTTTGTTCCCTTACATGGATTTATTTCTGAACTCCATTCCTTAATTATTCTGCATAATAATCTGTGGACTCCTCCTTCCTCTTATTACAGCTACGAGAATTCATTATGCCTCTGAAATACTTATCAGTATGACACTTCTCATGCTGTGAACAGTTAAAAATTATACCTTCCCGTCTTCTTCATCAGAACTCGCAACAATACCTTTATGCATCAGGCTGATGAAGATCCAGCAGAAAAATCAGATTACTGCATGGCTTAGTCTGCTTTTTGTAAAAGAGACCAGTAATTCTTCTGTAACACTGTGGTATT
Source organism: Pachyramphus minor (assembly GCA_013397135.1). Classification (NCBI taxonomy): domain Eukaryota; kingdom Metazoa; phylum Chordata; class Aves; order Passeriformes; family Tyrannidae; genus Pachyramphus; species Pachyramphus minor. Next base: position 689,650 of record VYXB01000527.1, on the reverse strand, counting down.
GCTGTGAAGTAACAGCAGGCTCAGGCTTCTCAAACCACTGATGTTTTTGGTTTTAATTTTAAACTTCAGGAAGCTAAGGCTTGTTGCATCTTAAAAAAAGAACGTTAAGGGTAAATTGATTGTGTGTTGTTCTTAAGAACTAGAGACAATGAGTTTTAATTTTTTTGCTTTTAAGTCTGTGTACGGAATATTGGCAACTCGCAACAATACCTTGAATTTGGTACGCACAAAAACATTTGTAACAGCAGGCGTGGTAGAGGAAGAGGAAACTAGAGTGACAGAGACCTGATGTTACTCTGAGTGTACAGTGTCCAGAAATGATAGCTGAAACACGTCTGAGGTATTGAACATAAATTTAGACCTGTATAGGCATTTTGTAGACATTTTTGTGGGTTTTTAAAAATGCTTGAGTTTCAGTGTTAACAAACAATTTCATTTAAACAGTTTGATGTTTATTTGGTTTTTTGGTTTTTTCTTTCACTGTTAGTTTCTTGTAGGTGATTAGAACATGAACTGCTTGTTTAGTGGATGTTTCTATCTTAAAAATGCAGACTTAAGAAGCTTGGGTTGTCTTTCCTGCCAGATGAATAGCATCTGTTACGATTCATTTGGTTTTAAGGTATTGGGGGAAGTGTTGTAGAAATGAGCACTTTGCTCGTAGAATAATTTTCTGAATATGGTCTAGTGCCTTGTTAGGCAGATGATGTTTGAGTTTGCACCTCTGTCGGTAAACTCTTGGAGGGAAGGAAGAGAGGAATGTGGTGGATTTTTGTGGTTTTGTTGTTTGTTTTTGTTTTGTCAGGGAGTAGCTGATGTTTTTATGACCTGTAACTTGCTATAGCTGACCTTCTGCAGCCTGCACTCCATGTTCTGCAGCAGGGCAACCCAGACAGGGGAAATGGTAGGGTAGGAAAAGTAATTTCTAAACTTTCATGTTGATGAAGACTTGGAAAAACACCTGAGTAAAGGAAGGTGTGTGCATGTTTTTGGAGTTTTAATTTGCAATCTGAAACTCTCACTGAATCCTCACCCCCTTTTCTGGTGTCAAGGGTCCCAAGAGTTGAGTCTTCAAGGAGAAGAGAAGAAATAATGGGGCTTTTCTGTTACCACTTACAGTTGTAGTAGGTACAGTTTTCCAACTTCACATATAATCTGTTCTCTTCTTGTGACACAAGGTTGCTGTTGCCCTCACTACTTAATGAAAGTCCCCTTGGGCTCTGGGGGCCTTAGTCACCATCCTGTTACGGGGTCATGTTTACTTGAAATTTGTTCTGTGTTTTTTAAAAATAGAGTTATTTTAAAACGTTTATTTCTGTGTTTGTCCTGCTGTAGCCATCTTTTAGATGATGGCTCTGTGTCATTAACTGTTTTGGTTATAATTGACACTTCTAAATGTCTTTTTTCCATCCCAGCTTTATTCCATGTCCATAATAGTTTTATCTTTAGCCCCACACGTTTAATTCTCTTATTTCACAGAAGTATATAGTAGCGTATTTGTTTTTTCTTCTTTGCTGCTGTCCTACATGTCTTAGCAATTCAGAAACCTAGTAGCATTCTTCTGTGTTCTTGTTCTTTGCTTTACTTTCTCTGGAGAAAAATACAGGTGTTCACTGATGTAAGCTTGCATGATGCATGCATGTTTTGCAGTTGTGAAATTTTAAATCCTATGCATGGCAATCTTTGCTGCTTAACTTGCAAAGATCGTGCTACTGTAACAATGTGGGAGAAGCTGCAGTGCAGGTGCTTGTGTCAGCAAGTGTCTCCTCCCTCCTCAAACAAATTGCTGCAAGCATAGGCTGTACAAGCAAAAATAGTAACACTCCACTCCGCCCAGAACTGTGTCCAGGGAAGTTGTTACCAGCATAAATTTATTTGCTAAGAGCAACACTTGTGGGAGCCCTACTGCTGATACCAGATCTGGTGGAATGCAGCGGTATAAGTCTGCTGGCCATTACATTCTTGGACTTTGTTTGCAGAGTTAACAAAGATGACATGTTACTGTGTCTTGGCTTCTGCTCCTCCTTCTTCACTGTTTCTGCTATCTTGTGCATTTTCTAGTTGCCAGCAAATATTTGCTGAGTGGCAAAGAAAATAACTTTGATCTTTAGCAAGCTGTCCTTCCTCATAGGGAATGGAAATTAATCTCTTATGAATTCTGATTTGTGAGCATTACAAAGAGAAGCTTGCACGCTCTGTGTCCTGAGAGCTTGTGTTTTTGTACTTCTCTTGAGATGCATAATGAGGCTGACAGCTAGGAGGAGGCTTTTATCTGGGGGAACATTGAAATTGCTGGGGAGGTGGTTTCTCAAGCTACTGACTTGGTAGTGATTGTGACATTTTTCTAACCATTATGAAATAATGTGAACCCACCATGATGGTGGCATGGGATTTGCATAGTTTGCTCTTTATTCAATCTGCTTTTGATGTGCAGCAGAGCCTCTAAGAGTTTTACCAGTGGGATAGAACATATTTTGCTTTTGTCAATTCCAGTTAAAATTTTAGGAAGAAAGGGAATTATGGGTCAAGGCGATATATACATGGGTTCATGTGACTTTTGTTTCCAGGAGTGAGCAGTAGTACACTTGTGAAGCTCCTGCTGTGTTTCTCATGATGTGGACAGGCAACTTGAAGACAAAAGTGACTGTTTCTGGGAGGTTCTACATGGAAACTGTGTTGCTGACAGTTTAGTGTGTTTTGCAATCTTTTATTGTGAAACTGAGATGGTTGCAGTGCAGGCCATTATTTTCTGGAAAGTGCCCCAATTTCAGGTCAGTTGGAAGCTCAGAGGGTCCAGGTATACCCACCTACACTAGAACAGCACTTTCTGTAACAGGAATTCAGGGTTACTACAGAAAACCTAATTTCGTTTTAGTCAGCTGAAATGAAATGTCTTGAGTGTGCTCAAATCCGATATTCAGGAACAGTTTATAGTGAATCTCTGTTTTAGAGATGATCTCATTTAAAAATTTTTGTTTAAGTGGCATTATTTGTTACTATTTCTTTAGTTGGCTGAGAAAATTGTTTTTCAAATTAATGCATCTTGCATACTTTCTTATCATGTTCTTTCTTATTATGTTCTGGAAGTGCCTGAACTGAGGATTCTTGCAGTACCCTTACAGTGTATTTCAATAATATTCAACAATATTCTCTATATTTCAGTCCTTGCCCCAGGTTAAGGCAGGGAGGTCAGCTTTGTGAAATACTGCCATCTACAGCATTGTCAAGGGCAACTGAACAGCAACCAAGCTCTTTGGAAGTTATAAGGCTTGAAATATGCCTTAACTGAACATGAAGATGATTGTGACTTTTAGCCATCTTATAAAGGATCTGTTTTCGAAATGAAGAGCTAATTCAAGGTTGTTTATATACCCAAATAAATGTTTGTTGAGCAGATATATTGTGTATATTTGAAAATAAATTTTAAAAATGGAAACAAATAATTAACACCACTCTGAACTCCAGTAGCGAATGAAGTTATACTAAGATATAACGTGTATTACTGGAAACAAAATTCTGGTGTTAAAACTGAGTTGTAACTGTAAAATGGTGCTCATCAGCTCAGAATCACTAAACAATCAGAAATCACTTTACCTTCTTTTCCTTTTGTTGAAAAAGTGGTGTTTCTACCTAGGGTCTTAACTGGAAAAAAAAAAGCATGACTTTATTTGTCCTGAAACTAAACACTAATAATGATGATTAATATGAAGGCATAAATGCAACAAGAAACTACAGAGAGATACAGATTTTTTTTTCTGTTGTTATGCAACAACCTCTTGTACCAGAACAGAAAAATGAGAATTCCAGCTCCTTCTGCCTGTCCAGTTGTTCTACTAATTTAGAAATTGCAACCATGGAAAAACCAGGTTGAATGACATAAATTTTAAGTATATTTCATTGTCAATAGCTAGTCTAAAAGGCAGAATGAATGAAGATACCTTACTAGGGAGAATCAAGTTAAGCTCTGTGAATGTGACCTGTACCATGTGATTAATATCTGTTGTTAAAGGTAAGCATGAAAAGGCAATAGCCCAACTAGCTCATTTTTATCCTTCATTTCTATACCTATTTTTTTTCTGTTAAACCTTCAATTTTACCTTCTTAAACCTTATGTTTTGGGATCTTTGTGAAGAATTGAGGAGTTTTTTTTTCTTCTTAAAATGCAATTTATTTATGAATTACGATTTTTACTAAAACAGCTAACAGATCCTTGAAGATGTCTAAGGAGACAATTGTGCTATGCTTTGTTTTTTGATTGAATGCACCATGCTGTTCTCCAGTCCCAGAGTAGATAGACTGCTTAGCATTTTAATTGGTTTTCAAGATGAATTCAGCTTTAATGTTCAAGGCCAAAGACAGGGTAATTATACTTACCAGGGTTTGGGAACAGTCAATTCTCATTGTATGTGAAGTGTTGGCATAGTGTTCTTCTCCTGGGGTGGAAATTGCTTATTACTTCATGATGTATCTGGATTGCTTGTGTGCCTATTGTGGTTAGGTGGTTTGGATAGGTAAGCCTCTCAGTTATTTTATAGTTTGGGCTTTGAAATATCCGACTGGCTTTTCACTTTAAATCTGGATTTTATCAAGTTAATAGCACTCCTGGAATTACCAGGCCTTAATTTTATATTCCATGTCTGTTGCAGACAACTTGGATATGAAAAAGCTGAAGTTGTGAATGTCACAGTCTTTCTAGAAGACATCATGGGAGTGTAAAACGTGCCATTGTATTAGGAACTATTGGCTTACAGTATTTTTTTCTCAGGCTGTGATCATCAGGAAGTGGACAACTCATCCTTGTCTGAGTTCTGTTGAGGGCTACAAAAGGAAGGAAATCCTTTATTATGAGAAAGATTATGTACACCTGTGGTTTTGAGGTGTTTTGAGGTGTTTTTGAGATTAGAGGCTCTGCATGCTTGTTGATGTCATTAAAATCAATATTACATGTGCTTTTTGACCATTTTGAGAAAAAAACAAACCAACAACTTTTACTCTCCTACATGTTATTATGAGGTTTCTTGGATAAATTAGAGTTTTTGGAAGTCAAAGACTTGAGTTGTAACTACAGTGTACCTGCCAAACTTGACTGGTTTGTATCTGTGACAGCTGGTTTTGCATATTCAGTCTGGGCACTCAGTTAACAGTGAATTGAAAATGCAGGACACAAGGCTTCCCCTGTCATCCCCTTTAGCATTGCACATAGTTGGAAGCATGTAGTGCCCGTTACTCTTACAGCTGCTCCTGCAGGAAGTCAAAACGGGTACATGCAGTTTTCCTCCTTCCAACATATCAGTGCCATGTGTGAAAGTGAGCGTCAGAGATGGGCTGTGCCCCAGGAACAGACTCTTACTCTATGAGTAAAGTTCGACATACGTTTTTGTTCAGTTACAGCTTTTGAGTTATTGCTGCCTGGCTCCATAGACATTGTGAAGTATAGAAATTAGGGTTTCATTCTTTTCCTACATGCCAGACTTGAAGGCAGCTTACATATGTATTTCCAAGGGAATAAAATGTGTAACGTTATACACAGAGGTGTAACTAACTGCTGGGCAGAGATACAGGGTGTTGAATTGCTTTATGCTAATATTATCTTGGTAGTTTAGCTTGTGTTATCTTGGTATTGTGTGTAATTTTAAATATGAAAGTAAATTATAAAATGTTATTAACTGATAACTCTTGTCAGTTTGGGTGACAGTACTGGAATGTGGTAATGCTGTGAAAGGGAGGGATGTAGTTTTTTTTCTTTTGGAAGATACATACGTTCTTTCTTGGAATTACTCTTTCCCTTACTTATTATAAAAATAGCAATAGAATTTGTTTGAGCTCACAAGCGTTGCGTCCTTCCTTCCAAGCACTTGTGCCTGTCTTCTGTCTGACCCTGCATTTCTGAACTCTGCGATGTCTCTCACAACCTGCACCATGCTGTTCTGACTCCATTAGCTAAATGAGTACTGGGGGGCTGGGTAGAGGATGGTGGGGAAGCAGGATTCAGAACTTCCTATCACACAATGCTATGGTATTGCACAGCTGAGAGAACTGTACTCACTTTAAATCAGGTGCTCAAGCTATCTGACGGTCCTCTTAAACCATTTTATGGGAAAGAGAATTCCCCCTACTTGAGTAGACTGGGTGGAAGGGTAGGAGGAGGTGCCTTGTCCATTAAATATTTGTTTAGCCTTGAACAGAATAATTCTTTGTCCAGGATGCTAATTTTTTTCTGTTTGTTTTCTTTTCTGAAGCATTTCAAAGAACTTTCAAGGAAGCATCAAGACTTGTTTTCCTGTACATGCTTACAACCACTCCCTGGTTGTCAAGGAAAAGAACCCTTTATCCCAACCGTGACACGTACTAAATTCACGCAGACAGAGAAGAAATTATCTCCTTTATTGGTCCCTGAAGCAAAATGTTAAATGTACCCTCATAATATGTGTTTCTTGCTGTTAAGAATCTTGGTGTCTCATCCCAGTACTGGGAGCAAAGAGCATTCTGCTCTTCAGAAATGGGATATCTTTGGGAACAAAATGTCCAATTCCTGTGCTTGAGGGCTGGCTTGGATGTGTGAAAGGCTTGCCTTCTATTTTCAGCTCTGGCAAAAATTATTTTTGTAGAAGTTCGTTGTTTGTTGCAAAAAGTGTGAGCAGTTGCCTGACTTACATTAGGCAATGATATTGACCTGATTTCTGAGGGCTGTGAATTACGGGTACGTTTTCACTTAATGATGCTTGTAATTCTTCCATAGCTGCTTGTTGTGGCAGGCTGGGGGCTTGTCCTTGCCCAAAGAAATGTCATGGAGGAGCATGTAATTTGTTAAATAGAAATGGGTGGGTAAACAAAGGCTTTAGTGCTAGGTCACTTGCCAAGTCTGCAATGCAACAATATTTTACAGTTCCAGTGGATCAGTCTATGTTGTTTTAATGTTATTGGTGTCCTGTTAACTAAAAGCTATGTGAGATTCTTGCAGCAGTTCCAAATCCAAGTTGATCAGCAGTTAGCTTCAGAAGACAAGCTTGGATGTTTGGTGCTAAAAGCACTAGTCCTTATTAAACCTGTACAAAGTCCATTTGTATTTTTTTCCTATCTTTAAAAAACCCCCACAGAACAAAAACAACTCAAAAACTCCCATAAAAAAAACTCTCCCTAAATAAAAAACCAACCCTGCCAAAAAACCTATGAAAAATTCTGAATTGCGAATGTGTAGAATGTGCTGAAAAGCAAAGTTATGTTCATCAACTTATTTTAATTTAGTATCAGAGTGAAAAAATAAACTTGGCGTAAACAATGGAAATCTAAATTAGACTTTCTAAATCTTTTTAATAAACCATGATGTGTAAGCCAGATAGTATCGCTGCCTGTTTGAACCTGCTGCTACTTTAAGTTAGGATTTCTAGAGTTTTTCCTATTGCAGTAGGCTGTTCTGACCTTTTGTTCCTAAATTTTCATACAGATATCCTCCAGCTTGAAATTGTGGAAACTACCTTCTAGCACTAGCCAAAAGAAATCCAAATGAAGGCCATCTCTTTTGTCATCAACTCTATTTTAATATCAAGAAGAGACACGACTGCCAAGATACAGAAATTAAATTGTACATGAGAATAAACATTAAGTTCCTGTTTGAAATATCCAAATTTAGTCCTGTAGAAAGTCCATTTCTTAAAAACCCCTCAAATACAATGTAACTGTGTTGCAGCTAAGTACAGCTCAACTGAGATATGTTTGTCTTTCACATTTTAATCTTAGAACTTTCACTGATTTTTCTGTTTTATGTATTTCAGTTTGGAGAAGAAATTAGGATTGTAGTTACTCTCTTACCTGAGCTCCTGTGAAGTGTATTCATGATGCTCATTAGCAGGACCCAAAGAAGTAATATCAGTACTTATTTCACTGAAACAGCCGGGGTATAAATTGGGGTACAGAAAAGTGATGCTGTACTGTTAGGTCTTTGGGAGCTCTGGGTGAATAAAGAGCATCTATTTTATTCACTCCACATTAATGCTATTCTTCAACAGTACTTGCTGATAAAAAAAATTCTTACCACTTCCAGCAGTGCTTGCTACCTTTGAAAGCAATCGTTTATATATACTCTCAGAAGAGCTTTCTGCAACTTTATTCCTTATAAAGTTAATTGGATTGTTGACCGTCACATAAGGTTTAAAATATTTTTGTATCTATGATCTCATTGTAACTAAGATGTTTAGATACATAATTTGATGTATTAGACTTTTAATACCTTCTTGAGGCTTTTTCAGCACAATGGATGAATTGTTATTCATATTCTTAAAATGTTTTTCATAGTATTTTTCTTTTTTTTGTTCTTTTTAATGCTTTGACTCTGTGTTTGACAGTAATGTCTGTCAAGGTGAAGTATTTCTTTCAGGAAAAGCAAGGTTGGATTTTGTTTTGGAATGTTCCATGCAGAGGAAATCCAGGTCTATCTCCTGTCTCAGAATGGCCACTGATTCCACTTTGGCATCAGAAACAGAAGGATTTGTTCTGCCACCTATCCAGCTTGTCTGGGGAAACATATCTGCTGACTTATCTTACTTTTTCATTTCAGAAAAACCTTTAACAACAACACTGCTTTTCCTTTTACCTTGGCTTGATTCCCTTCATTTCCTGCAGATGTTGGGCAAGTGTGCAGTTGTAAGCACAGTCCGTGCTTACACAGGCTGTTATGGTTGGAATGGAGGCGAGTTAAAAGGTGGCCCTCAGCTGTTCTTTACCGCTGCTGTGCCAGACCTGTAGGAGTCCTGTGACCTACCTCAGCTTAAATTATGTGCATTCTGTGAGTGTCAGTTTAAAAATATTTGCAGTAGGGGGGTTTCTCTGACAGCAGAGGGTTAGGGAGCGTGTGCACAGACAGTTCAGAAAGGCAAGCAGCCACAGTGGGAAGAGAGGTGGTAAGGACCAGGTGTGGGGGACAAGTAATCTCCTAATCCCTTTCAGATGTTTCTCGAAGAATGTGTCACACTGCATCTTCGTACAGCTGCCAAAATGAGAGAGGAGAAATGACGGGGTGCCATCTGGCCTCTCATCACAGTGCAGAACAAGCCGCGCTTTTTTTTGCCTTTTTTTTTTTTTTAATACTCTGAACTATTATGAGAGGCATCTTGGTTTGTAATGCAAACTTCTAGATGAACATGAATTAACTAGATATCTGGGGAGATGTGGGTGTCATCATGGCTTGGCTTCGTGAACGAAGATTTCGAAGGGCTCTACCCACACTTGCTGCAGGTGCTGATGGCTGAAAAGGCCAATGTGTGACAGACAAGTCTGGTTGCAGAAGGGACAAGAGAAAGATTCCCCAGGCGGTATCGACTGGACGCAATTCTTTCTGAGTTGTCTTTTCTCCTCGAGAGTGATCTTGTGTGAGTTCTCAAAGGAGGCAGCAGCGTTATAGATGGTTTGTCTCCAGGCCTCCCGATTGGAGGCCAGAGCAGATCAGTGAAAGACTATTAGTATTACCTTTACAGATGTGAAAGAAAACTGCTAATGCTGTTAGAAGAAAGGCAGGATTTCTTGACTTTAAATTACTAAATTTATCATGTTGCTTTCTTAAACGTTTTTTAGCTTTTTGTCTTTGTGCAGGAAAAATGCAAGGCCCAAGTAGCAAATGTACCCTTAAGTTTCAGGGGAGAGTTCTGAAAGGGATATGGTTTGCAATGTGTCTAACCATTAGTTTGAGCGCATCTGTTTTTTCTTTTTCAAAACCAAGAGTGTCATTGGCCAATTTAACCTTGTTTTAAGGTTCTGTACAGCGTCCACATAGTTATTTTACTGGTTGATACTGCAGTAAAATAATGTAAAAAGTAAAATGTATGTAAAAATAAAATGCTAGATTTGGTGTTGTAAGGTTAGATTAAATCTTCTTTCCCTACTTCACAATGAAGCAAAAAAAAAAAATCTTCTGGATATTTTATGACGTTTCATAGGTTCTCTCTGATTCTGGCTTAAATTAACAAAACCAATGATTTATTGCATCTCTTACTCTTATGCTCAAAAGTTAGATTGAGCCTTGGGTAAAAATGTCTTGTGGAGGCAAAGTGTGTAATGCTTCAAGTAACTAGACGCCTGTAAGTGAAGAAATAGACATTTTTACCATTAAGACCAACAACTCATTTGAATTATGGGAACAGTCTTGCAGAATATATATCTTGAAGACTGAGAACTTTGAAGTGTATTTCAATGGCCAAAGGATTTCTGAACCCTTGGACTTAAGCTTTTAGAAAGGATGATGGATTTTTTTACCTGGTGGTAATTCTTACCATCTCTTCTGTACTCCATTTTGATCAGGACAAGTTTGTCTCTGGGACACCTGTTTAAGGTAGTAATTATTAAAGTTGCAGTGGATATTCAGAAGTTTGCTACACTTACCTTGGTGTTTATTGCCATCTAACTCTTTCAAAAGATGGCAAGTGGAAGCACCGTCCAGATACCTCAGCTAACTCATTTCTAGATGAGAGATGTTTTCAAGTATTTTTCTTAAGGTTCAACTTTCCTTTTTTTTTTTTATGTTTTGATATTTGATATTTTTCCCCCTTCTGAAAACAGCACTACAGAAACAGAGGAAATAGCTGCCTTTGCATGTGGACTGTTTATTTGGGAAATGAAGAGGCAGGTGATGAAACTCAGGGTGGAAGGAAGTGTTTTGTACAGATAGATTTGGTGGCTGAGTTCTGCTGTGCTTATACTTGAAGCAGACTTTTGAACATTCAAACATTGCAATTCAGAGTTAATGTAACTATGTCCTTTGTCATCTATGACTTCTATATAATTACTGATTTTGTCAAGCTCTTCTGTTTGGACCGACTTGACAGTAAAAAGAACCTAGAGATATACTCAACTCTCACATTTCTCTTCTAGAATTGCACAATACAACATCTTCTTAGTTCTTCCAAGTTCTTATTAATGTGAGATGCTTAGCTTGAGAGTTGAGGAAAAGTTGTGATTTCTTTCTTTACCAGATATTTTGCTGAATCATTTTACTCTGTTGCCCCTCCTCCATGTTTACCAGTAACTGAGCTTCAGTTCCTGCTTTCTCAGAACTAATCTGAACAAACACGGAGTACTTGCTATGCAGTAGTACTGTATCATGTGCAAGAAGTTGGCCTGATCTGTAGCTTATTAATGAAGTATGCTTGGTGTATAGACTTGTTAGCTAAGAAGGATGGATGATCTGTGGCCTTACACTACAACCAGGAGGCTGCACTTCCTCTGGTCCACTGGATTCAAAGAGCCTTGAAAGAAAGGTGTACTTTTATGACCTTCTGTGCCATTGCTGCTTCCTCACTGCGTGGAGCACAGTGAAAGTGCCTTCAGCAGTTGTATGACAGCATGAATGACACTTAAATTATTTGAGAGCCTTGGTTTGATCACCCTAGTTAGATTTAGAAAGGAGATTTCTCTTAATCTCTTTAAACTGATACTATACCTGCTAGCTCTTAATTTCTCTGAAACTTGTTCTTTTTTATTTGTTTGTTTTAGCACTTAGATACCTTTCTCAAGAGCATTAGCTTAAACTTCCTTATGGACCTCACAGAACTGAATGCACTGATAACTGCACCTCAGAACTGCTTACCTAGGGTTCACCTGGTTGTCCTGAAGAGTGGTTGGTCACGAGTCATCAACATGTCCTTGCCACAAAGAAGGGGAATGGTGTCCTTGGGTGCATTAGACGAAGCATTTCCAACAGGTGAAGAATAGTGATCCTTCCTCTCTACTTAGCACTGGTGAGTCCACATCTGGAGTGTTGGCTCCAGTTCAGGACTTCCCAGTACAAGAGAGACATGGACATATTGAAGAGAGTCCAATGAAGGGACAGGAAGATGATCAAAGGCCTCGATCATCTCTTTTGTGAGAAAAGGCTGAAAGAGCTGGGCCTGTTTAGTCTGGGGAGGGTAAGGCTCAGGGGAATCCCATCAGTGTGTATAAATAGCTGAAGGGAGGGGTATAAAGGTGACAGAGCCAGGCTCTTTCCAGTGGTGCCCAGTGATGGGACAAGAGGCAATGGGCACAAACAGAAACACAGGAGGTTTTGTCAACATCAGGAAACATTTTTTGACTATGAGGGTGACCAAGCCAAGGACCTGGGTGAATTTTTATCCTTCCTGACATCAATATAAACAACTAGTTTTCTGTTCTCCTGGCATGCCTTGCCTGTGCTTTGTTGATCTTTGAAGTCAGTGTATTATTATGCCTGTGTCATCTTAAAAAAAATTGCAGTATATTCTTATCTGATGCACATCTCAGGCAATTTAAGTGCTCTTACTTATTTTAGACTTTAAGGAAACAAGTCAGGCATCCAGCAGAACTTAGGTCAGTTTGGAGGTCAAAGCCCTGGAGAACATTTCTCCTTTGGAAAGGCCGGATCAGCACGCAGTATCCATTTCACCATGCACTTGGTGCTACCCAGTGACAGATCACAGGTGAGGCCTATGAGGTGTGATGCTGGAGTGCAAGAGGGTATTCTGATACTATAACAGATCACAAAACAGTATCGCAGTGCAAATGCCATATCTAATGACTGTAGGTGATAGTACTTAGGGAGAAAGCAAAACCCATCTCAACTATGAGATCAGGCAAAGACTCTTGAGGAAGCTCTCCAGATTTAGCAAAGTGTTTGAACTGGAGCTAATCTGTGGGAGAAGGGGAAGAAGATTCTTTTTGTGGATTGAATTATATATAACTTAATGTTAGAAAAGTACCTCCAATAGGATATTACTGCCACAGTGTCAGGGCTAAATTCTCTAATGTGCCTGGAACAAGTATGTTTGGTGAGGAGCTTTGTTATAGTGGCAGAAAAATGGGGTTGTATTTCCTACTAATGCCTTTATTCAGTTAAACAAACATTCCCTACAATAAAAGTTCATGTAATCTGGTTAACATAGGGAATTTGGAAGTCAATGCAGAGCACTGCCAAATCCACTTCACTGATCTCTAAAGGACAGAACAAAGGCTTGCTGCCACAGTCTTCTCTCATGGCCAAGGCACCCAACTTGTGCTGCTTTTGCTCTGTGATCTGCGTAACTGTATCTTAGAAAATACCATGTAACATTATAGTACATGTAATGGCTTTTGATTATTTTTTTTTTTTAAATCAGTGGGAGTTGTCTTTTTACTTCTTCCCACAGGAAGCATTTGAGTATGCATGTGTGTGCAGATCCGCATCCTTAATATCTTGGAAGCCCCAGAGCTGGATGTGGTATTCCAGTTGGGGTCTCATGAGAGCAAAGTAGACCTCTTGGTGAGTGACCTGACTGAGTGACCTGCTGACCACGCGTCTTTTGATGCTGCCCAGGATGCAGTTGGCTTTGTGGGCTGCAAGTGTGCATTGCCGGGTCATGTCCAGTTTTTCATCCACTGCTATCCCAAATTTGTTTTTCTCAGGACTGTTCTCAACCCATTCTCCACCCAGCCTGTATTTGTGCTTGGGATTGTCTCAACTCGGGTGCAGGACCTTGTACTTGGCATTGTTAAACTTCCTGAGATTCTCACAGACCTGCTCTCAAGTGTGTCACAGTCCCTCTGGATGGCATCCTTCCCCTCCAGTGTGTCAGCTGCACCACACAGTTTGGTATCATCAGCAAAAATAAGTTAAGATGGAATACAGATGTTAACAGAACAGGTTATGGATCATGTGATGAGAGGGATGCATTAAATGTTTGTTTCTGACCTGTTCAAGCCCCTTCACAGTTGGAGAGAAGTAGCTTCTTTTGTGGCGTGATTTGTCTGATTGGTACAGCTGTCTTTAAAATAAGCAATTTAAAATAAAATAATACCTTTGTAAAAGCTGGATTGTATCCATTTCTATAAAAGAAAAATGGGTGACTAGCTGGATGCTATCATGTAGTTATTTTCAAATACTTTCAGCTTGTGTATGTCCTCCTGAACACTTAAGCTTTTAAGAATTCTGATTGTGAAGGAACATTTGTTAAGTAACAAACCAACCAACAAACCAACCAAACTGCAAACACTTGGGAATGTGGAGAGAGCAGCAAAGGCATGTCATGAATTTCCCCCAAAAACTAAAAAAAAAAACCCCAAACCCCCAAACAACGAAATTATACATTTGTGGTTGTATCTTCAAATCTAGTGGTTGGGTTAGCTGAAATAGCAAAGAGCTTGCTCACTTGTGGAAACACCCCTCATAGTAACCTGACTGCAATTACAAATGAATTCCCCTTCCCTACATTGATTAGAAAGTTGTTTCAAAGCCTTGGGGCTCAGATGGTTAGAAGCATTCTGTAATTTTCAAAATAAATGTCTTCTCCAGTTTCATACTTATTTGACTCTTTGGCAATATCCTTTTGCTGAGAGAGCCTTTTTCCTTCATTGGTATTTATTTTGGCATATTTCAGAAGCAATATTGTTCACTTTTAGCCTTCATTTTGCCAAGAAAAATAAGCCAAGCTGGCTGTCTACTCATAAGCTAAACAGTGTAGGGGAAGGTAGTCCTTAACCATTTCTGCACCTGATTTACTATTCAAACGTAAGCAGACCAAATTTTCTCCTTCCCTCTCCCAGAAAACTTCACTGCAGCCTTTGGGACCCTGCTGGATTATGAGTCTCCTGGGTACCGCAAGTGACCGTGACTGCTAGGGATTAGACAGTAGGGTACCTGTCTGATGATACTGCTCTTGAGACTGAGATAAGGAAGGGATGTAGTGGCTATGGTCATGTGAACAAATGGAGGAGCAGAATACACCAGCAGCATTGACAATAAAAATTAAGAGTTAAAAAAAGTTAAATATAGAGATGGATTAGAAGTTTTTTAGGGTAAATGTTCCTGTATCAGGAAAGATCTGTTTATTCAGATAACTTGAGTGTGATTGCAAGTCTGTATAACTAAAAAAAGCTGACAAACTGCTTTAAATATCAGTGCGTACATCTGTTTGCTATGCAACTCATTTTTCATCCTGTTTAAAAGAGTTTAGTGTTTCCGTAAATTGAATATGCATGCAGTCTGGTGTTGCTGAATTTCCTGCTAATAAGAGAACCTAAAATGGGCGTGTGGGGGAGAGATGACAAAGAACAGACATCGAGTTGTTACGCAGTTCTGCATCCTTGCGCTGGGGTGTGGAAGGTGTGCGGCGCAGTGCCTGCTGCTCCAGGAAACAGACCTTCTGGGGCCAATTCCTCCTTCTGTGGTAATGCCATCTTTCCTTTTATTAATGCAGATTAATCCCTTGTAGTAGTCTCCTTTCAGATGTCTTCTGTTTCTAATTTGCATTAGAACATGTAGCCATACGCTTCCCACTTATGCTTTCCAGTTATATGCTACCTCAGTTAATTACTCAGGGGCTTGAGCAGTATCCTCATCAGTTCTTTGGACTAAGTAATAGGGAACTATTAACTTTGCAATTTTGTTAGCACTCAGTAATTTTGTTAATTTTTTTTAATGCTTCCTTTTGTGTTTTAGTGATATATGGTAAATTGCTATAATGTGTTAATACAGTATGTTTTTCCTGAAGAAAAATTCTAATTCTAATGTGCTTTACATAATACAAAACAAACAGACAAGATAATAAAAACATTAAAAGTAGTTGAATAAATGTTTATTCTTCATAGTGAGATTTGTTTTTGTAAGTGTCTATTTCTTGAGGCAGGCCTTGAAACACAGGACCTTGTGTATTCTGGTCATCTGTTTGATTTTCTCCCATCCTCCTGCACCTAGAATGCTCCTCGGGTTCACTGGTGGGGATACTTCCTCCCACCTCACCCTTCTGTCCTCATTTAAACTGTTTCTACTAAAGCTTGCTATAGCTTGACATATACATTAAGCACAATATGCTAACATCCTATCTTAAAAAAAAAAAACCCACCACCTCCATGCTACCCCTGCTCTTGCACAAGTGTTGGTTTAGCAATCTAGTTTGTAATTTAGCTGCTTCCTGCCCCCTCACCCCATCCAAGACAAAATGAAAGGGGAAAAAGTGACCTTGGGCTAATTTTCTGATCAAACACTTGCTCTGGCTGGTGGTAAGGACAGAGTGAGCATGTCTTCGCCAAGAATGGAACCTCGGGATTTTCTTCCTGTGGAATACTGACTGTACAGCTTTCTCATCTGCTTGTATCTTGCTGATGGAGGCCTTGTAGAGACCATCAGAGCAGTGACTATAGTTGGACATCTCAGTAGGCATCCCAATCTGATCTGCTTCTCTCCTGAAACCCACTAAACAAATTAGTGTTAAAGCGTGTGTTTTCCACCGAGTTCTGCTTGATTCCAAAGCATTTTCTTGTTTCACTTGTGACTTCAAATGTGCTGTGAATGCTAAGATTCATTGTAGGTTTCATTAATGTGCAAAAAATATTAAATAGGAAGTGCTTAAAGAATGAGGCATTGCTTTCTGTCTGCGTGTGGTGACCCCCAGCTGAGTGCCGCTCTGCCACAGAGGGTGCTGGATTGCACAAATTATTTAATTTCTGTGTCCAGGTATTCCACGAAACAACACATGGCTGGTTTTGGAGTTATGCTGGGAAGCCCCCAAGTCTGACTGCTCTGGAATAGCGTTTTTTGTACCCAAACAGCTTTTGTACCCGCACAGTGTGTGTGCACATGCCTGTGGGGTGGGAGTGTTGTGGCTGCTGGGTACTCTGGAACAAGGGGAAATACAGCACAAAACCTGTGGGTTTCTGGGTTTTTTGCGTAACTTTTCCTTATTTGTAAAAGTAAATGCTTGCCTCTGTGAGTAGCTTTGGTTTTGGCCATTATATTTGAAAGTATTCTATCCATTCCTAAAAAGTTGATTTCTCTGGGTAAATATCCATGGTGCACATGCAATTGTAAAATGCAGAGTTTGGCTTTAGGACTATTTACCCTCTTAAAACTTATGGGAGAGAAAGTGTAGCTCTTTTAACAGATTTCAACCCTTGGAATTGAATTATGGTATTTTTCTTCTCTAGGATCTTAAGTAACAGGATGGAAGAACTCTAACTGACAGAGACCGACAACAGGCCCTTTCAGCATGGAGACGACTCCGGTTGATGGGGAACTTGACAGAAATTCAGTGAGTAACTTAAATGTACCTTTGTGTCATGAGATGAATGTGAAGATACTTTTGCAGGGAGAAGGTAAAATGGATTGAATCTGTTCAGTTTTGGTTTGAATTGATACTTCTCCGGTGAATGTATTTGGAATATCAAGTAGTATCATGTACCATTTCCTAGATTCTCATGGGAAGAAGGCTGAATGTCAAAAAACATTTGGATTTTGGTTTGATTTTTTTGGATTTTATCTCAAAGTCCCAAAGAAAAAAGGTATTCCTCTCAGTCTAATTGGCATTTTACTAGTTAGTGACTATGGACAGTAGAAAAAATAATGTGTTTCTTGGTGGAAGGAGGAGCAGAAAAGGCAGGAGGAGTGATAATGATATGTTATCAGAGCAACCTGAGGTTCAGAGTTGATGATCTGTACTGATTATAAAATTTCTGAGATAGTGAAGGTCTTTCTAAGCACAGTTTAAAACCAGGAAAGGCTAGTGATTACTATCATACTTCATCATTGTCATCATAATATTGAAATTATTTAAGAATTTGTTTTTCCACAAGCTGTGTTATGTAGAAGCACTCTTAAAAGCTGAAGCAGGAAATGTTTTTCAGTTTCCAGAGTTACTTTGTGATAGAAAGCACTACCTCCCAAAGGCAAAAATAGGAAATGTTTTCTGTAACTGTGGTGAAGGTCAAGTTTAACACTTCATTAGTGACAAACTTTATTTGTGACAGTCAGCTTCTACATAGAGCTATTAATTTGTTCAAGTGTTTTATTACTATTTTTATCTTAAGCTATGAATTCGTAGACAAACTATTTTGCAGTGCATTAAGAAAATCCTTGACTTTTTCCTGTAATAAATAAATTCATTGTTTCATCGCATGGACAACACATCCATATCCTAGATGCAACATACTCTGAGTGTCAACTGCTGACTGTTTTTTAAAAAAAACCTATCAATTCAGTTGCTGGTGTTCTTTGTTTCCTGAAATAAAAAAAAAAAAAGTACCAATTTACAAAAAACTTCAAAGTAACATAAAATGGGCTAGTCTTCTTTTTGTGACATACATTCAGAATAGCATGATCTTAAAAAGGTATCTTGAAATGAGTCTCTGTATGTCTTACCGAGTCTCCTTCAGAAGAATGGTAAGTGTAAGGATAGATTGCCTTTCGTCCTTTGTGCTTAGGCACCTAAAGTCTAATCTCAGAATAATTTTTTTTTAACTGATGGTATACTGTTACAGGCTTCTCTAACCATTTCTTACCAAAACATCAGCTAGTCTTTCTTAAAACTGTTACAATGTCAAGCTTTTTGTTTTGCATGCAAGTGTTAAAACCATTTTTGAAAGCTTATCTGGTAGTCTAATATTCTTGATCTGGCGTACAACACAGTTAAAAATGTGAAAATATTAAACTCCCCCATATACATTTTGAGAGAGATTGACCCAGTAATTTTGAATACCTTGAATCAATACAAATCCTGGCTCTTCCAAGAATTTTAAATTTTTTTAAATCATGTTTAAAAGTTTTCTATATTCCAGACTTTTAGCTGCAGGAGGTTGGTTTGGTTTTGGGGGTTTTTAAGTTCCATTTGTCTGATTAAAATTCATTAAATGCATGAGGTGCAAGATATGTGATGAATACTGATAAATATTTTTTCCCACCATTTTAAGTCCTTTAGGATGTTTCTAGGAGGTACCTGAGAAAGCTCTTTTTAGTGATGTCAGCTTTCTAATTTGTTTTTTTTAGCTTGTGTATAAACAAAACAAAATATAAAAGCCCAAACAAAAAACAGAGGAGGAGATTACAGAACTGTGAACTTTTCTTTTCAGAATCAGTTTTTGCCTATCTTTCTACAAAATAGTAATTTAATTTAAGCAGACCTCACTGGCTGAGAACTCAGAACAGTACATGGGAATGTTTGGTAAAAAACATTCTTTTTCACAATTATTTTTTTACTAATTTTTAGTTGCCTCTAATGTTTACCAAAACATATATTTAATAAATAAATTGCCTGTGATATAGCTTGTACAGTCAGTCCTTGCTATTTAAATGCATCAATAGACATAGTAGTACCTTTTTTCCTTGAAGTATAGAATAGAGATCCTCTTTACTGATCAGATTTGCAGGTTGGGTTTGTGGTCCTGAATTTAAATGTAGCTGGAATAATCTTAATGATTTACATATATTCAGTGACTGCCTTCAGGAAAAGTCTGTTTTCAGCAGGATGAAAATTCTAACTTGGCTTTAGAATGTGCATTTCAACTCTATTAAAAATGTAGCTGTAGGTTTTGATTGTAAAACTAGTAACTATATTTAAAAAACTTAACTTTTCTAGTATGAGGTTCTGAACATATGCTTTTTCTTTTACCCTAATATTCAACAGGGAAAGGATTTTGTTTTTTTAGGATAACTTGGCAGATATAACGTTTAGTAGCAGTTGTTATTAGTTTTATTTCTGAGAAATGAATGTCTAAAAATAGTGCTTTTCTGAAGTACATGAGCTGCCTTTGTATAAAACAAGAATTATGGCTGCTGTCTCATGTGATGCTTTATATTGATGATTTTATTCCTAAATCTTACTAAAAAACTTTACTGTAAGGAGGACTGGGTTTTGTATGATTGTGCCTCAGTAGAAGCTAAATTAAACATGTAGTGTTGAGAACCTGCCTCGTCAAAGGACTTGATCTGTAATCTGTAATAATCAAAGTCATCAATTATATAATGTGAAAATAAGAGTAGGCTGTGTCTCTGAAAATATGCATATGTTTCTCTTAATTTTGTATATTTAGAGTAAGAGTTGTGGGAGGTGATGGACAGGAATGTCCTGAGAACATTCTTTTCAGAGCAAATGCTGAAATAGTAAAACTGTCATGTTTTGTTCCTTTGGTGGTTTGGATCCCAAATCTACAGAGATATGAATTGCAGATGATAGAGGTGCAGTATAGGCCACCAGAAAATGAGGAGGTCTTTTTGCCCAAAATATTCTCATTTCAGTACTTTAACATCTTGCATAAGTGTTTCAAAATATATATTCTGCATGTTTTAGCTAAATACACAGGCCCAAATACATCTAATGAAGAGAGGAGGTTGACCAGCAATGGACGTAGTTTGGTGTGTAAACAGAATGTCTATTGGAGAAGATCAAGGACAGAGTTAGACAGGCTTGTGTTTCAGCCTCTGGCGTAGGAGCTGTTTGTACCAGTTCATAGGATTAACCATGCAATGCTAAAATATTTACATGAAAAGCCCCTGCACCATCGTCTCGGGTGACAGGTTGCCCTGCTCTGTGGTGTCATGTTGTATCTTGACCAGGGCTGCTTGAGAGGCAGGCAGTGAGATCGAATCTGCTGCGGTGCTTTTTCACTCTTATTTCTTCAACGTGTAAGTACTCACTGCGAGTGAACATGCTGTCTCAGTCTCTGATACTTCTGATCCTATATGTCTGTTTACAACGTATTTTTCCAGATTTGTGCTCTTGCTTTCCAACTTCTAGTGTGAAATAAAGCAGATCAGTGCTGAATAGCAGTGTTCCCCGTCCTTCAGTCAGTTGCTGGATCTCTGTACAGTTACTGCAGCCTTCTTGCTCTCTTGTCAGTCACTATTCTCTTGAATCTAAAATCAGCATAGGGTAGTACAGTTCCAGCCCAACCATAAATTGTTTCCTAATCTGCTGTTACATTATCTGTACGTTAAAAGAAACACTTTGCCTTGAAAGCCACTGAATTTTTGAATACATTTCATGTACTACTACCGAAACCTGCCTGGTAAGTCCATGGGTTCCCTGAGCAGCATTTCACTCTGATTTAGTAAATCTAGTAAATTTAGTCTCTGACAGGAATTGAAGGTTATTTACTAAGTTTGCTTATATTTTATTTTAGCCTTCATTGTTTAATCAAATCTTGTTACAGAAATTGCAGAATTATGAAAGAAGGGTTCCCTAACATTTCTAATGATGTGTACTGCAGTTGCTGTATTCTCACTGCAATACTTTTACATTTGCACATTGCACTGTCAACTTACCACCCCTAGGCAGATGTGAGCGTTAACAAAAAGAAATATATTAAAAAAATCTGTTTTGAGGTCAGGAGTGCAAGACAAGACACTTACTTGCAAAGATTTTGATTATGATTTTTCTTTTTTGTGTTTCCTGCAGTTTAGTCCTGATAAGAGAAGCTAGATTGGATCCTCTTTAAAGCAGGGCAAGAATTTCTCTTCTTAATGGAACATAAGTTTTTTTCTTGGTGGTATAGAAGATAAATTGTGTTTGGATTTATTTTTAAGGAGGAAATGTTTATGCTGATCAGTATACTTGTTTTCTCCTTTTCACAGATTTCAAATTTAGTAAATTCTTTAAGACATAGGTGGAATTTGCCTTAAATCTGTACATGGCTGAGCACAGTCGGATCTTAGCCTTGGTTTTGGTCTTGGATAGCAATGATTTAAAAAAGATTTCAGATCAGATATCAAAAAGGAGTACAGACTGTTACTATGTTGTTACCCTCCACTAGTGCCTATATTTGATGCATTCAGTGGAACAGAAATAATTTTTTATACATGATTCTTTGGAAGTACTTTGATGTAAAATGTCCTCTTAAATTTAAAACTTCACTGCTTGTCTTGCATCCTAAGCAATTTAAAATATTACCTGTGTTCCTAGATAAGCTGAATCTGTGGCTTCTAAGTTTGTGTTTGTGTGCAAAAGCAGTTAGATTTGGATCAAGCATTAGTGGGTGCTTGCACATTTCTGATGGTGTTAAAGGTTTTTTCTTTCCAAAATGCTTGTCTGCAAGTGGAATGGTTTTGGAAACAAATTCTGTGTTATTTCAGCTTTCGTCAAAGCTTCAGTCTTTTGAAAACATTCCAGCTCAAAATTTCTTAAAAAATGCTGTGTATCGAGTCATATGATCACTAAATTGCTGATAAAAAAGTTCCACTCAGAATAAGCAGTTGAGATAGTTGCTGTTTACTAATGATAGCTTCTAATAATGGCTTTTCTATAAGCATATTTGTCAGTTTTGTTGCTTCAACTTTTCTGAACTGCTAAATCTCTTGAGGTCTTGTCTTTGGCATTGAGGTGCATGTTGTATTTTAGTTATGAACTAACACTGTTTTCATTATCCTTCTTCTTTCCCGCTGCTGCTGCTTTTGTGCACTTGCTTCTTCCTGGCCTGGATTTTTATGTTTGCTGTTCTTCGTTCTTCAATTGTATGTGTACACAGCAACATGGTGAGAATAGAGATGCTCATGGACCATCAAGTAAGTAACTCCTCTCTCCTACAGTATGTATGCACATATGTCCATAAGAGCATATATTTTGCATATGGGCTGCTAGGCTAAATACTAGGTTTTCTTCTGTATCGTAATTGAGAATTATGGTGAAAATTTGCTGTTGGAAAAGTATTTTGCCTGGCATACCACTCAGCTGAATGTTTCCCTACCTTAACTTTTTTTTTTTTTTTCTTAAAAGTGGGAAAAGTTTATTCTTCACCTCTCCCAGTCATGGCTGAAAAAAATATATCTTTTATATTACTTATCTGAAAGAGAAGCTATTTTTATGTGTTTGAAATGAAACCTTCAAATGCTTTTGTAGTATAGGTAGTAAAGATATGGAAATAATTGTTCAGAAAGGCTTTTATTTTTGAACTTGTCTGGTTATAGTGCTATATGGTTAATTTAATTTCAAAAATTTTATATATTCAGAACTGAACAGGTGTATATACTGTAATACTCTGGGATTGGATCTGGTGAGGTAAAAGGGTAAACTTCAGACATGTGTGTATATATAGGCTTGCATGCAACCAAGGACTTACTGGTGCCATTGGTTCATGGGCATTAGGATGACAGTATGGTTGGCAGAATAATTTTGCCTGGGATTAAGAGTTTGCATGTGTGGGGAAAGGAGAGGTGCAAGTACACATTGTTTCTTTTTGATAAGAAGTCTGTGCAGAAGCTGTGGTTTTAGCTGATATGGCTTATTATAGACATTAAGAAAACAATGTTGAATTGAATCATAATAAACTTTTTCCTACATCTGATGTTATTGTACTATTTTCAGGGGTATAGGCACTTTCATAGGCTCCTTATAGAAACAGAAGAACTGGGAATCTGACACTTCAGATTTTTTCTTTCATAGTCTTACCTGAAATCAATTGGCTGTAAATACCCTGATTTGTATTTCTTCAATGCATGAATTGTACTGAAAAACTGTGTATTAGTAATCTAATGGCCAGTATGATGAAAATGAACAAAGCATGTATTCTCAACTCTAACAGTTCTGTTGATATTGAAATGTGCCCTCTAAAGAGTCATAGGAGGTTTTGGCATTTACTAATGAATGTTTCTTCTCTTAAATTATCCTCTGCTTGTCTTCAAGAAGATAGATGGTGTGAGTTTAAACTCAGTTGAAGGAAGGTATGAAGAGAGGTTGTCTTTCTCTTGGATGGATGCTCTGAAGCCTGAGTGAAAGTCTAAAAATAAATCACCACTTTGAGGCCTTTGAGTGGAAGGAGTGGTTGGCAATGCCATTGTATGTCTTCTCAGACGCATTGAGCATATGCACATCAGATCTGTTTTTCAAGTGGCAGAAATGGCATGTGAAACCTAAGAAGAATTAGAATAATAGAATGAAAAGAACCTTAAAGATCATCTAACCCCACCTGCTTGCTGTAAGGAGGAACATGTTCTACTAGCTCAGGTCACCCTGAGTCCCATCCAACCCAGCCTTGAACACTTCCAGGGATGAAGCATCCACTACTTCTCTGGGCAACCTGTTTGAGTGCCCCATCACCCTCACAGTAAAGAATTCTTTCCTAATATCTGATCTAAACCTACCCTCTTTGAGTTTAAAATCATTGTCATTACATACCATGGTAAAATGTCTCTGTCTTTCTTATAAACTCCTTTTATATAGTTAAAGGCTGCAGTAAGGTCTCCCCAGAGCCTTCTCTTCTCTAGGCTGATCAACCCCAACTCTCTTACCTTCCTTTATAGGACATGTTTTTTCCCCCCTGGTAATTTCAGTAGATGAAGCTTTCCCCAGGAACATTTTAAAAAACCCATAAAATTCCTATTTTGGTTGTTCTCACCTAAATTCATTGGAAAGTGTAAGTGCTTTGAAGACTAGTCAGAAACTGAGTGTTGGTTTTGAGACTTAGAGGTTTTGATTAGTTTGCCAAGATTTCACTGCAAAGCTGTTACCTGGGTTGGTTGAATTGTGTCTATCACAAAAGTGGCAAAGAAAGAAATATTTCAGAAGTTAAGGAACAGCTTAATGCTATATCTGTATTCAGTAGCAGCCTTTTCACCTCCTCCTAGTTTTGTTTTCATCTTCTATCTGGTGTCTTAGACCAGTCTTGTTGGCTTCTTTCAACCATCCTCTCCAAAGCAAATTTCTGGCTTGAAAACCTCATTTTCTAGAATGAAATGTTTTGCAAGACAGCAGTTGACTACCAGTTTCATAAATAGCAGTGAAGTTCTTAATAGAACTCTATGCACAAGCACATAACATCATTGACTGAGCATCCTTTTGTATTTCAGCAGTGGTAACAAACAGCGATGAATCACAGCCTATAACTCCAGGAAAAATGAACCAGCAACAGGGGAAAGAAGCCTATTTTACTCCAACCAAAGAGTTACTCCAACCGTGTCTGAGCCCAGGAACTGCCCATAGCCATGGTAAGACAAAGCTGTTTTTTACAGAGGTTTTCAAGAATTTAAATTCTGACGTTAGTTATCTGTTCCAAAATTTGGTTCAAAACCACTGCCTTTTACAATAAAGAGGTAAGAAAGAAAGCATATTGAAATGTGTGTAATTATTTGTATCCTTATGCATTAATCTGAAACAGGAAAAAAATGCATTATGTGGGGCACTAATTTATTAAAGCATGCTATGATTTGTGGGATGGGAGAACAGTCCATATAATATAATATAAATCATATTTGTATGTAACCAATGGTAACATTTTTTTCTCAGTACTTAAGTTGTCTATATGCAGAAGTGTTATGATGTACCACCTAAGCCTGGAAACTTTGCGTAAAGATCTTTTAACAATTACTTCTACTGAAATATCCTTCTCTTTAGAAAAGTGAAAAAAAGAAATGCCTTAACACAACTTTTTGCCAGCTTTCATTCTCTCTGCCTTGAAAACAAACTCTCTGTGGATCCATCTGAATTGACGGGATGCAAAGTGAAACTTATTATTAGACCTGTCATGTTGATAAGAAACAAAAAAACAAGCAAAACACCAAGCTCTCCTTGTGCTTATTTGCATTTGATACTGGTTGGATTGTCTTATTGCCTAGGATATCATTAGATGTGTTTATTATGGTGTGTGAATTCCTTACTGAAAACTTCAGGCTTTTAAAATTAATATTCTCTCCCTTTTTACTCTTGGCAGCCATGCTAGTCATCTGTGCTTCCTTTACTTCTTCCCTCGAGCAATGTTCCTGAAATGGCTTTTTATCTTTTACTTTTTTTGGTATGAACCTGCCTAACTCCCATAGCTTGCTTTGTCAAAGTAATATTAGTGTGTCAGAGTAATAAAGGCAGTGTCTGAGGTAACTTTAAATCATTTTCCTGTTTTCCTATTCAGTACTAGATAAGAAAAAAACTTGTAAATAAAAGATAGTTGTTACCATGCTGAACATGGTAATCTTTTAGCATATTTTAAGAGATATTATGGTAGCATTTTCAGTATTACACATAGTAATGTTCATCCAGAGTAATACACACCCAGTATTACTCTGATGTGTTTTCTAATAGCTGCTGTTATCTCACTGGAACAGCTCTTGATGTTCTCTGGCTTGTATTATGCTCTTGTTTGTAATTTTTATTATGTTTTAAGAATTTTTTTGTTATTCTTCTTACTTGCTGTGTTGTATCCCTTATTAGACAAATGTTGTAGTTATATGTGTATTTGAATATCCTAATAAATTCTTCCTTTTAGTGTTGCTATTTCCACTAATCTATAAAGTCAAACTGTTATGTTTTTTTCAGGGCTTTCACTGATAGGGCATTTAAAGCCCTTTTTAATGATATTCCTAACACTTGGTGCTGCTACGTCAAACTCTTCTTAGAGATTGTCTTCTCTCCTGACTTTTTCTTTCCCTGTGATTATTTTAGGGCTTATGTAAGTATTAATGTTAAACGTATTTGTGCATTTTTTAGCATCAGTCATCACTGCCTTAGTCTTCCAGGAGCACTACTAGAAATAAAGCTGTAGTTTCACGAAACAAGAAATTTGACTTGCATTACCTTTGATTTTTAAGGAGGGGGAAGACTCATATTTAAAAATTGGGTGAATATTCTATGGTAGTTATTCCTATAGCAAAATTACAGTACTAGAGAAAATGTGAGCTTATTACATATGGGGAAAGAAGCCTGAAAAATATGAAATAAAACGGAGTTTAAAGTGATGGAGTATTTGAGGTTAATTGTTGTAACTGAAATCTACTTAACAAAGGTATTTACAATAAGCCTGTATGATGAGATAGGAGATGTTTAAATACAGAATTTAAAGGCATTTACTGTGAAGTAAACAGAAATACTTTTAGTCACTGGCACCTGAATTCATCTTTAGGAGATAGGTAATGTAAACAAACAATTCAAAATCATGCTGGGCTTAGGATAAAGAGAATCAAAACAGAAAAATGTATGGTACAGTCTAAAAGGAACTGTTTGCATGTATATAAAGGAGAGCTGGGACATGGGTACTTAGCTTTTGGTGCTGGACAGTTGGATATTGTTGAATGCTATTTGTCTGCTATTACCTGGGTTATGCTTCCTGCTGCCTGAATAAAAGTGCCTGTGTTGCAAGGCCAGTTTTGTGTAGAGCTTGTAGCTCAAAACCAGGTGAGTTGGAATGACACAAAATCTGTCAAGAGGCAATCTCTGGAGCATCCAGCACTAACTTTGGTGTTAGCAGAGAAACATCACTGTGCTGGATTCTTTGGCTAGCCAGCAGCTGTCCAGGGAGAGTCATGCTCAGTGACCATCTCATGGAAAATCTACTGGAATAAGCCTCATTTGTCTCTTCTGCTTGTATTTTAAGTAAGCTCCTAATGACAAGTATTACAAATATGGTTAAAACTATGAGGGAGTGGAGGTCAACATTTAATGTTAGTTTGGACCATTGACTTTCTATCTGGAATAAGGAGAACCATGTAATGTGCCAGTGTAAAGTTGTAAGTGGTATATATTTTATCACTTTAGGTGCTCCTGTGTATAAATACTGTGTGACCATAGTTCTGGATTTCAGAAAGCTTCTGTTTTCCTGTACTTGTTTTCTTACCTCAAGACACATGTCTTCCTCTTCTTTCACTGCTGCCACCTTGTGAGATGGAACTTAGTATGTTGTCTGAGCCAGAGATGAAGAATCTTCTTTTAGGAGTCCAGTGTAGGTTTTTTTTACAAAGGTAGTGTACAGTTTGACCTGGCAGCATTGTCTAGTGATTGATCAGCAAAAGTCTATTTACAATATTGCTGTTCTGTATAATCTTTGTCCTTTATTCCAAGGCCGAAGTAGCTTATCCTTGAGGCTGCTGACTGGCAGGTGTCGAGGTCAGACTTGCTTCCACAGAAAGGTTCAGCAAGATTTTTTGATAGAAATACATCAAAAGAACCTGATGGTAGGGATTTTTCTTGTATGATCTTAACCTGTTTATTTAGAAAGTTCAGAATTTTAGTGGTGAAATGCTAACTCAGCCATATATAGCACTGAGCACACAGCCATATAACTGTTGAGGATTAATTCATTTCTGCCTTGCTGATCATGTAGTTAACTAGAGTGTCAGAATAACCTAGTCCTGATCATAATGCTGCAATTAATGTCTTGAACATACTAAATGATCACAGTATGTTTTTGGGTAAATATTTTATTTAGAATTGAGAGACTTGGACCTAAATAATTCAGTAGCCTTTCGATGGAATCTTTAATGAGATTGGGAAGTTAGCTTTATCTGTAAAGCTTTGCTTATGTTTGTGGGGTGGTGTGTTTTTAGGCCCTAGTGATCAGCATCGCCTTGCCAACTCGTAGTATAGGTTGATTTTTAAGTGTAGTGCTTTTTAAGTTAGTACCACTAAATCATCTTCCAGTTCTAGTAGCTGACACACAGACTGTATAATGCCAATTTAGCTCATTTTCTGTGTTTGCATTCTGTGGTTGAAAATATTATTAACTATTAATGGACAAACAACTAAATTTTTATCAAGCTTGTTTTTGGAATTTTTCTTTTTTTAACCTGCTGTGTGACCAAAAGGAATAACTGAAAAAATTATTTTATTGCAGTTAAAAAATTAACATGAAAAATACCAAGTACAAGACTACATTTTCGAAAGTCGTAAAGCAGAACTGTGCTTGCTGATGTAATCTATCAGATTATCCCTGGTGAATTGGATTCTTTTTAACTCAGACATGCTGATTTATTTCTTTGATGAAATGGTTTAATATAGAAATAGTGATTACTTAAAATTTATGAAAAAAATCAGAAGCCTCCTCATAAATGTTTTTTCATATTTTTAACTTATAAATATGTTCCTAAAACATACTGCAAATTTTTTATGAAGGCAGCATAGATGCTTAAATAGCAATAACCTCTATTGGTAGTAAAAAGAGAAATCTAGTTAAGATAGTATTATTAAAAGGATACTTGAAAATGTCAGACTTTTCTGTATTTTTCCTGTCTTTATTCCAAACACTGAGATGCAGATGGGGTGAAAATATGAGTAGTATCTGGGAAACACATTATGAGAGATGTAAATCTTTCAGCTAAATTAATGGCTTCTTGCTGTTGGGTTTGGGTTTTGGTGGTTTTGGGGTTGATTTTTTTTTTGAAAGTGGCTTAGGTGCAGGGAGGTGGATTGACAAAATTAGAGGTCAGCCAGTGGTGAGGATCACCATGAAATGGAAGGAGGAGGAAAAGCTGATTTTTGCAGAAGAGTGAGGGCATTTTTGGCTGTTCTGATCTTGTACTTTAAACAGCTTCAGAGTAAACATTTGCAGGATGTGCTAGCTCTAGGAAGCTAGAGCTCCATAGGATGCTGCATTTTGGGAAAAAATACAAATTTAACTATTTTTGTATGTGAGAGAAGGTGGAAAGTGAAGAACAAGTGTTTTCAAGCAGTAGGTCCTAAAGAACACTTACTAGCTGTTGAAGGGATGAGATTGCCTTTGGATCCATAATGACCAAGAAAATACAAGACTCAGATGTTACTGGCTGTCTGCTCGAGGCAGCAGACAAGTTAAAGCTGGTTTGTTGTCGACCTGTGCAACTTGCAGTTTTTAAAAACCATTTGTTTTGGTTGTTTGGCTCAGTTGATAGGAGCAGCACATTTTGTTTCACTGGGCAGCCAGAAGTGTCTGGAGCTCCTGACGCATCATCCCTGTTCTTGGGCCACTGGCGGTCAGTGTGCAAGAAGCCCTTGAGGTGTAGCACACATCTCCTCTTAACCACTTAACCAGCTGTCAGTGGAAGACAGGTTGCTGTGGATCGGTAGAGGGAAACATACAGCCCCATGTCAGTGAACTGGAACCCTTTTCAAAGTATTAGCAACTCTACCTGAGATGGGCACTTGGCTTTGGTGGTCTGGGCACGTTTCTGCTAAGAGGTCACATGAGCCTGTTCTTTCATGTGGATACATGAGATTGGCACCACTGCAGAGAGGAACTGCCTTGGAGCTAGAGAGACAAATCCTGCTGTCTAGTTACAGCAGATGGAGGCATCAAGCACAGGGGAGCCTTTAACTCCACTGGAAGTTGATCACTGCTTAAATCCAGTTCCTGCTTTTTTTTTCAACTAGTGCTTTGAGTGTGTTAATGATTGTTTTTGATAACAGTATTTGGCTTGCAGATGGCAAAATATTGCCAATATGTTTTCAGATCAAGCTGTTTCCTGAATATTTGGGTTATATTTAGTCTTTGATAGTGATTTCTGTTTTTCTTTTCATGTTTCCTTTGAGTTTACTCTGTACATCTAGACAAACTTAGTCATGGAAGTAACTTCATGCAGTCTCCTGTTTCCCTTCACTATGTCTGTTCTTTGAATAGAGAAGCTGAAGAATGGCTAAATTACTATCTTGACACAGTAAGAACAATTTATTACTAAGCATGTCATACTTTGTTACTTCACTTCATCTTCCCGTAAGTCTGTCTCGTTGTCTCAGCACTAGAGAAGAAAATGTTAAAGGCTTTCTTGAGGCCCTCCAAAAGCTTATTTTGTTAATACTTCCATATTAATAGTCAGTATTACTTCTGAAGTAAGGCACCTTCTCTCCAGAGTGAGTGGGTTTAATGTCTTAGAAAAATGTTAACACTTGCTTTCTCCTGCCCCATAGGAATTCTTTCTAAAACCCTGCAAGCCATTATGCTCGGAGACTCTTGGTTTGTCTCAATGCTTTATTGGGAGGTGTTTTAATTTGTTTTGCCTTGTCTTTTGATGATGAAGAAGTATCTTATAATCAGCAGTGTATAGAAGCCATGTGCACTGGTTGTTCTTTAGATGGTTCTGGATTAATATATGTTGTACTGCTGCAGGGACCTGACCCCCGTGACACAGGTGGTCACTTGTAAGGTTTTGACAGAGAGTACCTCACGAAAGTGAAGACCCACTTCCACAGAATTGTATAACTTACTTCAAATAGCTTTAGTGATGCTTGTCTCAAATGGGATGTGAGGAGGGTTCTGGTGACAGTAATCGAGGAAGGAGCTTGAGCCCTAAATAATCTGAGTTTAATCTGTTTTATCAGACTGAATTTCTTGTAAAATGTTTTAAGTTGTGCTGTGTGAGGTTGGTCTCCTGAATATATTATCTTGACCTCCTGCTTTCTTACTGTAATGCTTTGTCTGGTACATTCCTCTCTGCAAGTCATTGTGTGTTTATTAAAACTTGCCATTTCTGCAATGCTACTCCACCCAGTTTTTGTGGCTCGGGTAAATTGCATGTACTCCCTTCTGTGTGGGTTATAGCTTTATGAAAGTGTGTTGCTGAGTTCAAAGGCACAGCAAGGATGATTGCTGTGAAACAACTCAAGCAATTTCTTGTTCTCCATGACAATCTCTGGCCTACTTGAACCTGAGCTGTGACCTTGAGAGTTTCATAAGGGCTGAGATGATAAACATTGAGACCTGAGCAGTGAGCAGGGCTATTTACTCTCCGTGGGAGGAGCTGAGCAGGCTGTTAGCCAGTGGGAAGGTGCAGCCAAGTAGAGTTGCCAACAGTGCATGGGGAGCCTTGGTGTTCATTGAAAAACACTCTGAGGCTTGCCTCTGGAATTACGCTTCAGCTAAACTGCACTGGACTTGGAAATACCAGAGAACAGAAGAATATCTGGAGAAAGAAGCTTCCTGTCCCGACTTGTAGCCTCATGGTTTAGGTATCTTTTTTCTGAATCATGTATCAGTGCTAAAGGCAAGTATATCTTTAATACTGTTTTTGTTATTTAGGAGAAAAATCACTTTCACTTCAAGTCCATGTACAAAAATCAGGTGTTGGATAAAACTTTTATAGGTATGACAGTCTAGCTGTTTTTCCTGTTTTCTGTGTGCTGCAAAGGGTGTGTTTATGCTGCATGTAGAGAATTATTTATGATCTTTTCTTTTCTTGGACTGGGAACAGCATTCTACTGGAAAAGGTAGCATTGTCAAAATGTCAGGGCAAATTACTATCAGAATTGAAAGGCAAGTCTAAAAGGCTTCTGCCTTCTTCTGCTATACCAACAGTTTCTCTTCCTCCTTCTTTTCCCTTTACCTTTCACAGAGTTTGGTTTTAAGAAAATTTTGACTTTTCCTTGTGTACCTACCTCTAAGGGGAAAAGGATTTTTTTTTAATTTTTATCACTAGATATACTCTTAGTTGTATTACTGCACCAGTATCAGTTTGTATAATGTGATTTTAACTTTAATTTTAAACTTCTAAAATCTATATATAAAGGATTGTTACATTTAAAATTTCTGAGTTGGATAGTCCAATTAGATTTGATATGAGTTCAGTTTCCATGCTTGGAGCTCATACCTGTACAATTCAGAGATGTCTTTATTGATAAACCTATGTTTTTCTTAGCTGTAAATATTTTTAAAGTGGAGAAATGTTTGAAAACTAAAACCAGGCTTTGTCAAAACTGTTCATGAGCTGTTGGAATTGCATGTGTCTTCTATTTGACTTTGTTTTGTATACTGAGGTTTGCTCAGTATGTATGTATAGTTACATTTTGCTCAGGCAATATCCTGGAAGAATGTCTTTAAGCACAGGATTATGATTTGTTTTTCAGCCAGCATTTACTACTGAAGAAGCCCTGATTGAATAGCTGATGTGAGAAATGCATTCTGCCCTTTAGAAAAATACGAGAGATAGTTTTCCTCCTCTACAAAAATGTTCACCAGATTGACTGAGAATGGTTTCTTCCCCTCATGCTCCCCACCCCCCCAACCTGAGATACATGAACTAAATATTTCAGTCATCCAGGCTTTCTTGTCTTCCTACTGATTTAGGTGTTATATAAATATTCTCCCTTTCAGTGTTATACTTAGTCTAGTGCCTACTTTCATGAGGTAAACTTTTGTTATGAGAAAACTCATATTTTCATGTACAGATACACTGGCACACACCTGATGCATTTAGGCTAGTGTGCAGGTGCTTTCTTGTTTATGCAGGCTTTTCAGCTCTGTCTGACTTCTGCAGTTGGACTTGGCTGTAATTGTGTTTGTGAGTATTTTGAAACTGTGTAAATGTCTTAGCTGTGTATATTAGCACATTTTATGTCAATTTTGTTAAAGTACTGGGAACTGATATCGAAAGGATAGAAGGCTTTCTGGGACATTAGTGTAAGATCACTGAAGTCTGATTTCATCAATGATCTGTTCTGTCTAAACTGATTTTCAGGGACGGCAGAAGTAGAAGAAGGATTTAATGGGATTTTTTGTCTAATATGTGACGGCTAATGAAATGCATGTTTCCAATATCATGCACAGAACATGCAAATAAAAGCACTTTCAAGTACTTTAAAGTACCTCTTCCTTTCAGGAATCCAATTTATTGCAAGGAAGTAAAAGGGTTTCTAAGAGCTTTGAGCACTGAGTGTGTGGAGAGCAGAAACCCCTCTAATATCACATGCTGATGCTCAAGAGTTAAAATAAACTGAGCTTAGAATTACACCATGTAGAAAAATCCTGATGTTTATTAAAGGTTACAGATTCTTTTTGCTCTAACGGCCTTTCAGTTGTGTCAGGTGTCTCTGCAGCAACACATACTGCTTTAAAGTAGTTGAAGCAAATGAGCATGTGTGTAAAGGTATTCACAGGCATAATAAATCACAAGGTGTTGAAAAGCTGAAGAACTAGTGAATTTTTACATGGTTTGACTATAAATAACAGTTTTACCACTGCAGATTTAAGTGAAACATGAAGATGACGGGGTGAGGAGGGGAAGAAGGGGAAGATGGAGGAAGCTTAAATTTGATTTTTGCTTTTTTCCCTCTTTTGTGGTGGTGAGACAGAGTCATATCTTGGCAAGAGGCACAGAGCCTGCCTCTCCTGCATTGCTGTTTAGTTAAAGTGGAAGGTTCTTAGAATACCTGGGTAACAGCTTCTTTGGTTGGAGAAAGATTCACAGGGAGGAAATGTAACATTATCCATATTGAAATGTTAATTTTATCTACCCACAGATTTCAGATTCAATTCTAAATGGAGAAGAGGTCATAGGAAGGGGAAAGAGGTATTTGAATCTGTTCCTGTTCACAGTTTGGCTACATGAACAGTGTCATGGAAACTGAGAGGGCATGGAGAGACATAGGGGAAGGCATTCAGGATTATTCCTGAAATACAAACATTCCAGTGTTTTCTCAAACCGCTGGAAGTCTATTCACTTTTTCGTGGTCTGGATATAAGGTGGCAGAGAAGACTAAGTTGTGGAAAAACCATGTAGGCTGGTTCTTCCAGCCTAGCAGAGTCGTGGTCAGTAGAGCTCCAGGACTGGCCCAGCAGCTAGGGCCACATGCAGACGAAGTGGTTTGCGGGTTACTGATGGTGGAGCCTCCCCTCCCATTAGTCTGTGTGACCCAGCTATTCCAGTACAAGACATGGAAACGTCCTGATACCAGTGTCAGCAGAGCTTTCCAGGCAGGGTCATAGCCCTGACTCTGAAAGAGGAGATAGTAGTCCCATTAACTGGGCAAGATAGGTCTGTAATGAGAGGATACAGTTCCTTCTGGGTGTAAAGACAGTTCTTCTACTGCAGCTTTCGTTTGATTTTAATTAGAAAAAAAAAAGAAAATGTGTGTTCTGAATAGATTTGGATCAAGGTAGTTGCTCTGTTTGGTAGTTAAGAAGATAGATGTGGAGAACTGATGTGGAGCTGTGTTTATTAAAAAAGAAATAAAAAAGAGGGGAAAAAAAGGTTGTGTTCTCCTTCCTTACATTTCTTCCTGATTGCCCCAGCATTCCACTCCGTTAGTTTTTCAGCTGCTTTTGCTGTTCCTTCTGGGACATTTGGACAAGGACTACTTCAGCTGAGAGAAGTGTGAGACACAGTAATGGATAAATGAAGATAGACCTGAATACATGATATGCTTGTGCAGTTTTTCCCACTCCTTGTGCTCAAGTGAATAGTGTTTTTCATATTGCATATAGTGGTTTCTATGGATGGCTGATTGATGCCTCATATTTGGGGTTTTTTCTGGTACATTTTTTCTCCTTGTTATATATTGGGACATTAGTCTGTTACAAGGCATGAAGAAATTCTAGTGACTCATAAGACCGTGGAAGCTACTATGTTTCATAATTGGAATTATTATTTTCAGTGTTTTCGGCATGTGTCCTAGTGTATGTATCTCTCTGTACTACACTTTACACAATTAAAACCTTTCATAGAGATTATAAAATACTTCAGTCTACTGTATTATCCTTGAACCAATGTGAACTGAAATTACTGAGCCACAAATATTAAGGACACTTTTTCACATAAGCAAATGGAGTAAACAGTATTATTTGAGAATTAATCGCATTCACGCTACCATTGATTTAATTTGTTGGCTCTGTTTCACTTTGTAAGAAAAGGAGATATCTACTGTGGAGCAAGGGAGAAGGCAAGTTCTTATTTGCAAGCCTATTTTTAGTGTCTTATTTTTCTGCTTTCCAGCAAACAGAGAAGGTTTCAAGACCTATTTTGTCAGAAATAAGGTGTGGAGGGGAAAGTAAGATCAGCGGAGCAACACCAAATGGGAAGGAAATTCCACATACGGAAGAGAGTGTCCATGCAAGGTAGTCATCAGGGCAGAGAAGCAGCTGAACTAACAGGCAGTGGAGAGGGAGGTTAGGGAGAGCTTATTTGACTTTATTCTGGTAGCTGCCAGGAAGAAGAGTTTGTATCAGGAGATTTCTAGTCTTAAAGCACAATTTAACGGAACATTTTTTAAGTTTAGAATTTAAGTTGGTCCATTTAAGTGTTTTATTCATTGCATAAAATGTTTGGAGCATTAATAATAAAAAGCCTTTTTTGTGGAGATTATTTATTACAACTTTTCTAGGTGTCAGGCTGGTTTGTATAAATATGGGAGAGTTCTAGAGAAGAACAAGCAATCACCTCACTTTTAAATAAGAAACGAAGATCTTTAGGCTATAGCAATCAGTTGATAAAAACTAGTTAGGTAAGTGCCTGAATAGGAAAGTTCAGCATGGCTACATAATGCAAACCGTTGACTTCCTTTTCAGATTTCTGTAGTGTACCGTGGTATCAAATGGGGAAGCCACATAGCTCATGAGCTGTGCTCTCTGCTGTAGAAATTTAGGACTTGAAAGGCTAAAAGTAGCTTGATTTAAGGAATCCTTAAAACCTAAATAAACACCATTTTTGTGTGCTTAGAAATGGGTGGGACCAAAACTGAGATGTAAAAAATGAGTTGTGGTGTATTTCTGGAAAAGAAGAGCTGAAGCAAAGCCATTCCACTTTAAGCATCGTAATGGCTTTGATGAGAGGAGTGTAGTGTTGCTTGGCTTGCTGCTGATTTGGCAGCCTCTGTCTCTTGACTGCATTTTTCATGTGTGCCCTTCGTTTGTTTCTTCCCCCCCCCCCCCCCCTTTTGTATCTTACTCATCAGAATGTGAGGTAAAAAGCTGTTACTGCAATGCTCTTATTCCAAGCAGCTAATGCTAACCAGCTTTCCCAGAGAACATAATCCTTACACAAACATCTTAACTCATGAAGGAAGAGGGTCCAGTGCGACGTAGGTTTTCTTCATGTGCTGGGATTTCATCTGTATTTTCTCCAAGAGCTGATGGCCGAAAGCTTGTCCGGAATGCTTCATTTGGAGGATATAATGAGCTCTCTCCTGCTTTACCAGGTTTGTTTCGGTCTTGCATTTCTTAAAATGTACAGAATAGGATATCATTTCCACTTCCAGTTTTTAAACTTAAATGAAAGTAATGTACTGAAATGTTGGTAGAAATCAGAAAGAGTATTGCTTCTTTGCATTTCGGTAACAACTCTTCATAGTAGCAAGATTTGGAGACGGGCAAATGAGTAAGTTAGCTTTTAGACAGCTGCCAATCTTGCTTTAAAATGCACTGGTTAATGCGTGGAGACTGACTGGAATGTTTGTTTTGGTTGTTTGGACTTTAATGACTGATGTTCTGTGATGGAGTTTATAAATGCCTTCCTCCTTTGTGCTTTCCACTACCCCCCCCCACAATGGATTTGCTTTAAAATAATAAGGTACAGCAGAAGGTTTTCATTTATCTCGAACTGCAGGAGAATCTGCATGCTTGTCGTCAGCGGTTTGGCATAAAATGACAAGGTAGAAAATGACGGCTGAAAACATAGCCTTGCTAAACTCTGTAGTGCAAGATTTTTAAGATTTATAAGGCCTGAAAGGGCTTGAATCTCCTTTTGTTCAGATTTGTTGTTTCCTGAAAATCAATATTGGAATATTGAAATAAATCTGTGGAGTTTCATTGTCCATAGTGTGTCCCTCTGGTATAGGTACCTGAATTTCAGCAGTTTATTTCAGGAAGCTTCAATGCTTGAAAATGTGTTACAAGGTCACCTCTTCCTGAAAGGGGACATTGTAGAAATTGTGCATTCTTACCAGAATTACTCTGTATGTGTGATTTATCTTGTGCATGCGCACACATGCACTTTCTTGCATAGTCCCATGGGTGGAAGGGGAGGGGGGGACTGAAATAGCTTTGACTTTGTGTTGCACATGTTCTGCAATAGGGCTCACTGAATTTGTAAACCCTGGTTCTGAAGACATGGAGAAGAGTTGGGTGCAGTGCATAAGGGAGGTTGCAAACTGGTGATCTGGGGGCTCTCTGCATCAGTGGCCAGTCCTGGCTTGCAGAATCATTGGAGCAGTGTCTTCAGCCCCAGGCGGGTGGGATATTAAACTTCCTGTTTTACTCTATAACATTGCCTTTCACTCTGCTTCAGGAAATGATTAGCCTTGTGCCAAGCATCTAACACTTTTATTGAAGCTGCTCAGGAAATAAAGATCTCAAAGCCTGAAAGCGTGGGGCTGGCAATTAGACAGATCCTTCCTATCTTTAAAATAAGTGTGTGTAATCTGGTAATTACTGAAGCACAAAAGGTTTATTTCATATTTGCTTCCTTCATATAGAATTCTGCAATTGAAGCTGATTGCTGTCCATAAGTGGACAATGAATGACTTCTTAACTGTTTTCCATTTGTTCTGCATTTTTTAATTAAAAAATCCAAGTGTAAACTTTTAACTAAAAAATGTTTTCTCTTTTGGAATTTTTCATGTGTCTCTGAAGAATTTAGAACATTCTTAATATGATAGAAGGTGTAGTCTTTTAGACTTGTTTAAAAAAAGAGTAGTTGTTGCCTGTCTAAAAGATGTGTAGTTACAGTGTTGACAGTCTTTGGTTATTGTTTATTTTATATGGCATTTAGAAAAGAAAACACAACTGTGAGAAAATAAAAAGGCCTTTGCTTACTTTTCTGATTACTTCGGTTTCGTAATCCATGGAGGAATCTGAATTAGTTAATATGAGACGGTATTCTTAAAACTGGTTGTCAGTAAGCTTTTGAAAATCAGTCAGTTAAAAAGACTATTGTTCCCTGTGTTCAATTCTTTAAAAAGACTTTTTGGGTTTTTTTCCCGTTCTGTTTATTATATAGGACCAGTATTGATATTTCTCACTAAATGTAGCTCATACTTCTTCCAGAAGCATGTAATTTTTCAGCTCAATTATTTGTTCTTCAGAACTGCATATGCATACCAGTAATCAAATCAGGCTGTTCCTTTCTTGTCATTTTGTTGTCAGTATTATTGTTGCTTGGTTTGCTGTTTGTCATCTTTTAATGCATTGCTTTGCTTTTTTTACTGTTTCTTCTGTATCTTGGAAAAAGGTCTCTCAGTGAATAGTTATTATTTCTTTTATGGATAAAATAGGTCTGAAAGTAACATTTTTTTCTGTGTTTTTTTTTTTTTT
>VYXB01000527.1:616648-651202 GCA_013397135.1 Pachyramphus minor | reverse complement strand
TTTTTTTTTCTTTTGGTATTGACTACATATTGTTGTTCAGTCTCTAAAGAAGCGCTGTTTGATTTTTTTGTTTGTTTGTTTCATTGGCATCTTGTGTGCAAAGGGTTCTAGTTTCTTCAGCTGCACGCAGTTGTCAGGCTCTTGCATTTGTGTGAAAGCTCATCATGAGTTTTTATGTAGGTTTAACAGCCTGTGCTGTTAAGACACAGAAGGCCACACTGGGAGGAAGTCTGTTAAGACATAATGTTGCTTTGAACACAATCCCTGGTGTTGAGAACTGCTTTAGACAGTACACAGTGGAGCTCTTAACTCTGAAGATTGCTTTCAGGGTTGTAGATAGAAAATCATACATAAATTCAAGGGATTTAATAGAGAGGAAAGTACAGAAAGGGACTGCATCTTCAACACCCGAATTAGATGGGAAGGAGAAAGTAAACTAAAATATTAAGTCCAAGACCACTGCTGATAAACACTGAAAGGCTTGAAACACTTCCTTTTTATTAGACTCTGCCTCTAGCTTCTCATACCCTGGTAGTCTCTGCTTCAGACACTGATTCAATGGCTTTTTGTAATGCAATTTTCTGTACTGTTGGGGTGAACAAAAGCACCACTGTTGGGGTGAACAAAAAACCCACCTTTAGAGATGCAGCTTTCTTGGCTTTGCTTTTGTATTTGTCAGAAATGCATAGATTTATTCTTCATAACTGGTAGCAGGAAGTGTGAAAACAGTATTTCTTATTGATGATTCTGTGAATGTAATAGTTCTGTTGTTGTTTCCTTGACCAAGTGTTTCCATAGTAAAGTGCGTATTGTCCCACGTATAACTTTTTGTGATGTTTCAGTACAAATTTACCTCCAGGTATTAGTATCAAACTCTTCTTGTTAGAAGTAAGACTGCTTTCCAGTATTGAGGTATCTCCATCTTAATAGAGGCTCCCTGGAAAACGTGTCTTTAGAGTGGGTGAGGCTGTGTCTGGATTAGCACCGGAGTTAGGATTAATTTTTTTAACATATATTTTAGCACATGGGCAGAAAAGCTGTCTGTATTGTGAGTGAGCTGATCCCTTCTATACAGAGGGACATTACAAGTAGGATGGTGCGGGATGTGAAGTTGTCTGTCTGGGTTTCCTCACAGACCAAGATGGAGCGGTGCAAGGTGCACCAGCAGGTGCAGCACCCTGACTTGGCTTTGGTAAAGAACCTGTGAGAAAGCCCTTTTCTGTGCATGTGGGTGAGGAAGGAAACAGTGAGTGTGGTGGCATGTTTATGAGTCAGCAGGCATGCACACCTCTTGGGTTCAAGACACTGAAAGGAAGGAGGTGAAATTCGTGAAAATAGAACTGAACTTTGATCTTCGTGTCCCATTCTCTGGGACAGAATAGCTCTTTATGTTTTCATTTCTGCTTGGTGATACTGATAAGAAGTATTTGTGAAAATGAAAATGTCTGGCTGTTGGATAAGGATCTATAAAGTCTTTAAAGCCGTTATGCTTTAGAAAGCATGCCATGAATTATAACTTCTGTTTCTGACTTAGCACTTCCTTGCTGATTCCCGTCACAAAGTCTTCTGTATGTGCCATTAAATAAATCAGTAAAAATGGGAAAGTAATTAGAAAAGGCCTGCATTGCATTTTCAGTGGGAGTTTGGTCCTCCTGAGGGATTTCTTTTGGGTTTTGGGGTGAGGATTACGCCTCTATACTATGGTTCTGATGTGAGTTTGACTGCCTAAGACTGGCATCTAATCTAGTAACTTCTTAGTGAACTAAGGTATGTCTGTCCTCTGAGGCTTGAAGCAACCTTTGTTTTGTTTCAGCACCTGATAACTAGTACTGTAAAAAAGTGCTTTTGTATTTGGTGTTACATCTGAAATGTGGCTTTTGGTCTCTAGATCATGACATGCCTTTATGTGGTTTCCCTTGTACTACAAATCTTCTTCCTGTCTAGGTACTTATTCCCTGTGATCAAATGGTCTTCTGTGTTATAGGTTTTCAGTAGCTGAACAAACCTATTGCAGATGTGCTTGAAGAATTCCAAAATGAAGGGTTTAATAATTCTATAAAGATGTATAAAAATTGTTTGGTTTTTGTTTTGTTTTGTTCTGTGGGGTTTTTTTAAGGCATGTAGGGTTTCCTTTGTGTTAACATAAAATGAAATATTGTATTGCAGCATATAATTTTTAAAAATGTGATCTTAATAAAGACTATTTGGAAAAGGCAGTAAATATAATGAAAAAAAACTCCAAAAAAACAAAACAAAAAGAAACAACACTGATTACTAGACCAAAACCAAGAGGAATCTTCAGTTTCTCGTGTAACTTGATGCCTCTTTAACTCTTTGAAACTTCCCAAAATGTGTATAATTGTAATAATGTATCTAATTGTGATAAATTAATGATTTCTGTGGAAGGGTGAAGATACTAATTTTTAAAAAAAATCCTACAGTGAACCAACTACTCAACACTGCTATAGAGAGTTAATAAAAATTCTTTGAAGGCTCCTAGTTTGTCTGCACATAC
The DNA here is from genome assembly GCA_013397135.1 of Pachyramphus minor. Taxonomy (NCBI): domain Eukaryota; kingdom Metazoa; phylum Chordata; class Aves; order Passeriformes; family Tyrannidae; genus Pachyramphus; species Pachyramphus minor. The sequence goes on along the minus strand of VYXB01000527.1, from coordinate 648,687 downwards.
ACACATTCCCCTGAAGAATGTGAAATCAAGCAGTTTCTCTGATAATTCTTCTGCTTTCAGAGCTTGGAGTACCAAATTCTGTTTCAAATTGGGGAGCGTGTTCAAAGGGATGCTCTGAAGCACTTGTTGTGTCTGTGGATGCAGTTTGCCTGCTGGTGCAGTGCCCTCTGCTGGGCCACAGCTCTAGGGCACCCCTGTACCAGGATTCTCATCTGTTCCTGAAATCCATGGATGACTTCACGGTTATCTGCCTTCTCTCCGGAGAATGTGCAAATGATGGCATGTTTCCTTCCTCGGATAAATGAATTGCACAGTTCGTTTTGTTCCTGTTTATAAAAGCCTTAGGCTACCACCACCCTTGTCAAATAAAATGGATTGCTGAAATGCTGTGCCTTGTAACCAGAGAAGATGATTTTTCTGCAAGAGGATGCTGGGTTCTCAGTGTATGTTGTGTGGCAGCACCCATGCCAGTTGTGAACATCTTTTCCATAGCTGCACATACACCAACTCACTTTGCTTTTTGGATGCTGGGAAAGTGTAGGGTTTGTACCATGAGTAACAAAGGATAAATGTGAGATTTCAGCAACTGTTTCATATAAAACCTTGTACTTAGGCTTATTCAGCGTTATGTTGAAAGTATAAATTCAAGGCTAATGTAAGGAACCTTTTCCATTTTCTTGCAAAAAACCATGACTGATGATCAGATGGACTTTTGTGTTGGTGGTATGTAACAATTATTTCTAGCTACAGAAATTAAAAAATCCAAAAAAGGCTTTATTTAGTATTCTGCTCTGTAGGCAGGAGAGAATGAGAAGATAAAAGGACAAAATTTGTCACATTATAGTTATAATGCATCAGGATTGGGCCCATCATTATCCAAATGCAGTGGACTGTTCTTGCCTCTTAATGGGTATTGAATTTGTGTATATTGTAGTAACTCTTACACTTTTATCTGATGAGACAGACTGGTATGTATACATTATTTGTCTGTCCAATCTACTTGCACTTTACCTTTTTATGCTAAACACAATTTACAAATTTATTTCAAAGGCTAGCTCATACGTATTATTAGTATCTTCAAATAATTTGCAACAATGCTGTCTTTTCTTTAAGGTTTTGACAGAGGGAAGGATGATGTGTCACAAAGTAAAGAGGATGCAGCATATTCTATGTCAAAAAGTAAGGTAAGGAAAGCAACCTCCTAATTTGGCTTAAAAATGTTGGTGCGTAAAGGAGTTACGCATTTTTAATTAAAAGCAAATGTACTTAACTTTTGTGTAGATAATGTTGAAGATTACTCTTCAGAATCAGCAACAGGTAAAGATAAAGGGAATTTTTTAATATAGTTGCTCTGTCCAATCTACTTGCACTTTACTGGTTCAAAGATCAAAGTAATGAAAAAGAAATATGGAGTCTTCTTCCTGTCATCTTAGGGTGGAATGTTGCTTTGCCATAGATGGAATTTGAAAGCTTTAACTTACCCAGCTGTGTTTCTGTTCTGTTCTGTGGTTTTTTATTTTCTGCTAGGATGTCTTTTTATAGAGGCAGATGTGGTAACAAACACTTAAACAGATTGTCAGGGCGCAGCAGGTGTGGGCTGCGCTGGCAGGTGAGGACCTGAGCTTGAACACAAGTAGCTTCCAGCAGGAATGGGAGACATGCCTGTGTTCTGCCAGTCCCACACACAGCTCTGCTGCCAGGTGGGCACTGCACCTCTTGGAGGTGGTGCTGGCCAAGGCAGACACACTTTGGAGACAGAAGGGTTGCACTCCAGGTCTTGACACAAATTTTTCTGTGATATTTGATGTGTCAGAGCCTTAAACGGAAATGTTACAAAAATATTGAAGGAAAACCAAGAGACTTAAAGATTATGGTAGCACTTCTTGGCTGAAATGGTGTCATCAGAATTAGTTTCTGCAGCTGCTGGTGCTTTTTGTGGTGTTTAGCTAAGCATTTCAAGCTGTTGGTGTCTTACATGTGACTTGGAATTACAAAACTTTGTGTCTTTTAGCTTTACTGCATCCTAGAATGTATTCCTTGTCAGGAATATCAAGGAAGTATGCTTTACCATCCAGCTCGTTTCTGATAAAAATATTTATTTTGATCCAGAAATCTAAATTTTTTTACTTGGAAATCAAATTAATATGGTCTCTTTTGACTTGCATTTATTTCAGACACTCTTAATCACTTCTCTTTAACTATCCAGTTCCTTTTTTCTCTTTCTTACATTTATTTTTCTTAGTTCTTGTCTTTCCAGGATCTTAAGTCTTTGTGTTCTTTGTTGTTACTTTTCTTTGTGTCTTTCTGCTATCAAAGATGAGATCAATATTCATACTTCTGCTAGTACATATTTTTCTTCATCTGCTTTTTGCAATTACTGCATGTGAGGCTTGATTATACTAGTAGAGATGAAGTAGCAGCCCTGCTTTCTAAGTGAGAATGGAAAAGCAGTGATGAGACCTTCCTGGAATCTTGTACTGAATGTATCTCACTGGGAGTTGCAGCAGGTTCTCTTAAAATGTTTTCTTCTAATTTTTTTATTCCATCTGCTTTGTATAGATGTAACACTGAGGAAGTTACTAGCTTAAAAATACACAGATCACTGACCTGTCTCATAATCCATTGGACAGGTAAATGTAGAACTCTACTCAGTGTCACATTAGTGAGCTTTAAAACTGTGACAATATGAGAAAATGAGTTTTTGTAGCCTGTGATACTTACTGGATTGGGGCTTTTTTATATGCATGACCTTTGGATTGTTTTAGCTTTCTGTTAGTGAGCAACTAGAATATTTATGAATCTTTTGCTTAAGTTGCTCCATTATAGCTTGCATAATGAGTTCATTACCTCTTCTTATGTGACAGTGATAAGCATTTTTCCCCTCTTCTGTTATTACATTTAAAGTACTGTATTTCCTTTAACATCTAGAGAGAGAGGAATTTAATTTCAAGGTGTATGATCATCTTAAAGCTGAATTTTGAGTGTCAACATACCTTCATTACAAAATGAAGAGGTTTGCTTCATTTTTCTAAGATACATATGGAAATTAAAGAATATTTACCTACCACTGAAATAATGTTGAGCTACAATTTTTCCAGTTACTGCACATATCTTGTACAGTAGCTAAGTAGACTCCTGTAAAGTCTTAGTTCTTAGAAGAAAAGGCATGAAAGTAGAATGAAGTTAAATTGCTTTATTCTGCTTGTAAATCTTTAATTTTTGTTTCGTTTGTTTGAGCAGCTTGTGAGTTGAGTGCTCAAGCGCACTGTTTTTATTATTGCAGTAAGTTTTCCTCAAAGCTTGCATATTTTTATGATTGTCATTTTATAGTATTCCAGAATACAAATTCTGTGAATAGACTTTGCACAGTAGTCTGAGATTTGAAATGCTGAGCAGCTTGAGAAGCTGTTTTCATGAACTGTCCTTGAATTGAATACACAGTTTAGAATGTTATGTTGATTTTCCTATTTATTTAGGTTTTTGTCACGGCAGAAGCTTTGGGTCCACCCAAAGGCTTATGTTTCAGTGTACAAAGAAATAGAACTCTTTGTAATTTATCTAAGTTTGTATATAGTGGATACCTGCTCAGTGTTCTCTGATCTCCTGTAGGAATGATAGAGAACTCTATGATAGACTTCTCTTTTTCCCTTCCCACCCCCTTTCCCCCCACCAAAAAGAGTGCTGTATCCCACACTGAATATTTGGTGACTTGAGTTCTCTTTCAACTAGTAGGCAACAAATGCCAAGGAGTAAACTTTGAACCTTAGAAGATGTGGGGAGAGGCGGGGGGGAGAAATCATGTGGTGCTGAGGCAGCTTATTGTCCTGCATAAACAAGGACTTGGGTGTCATAAACAAACCTGAGTCTTTTCCCCTGTCTGTTGCCAGTGTGAGCTTCTTGGAGATGACTTGCAAAGTAATCAGAGTGTGGGATTAGGGAACAAGGAGCAGAACAAGTGCCATTAGTGGACAGTTCTGTTTTGGTGATTTATAAAGCACTGAATCCTAGATTGAAGAGGCTGTATTTTCCTTCATGAGTCACAGGGTAAGTGCCTCTGTAGCAGTCCATTCGGAGGAGCTATGAATGAGGATGAAGACATTGGGATTCATATATCATGGGAACAACTCTTGTGTTTAAACACCTTGATTCTCCTAAAACATTCTCTCTCTGCTAAAATAATGCCAAACTATTGAAGCCTCTTCTATCAAGTGACAGGCTACATGAGCTAAATATGTACTATATGTAGTTCAGCTGCTTCTGGAGGAATCACAGACTTCTTTCCCTTAAAACCTGTATGAAAAGAGACTCCATAAATAGATAGTGAACAGCTCATGTTACAAGTTGTGGTTTGTTGCTTTTGGGATTTTTTTTGAAGTGGGGAAAACAGTAGAGAAGTGAGTGGGAATGGGAACCTTACAAACATAACTGCACTTCAAACACTTTCAAATGTGCCTGTATCAGTAATATATCCTTGTATCTATCATTGTAATTTATGTGTTATGTTTTTGTGAATTTCAGTCTGAATCCAAGCTTTTCAATGGCTCTGAGAAGGATGTCTCTTCACCTTCAAGCAAACTCACAAAAAAAGAATCTCTCAAGGTGAATTAATTTCCTAATAACTCCTTATGAACTACAAATGCATTCACATAATTTTACCTTTTTCCCTAATGAGAAGGCAAAAATGCCAAATAATCATGAGACCTACAGAATATTTAAGTATTGTGAGAAGTTGTGCTGTTGAGTCTCTTCAAATTTTACTGTACTGTTACTTGCATAATGGGCTTCTATAATGGCACAAGGTTGTAGATAACTCAGAAGATTATAGGATAATTCAGGTTGGCAGTGACCTCAGAATATCTACATGCAATGAAATGACAAATGGAATTATCAAAATTACAGTTTGAATGCATTACTTGTAGTTTTTCCACTACCTTCTTCCCCCTGTGTTGTAACTATACCATACTCCACTATTTGGCAGATACTGTATCAGGAGAAACATAAAATTATTTAGCTTTAAAAGAGGGAGATATATTGCTGCAAATTTCTACTGGGGAGGGAACATAATTGATGGGCAAAGACTACTGATCAGATAATGTACCTGTAAATCTGAATCTAGCCCAATTCTGGTTTTCTGCTTTACACCAGGAAAGGAAGAGGGGAGGGAGGTTGGTTTGGTTATTTTTTCTCCCGTGTGATTCTAATGGGAGTTTCGAAGTCCTCAGTTTTAAAAACAAATTGCAAAAGAATCTCAACTTGGCTACATCGTAGCTGCTCTTGAAACAGAGCATACCTTGAAGTCAAATACTGTGTTTTAAGGCTACTTCTCTGTATTGGTACTGCAAATCGAATTTAGCAGGTTTTTCCTCACCTTGTATTGGTCGATGCCTTTTTATGCTGATAACTAGCTTATGGCTGTGACAGTGTAATTATTTTTATTTACAGGTTCAAAAGAAAAATTACAGAGAAGAAAAGAAGAGAGCCACAAAAGAATTACTTAGCACGATCACGGACCCATCAGTTATTGTTATGGCTGACTGGCTGAAGGTCAGAATCCAAGTGTGAAACCTGAGTTGAAGATGTAGCAGCTGCTTGCTGCTTTCTGACCAGAACAGAAAAGGCTCAATCTTTTACTTGCTGTTAATGTTTTTCTATGGGCATAGCAGCCACTAATTGCATGCCAAGGTCTCTGTGCTCAAATCCTAGGGAAGTAATAGAGGAACCTAACTGCCACTTGCTGCAGTCACCCTAGTCACATGGATCTTGCATGTATAGCCATTAACTTTGGATGAGTTGGTTTTGCAATTCTTATTTTGTCCCTCTCATTTTACACTTTGAGGTGAAGCTCTGTTACATCCATAACAGCAGTGAAAGTGATTCAGTCAGATATTTGAATACCGGTTTCTTTCTGCATTTCTGGTGATTTTCTTTTCCTCTGTTAAGAACTACCGGTACAAAAGGTGAGGAATTAATTTCTCAAAGATAGCAGTCAATGTTATCAACAGTAGTGCACTTAATATATTTGTACATATCCCTTACATTTGTGAATATATTCTTTGGATAGAAATGGTGCAGTAGTACTGTACTAATACTGCAAGAAAAAAAGACCTTTTACCTGTTTTTGTTTGCTCCAAACAGTAACTTGACAGGAAAACATTTCTCCAGTTTTTGCAAAAATCAATGTAAACAGGCTAAAATATTGCTCAGAGATCAAGTCCTACAGACACAGAAGTGATTAAAATCCAGAATTGACAGAGTTGATGCAAGCAGTCTAATGAGATGTGGAAATTCAGAGAATTAAAAGGTTCTTTTATTTCACATACGTGTTGAAGCTAACAGCTGTTCTAAAAGGTTTTATCTAAGAAATTCAAATATATGAGTTAGTTTGTGAATATCTTGCTTTTCTTATCACGTCTGCCCTGTGTTCAGAGGAGTTCTGTTTCTAAAGATTATGCTGTCTTCACGCTAGTGATAAAATACATTTCAGATAGGAAGATTCTTTAAGGTTTCAGACTAATTGTCATACTTCCCATATCTGGATGTGTGTATATGTATTTGTAGAATTAAGTACTCATAAAGAGAGAACAGAAGAGAGAGCATTGAAATTGTACCTTTGTATTCTTCAATAACCCTGGATAAACTTTTGATAGATGTGATAAACTTTGCTTTGAAATAAAAGCTAATAAATAATTTCAATTATAATTTTGTTAAGGGGGATGGTTTTGGTATTGATTTCACTGACATATAACTGTAACTATTTATCTTCTAGATTCGTGGTACCTTGAAAAGCTGGACCAAACTGTGGTGTGTACTGAAACCAGGAGTGTTGCTTATTTACAAAACCCCCAAAAATGGCCAGTGGGTAGGAACAGTGCTCCTGAATGCTTGTGAACTCATCGAGAGGCCTTCTAAAAAAGATGGCTTTTGTTTCAAACTTTTTCATCCTTTGGAGCAGTCCATTTGGGCTATAAAGGTTAGTGGTAGCATGCATGGTTCTTAAAGGATGAGTAGCATTAGCCAACCATGAATAAAGACGACCTTAATGAAAAACTGAACTGCATTTTCTGTTACAACCTTAATGGGTTTTTTTATTCTGAATATAAGCCTTCAACATCTAGTCCTGTTCATCAGAAAAACTGTTTGATTTATACTGCTCTGTAAAGAGCTTTAGAAGTGTAGTGTGCAAAGGGATGCCATTAAAGAGGCTAATGCCATCACTGGCAGTCACATGAAGGAATGAGCGTTTAACATATTTTACGTCAGTCGAATCTGAGAAATTAAGATGGGATTTGCCAAAATGAAAGAGTTGTGTTATAAATGTTTCTTGGTGTCCAACCCTATGTTCTGGTAATAAAATGTCACCCTAGTTCGATTTGCTTGTAAGAGTGGAAATTCACAAACTCCCTTGTTCAATAATAGCTTATATTGCAATTTGTTAGCCAAGTCTACTTGGTTTTGGCTACAATGTTAGGAAGATAAATATTTTCAGCCAGTTCTCATGTCTGTTTGCCTTGTCATAGATGGCATAATATTGTGAGCAGCTCCTGTGTTGAAAAGCACAGTGTGTGTTCTGCACAGCAAAGGTTTCTTTTAATTTCTCATAAGAATCTTTAATACTTGCTATTACTCATTGTTTATAATCTGATAAACTATTGTAGTGCTTGTTTTGTGTTTACATGTGGAGAGGGGGTGTGGAAGCACAGCACAAGTGAACATATTTTCCTCCTGAAATGACATCTTGCATTAGATGAAATTACCATACAATATTAGTAACCTTGTCATAATTAATTAATTATGCCCTCTGCAACATCTTACAATCGTACAATTAGTAGCTATCTTATCTTCTAAATCTTAAATTGATACAGATGTACTGTCACATCTGTTAAATATGCTGAATTGATTTTGTCATAATTGTGATCATTCTGAATTGTTATCAATATCAATGTTATCTAAATTTACCAAACTTAGATCAAATCACTTGTAGTTGCTTTTGAATAATTTTATTTTATAATTGCTTAGGAGGACTTTTCAGTAATTAGTGATCTCACATTTGCAGGATACAAACTTCATATCCTTTTCCAAAGCTATAGCATTTGGTGTTAATGTGCTTATTTATGACATGTATACATACATTGCAAAGTGGTGGCCTGTCTGCAGAAGATCAGAAATTAGTCTTATATTTCTTTATTGTTTGGCAATGAGAAATGGATTTGTTTGTTTTTTTAACTAGATATTTAGAGTTTAGAGGACATGCCCCACCAGATTTTTACTTTTTTAAGGTAGGTCAAATTTTAAACCTGAACCAGTTGATATTGTCCATTCTAAATGTGCTGAGAGCTGGAGTGGCATTTGTTCATTTTGGTATGGCTATTTGCAGTTGAGAATTACTGGATTTTGTTAGATGAAAGGCCTTGAAGTTTGAAACCTTTTTCTGCCTTGTTCACCTAGTCAATCATAATGTCCTAGTTACAGATTTATTACCATGAGGCAAACTTGCATAAGTTTAATAGCAATTGACTGATCTAGAGTAGATTTACCAGGAAGAGCCTCAAATCTAAGGCAAAATGAGCCTTGTTTGCAGTCAGTGCAGGAAGATGGCATTGCAGGAAACGGGTACAGAGGTGTTAAGTACTGCAGGAGATTTTCTCACTTGAACACATTTCCTATGGTGTGTCCTTCTGGCAGACCGCCAGTGAAGTGACCAGTCACTTCACATGCTCCCTAAAGTCTGTTGCTGTGGTCTTTGATATTCCTCCTGCACTGTGAGGTAGCTGATGCACTGTACCTTGTTTTGTCTTTCTCATGGTCCTGATGCCATTTCAGTTTCCTGAAATTAATAACTAGAAAAGTTAATGTGAATAATTTTTTGTGAGTAAATTTAGTCAGGGGTGGCTGCTTATCAGTTTTCATTGCTGTTCTTGAATGAATGTTCATGGCATTTGAGTTTTATTGGCATGAATATTCTGTAGGAAGTAAACTTCAAATTTTTTTTTAATCTCATGGAATTTTTAACTTGACCATTGCCTTGGAGTAGTTGTAGCATCATCCATCAGGAGCAAAGTCAATCCAAGTAAAGTTACCTAGCACATGGAAACTAATGTGCCTCTTGTACAGAACACTAACATACTGAAAATTGATTTTGAAACCATAATGGGTGGTATCAAAGAAAAGCATCCAGTGCCTTTGGAACAGTAATCCATTACAGGAAATCAAGATCCAAGAGCAGTTATTTAAATTAAGTCAACACATGTAAATGTTCACTAAAAATTATTCATTTGGTTTTCATGGCTTGGCTTTGCAAACTAAGATTTTGAAGGGCTCTACCCATGCTTGCTACATGCTTGAAAAGGCCAATGCGCAACAGAGAGGTCCAGCTGCAAAAGGCTCATTTGGTTTTAATGTATTGTTAAAATACTTAGGAGAACGTAACTTTCTTGCATAAAAAAAGCAAAACCAGGCACCAAAACCACACTTGATCTCTAAATTAATAGTGGCTTGGTACAGAGTAAGTAGCATACCCTAAAGTGCCTGCATTATAAACTTAAGGGACAGATCTCACGAGCAGAAATCCGCCCTTAGTCCGTGTCCTGTGGCCCAAGAGCATTAAGGACTTGTGGTGGCTGAGGCCTGTGCACAGTGCTGGTGCCATGGCCCCTCCATGCAGCACCCCAGCACTTCTCCCACCCCTGCTTGGTGTAGCACTGTGCCATGGTGCTCTCCCCTCCTCAGGTGAGAGTGGGCTTCTTCCCTGCCTCCCCACTCTTGGGGTGAGCAGTGGTCATGCATGGGGTTGCCCCTTCTGGTGCTTGGTACCCACTAACTCCTAATCCCAGTTTTGCTGCTTCACCAAACACTTTTTGTAGTCACACCTTTCTGCTCACTAAGAGGGAGGCTGAGGTTTGGAGACTTATTTCTAACACCCAATTGCTGTTAATCTATGCTGACTCTTTGTGAGTTTCTGAATACCATTTACACCAGCACTAGCTTGTCTGTATTGATATTTAAGTGCCACCAAGACTACTTGTTTACCTGCTTCTCACCCTCAGAAATGTTCTGGCTGTTTCATTTGCTTGCTTCTAAAATAATCTGCCTTTATCTGCTTTTGCTCAAAACTTCGGTTGGCTTTCGAATTCCCTCTTCTAAGCCTTGTACTGGCTTTTCATTAGGCTTCTCTGGGGGGAAATCAGTGAAGACCAAAGTGTCTTAACTCATGAGTTAGGCAGGCTTAACCCAGCTTTCAATGATAGCTTCAAGTATGTTTTTACAGCCCTCTTTGCCTATCAATTATCTTAGTTACCATACAGAAACTTTTTTTGGAAGGGGCTTTAAAATGGTTATTTAACATTTTATTCCAAAATAAAACTTGACAGAAATGGAAAGGTCTTTTGGATTTTATTTTTTTTTAATGTGAAATGTGAAGCACTTCATAGTGAACATAAAACTTGGACATTTGGTATCCTCTGTTTATCTTTTGGTTGAACTTAATGTCATGATTGCTGATGCCCTTTATAGAGAGACTTAAGCATCTAAATGTCTTTTGTGGACCCAGGCATCATCTTGGTTTTCTTCTTGATAAAATGACAAGTCTACGGTTAGGCATCTGAATATTTTGTGGAATTGGCTACTGCATAGGTAGAGAAGTTGAAGTGGGAGAAGGGAGGGAGAAAGGATTAGTGGGTTTTAGTAGCAATACATAGCACTTATTTCCCTTTTATTTAAATAAAAATTGACTCATCTGTTTTCTGAAGACAGGCAAAAATTGTGCAGTTCTGGATGCTGTTGAGACACCAAACACACTGGCATATAAAATAAGCATGAAGTAGATGCCTGAATAAGACCTCCCATTTTCTGCAAGGGTTTGGCTTGCACTGGTGTCTCTCTATTCTATGAACCACAGCATCCTTCTATGAGTTGAGAGGAATCTTTGCTCTCATCAAGAGCAAATGAGACTTGAGGGGCAGAAAAGGCAGTTGCTGTACAAATATGGGGTCTTCTACTAGGCAATATTTGTTGTAAATCAACTCACTTATACCAGCCCGCAGGCATGTCTTTTGTTTTGCTTGTTTTCAGTCTTACCTCTTCAGCTGAAATACTGAGTGGAAGAGGAATAGCCTATCCTTTGTGATCTCTCTACCCATCCGCAGGAATTCCTGTACAGGGAAGGTGACCGCCATGCTATTCCTTATGATGCTTTTGTCATCTTGCTATAAGTAGCATCAGCAGAGCATTTCCAAGTTACTGTGCCAAGTTTGATTTACACAAAAATCCCAAAGAAAAACACACCAAAAATTTTGTTAATCCCAAAGACCATTCTTTTTAAAGTGGGCTTGAATTGGGTCCTATGCATAGAATGAAGACTTTGAAGAAGAAATCCAGTAAAAGAGGGCTGTCCATCTTTCCATTCATGTCTTTGTTAGATGTTGCTGAGTGACAGTAAATAGCCCTGCAGTGTGTCCGCTTGTTATTACATTGAATGATAAACTGCAAAACTGAATTGAAATATCCCATGCTGTTCCTTGTTTTATCTGTTTCAAGGGTCCCAAAGGTGAAGCAGTTGGTTCTATAACTCAGCCATTGCCCAGCAGTTATTTGATCATCCGAGCTGCTTCAGAATCCGATGGTAAATAGATATTTCATAGTTTTTCAGCAGTAACAACAGTTAGTTAATAGAAAGAGGTGCTTTCAGTTGTCTTATCATATCTGTTACAGCGCTTTGATTGCAGTTTAGTTGTTGTTAAAGTTCTCCCTTAGTTTAGTACATTCAGTTGTGTTAGTATTAGTAGAGTTTCCTGGTTATTGAAGGAGAATATTGACCCAAGAAAATGTCACTGAACTCCTTGCAGTTGCCTTGTGTTAACTGGGTAGAGGAGGGGGAAGGGGTTATGATTTAGCTATATTAATGTATGTCTAAATATCAAGCTAGTGCCTTTCTAAAGTGGATGTATTCTCATGAAAGCATTTGTGTGTTAAGTGCAGCAGTTACACAGAGTTCTAGTAGTAAAAATTCCCTCAAAATGTAGTTTTGTAACACCCTTCATTGGGAAGGTGGTGATCAATGCAAGTGTCTTCCAAGGTTACAATGTGAAAACAAAATTTAAGACTCTTGTTTAGACTTCCTAGCAGGTGCTTTTCATCAGTTAGTTAATTAAGCATACCGCTGCAGACTTTAAAAATAGTTTGCCTTCTGTATTGAGAAATTGATTTGATACAAGGAAATGAAAAATTATGAAATGGAAAGAATACACAAATTTGTTTAGTTACTTTTTTTCCAAAGAAAATTAGAATATCTGCTTTTTATATTTTGAAACAGTATTTATATGCTATCTTTTTCCACATTGTTATCATATTACTTGGGCAAATTTTGCCAACTGATGCAGTTTTTTAGTCTTCAGACTTAGAGCTGGGCTGCAGGCATCTTTGGAGGCATTCACAGTTAGGGCCTGGGTGGAGTAAGACTTGTATTAAGGAAGGAATGCTGGAATATGCCCTAATGTAATCATGACTTACCTTGCATGTCCTACTCTGAAGCATCCCTTGTACCAGAGCTGGGTAGTCGTAAGTTGTTCTTATGTCCCCACCAGATAATAAAATCTAATGCATGTAACATGGAAAAACTCTGAAGTGTCTTCAAAGGCAATGTAAGCAGGCCTAAAAGACTAATTTTCCCAATTAGGGGATGGAAGTAGTATAATTAAGTTAAATCCTTAATTTTTAGTCTAATACTAAATTTGTTTTTAGGCAGGTGTTGGATGGATGCTTTGGAGCTGGCACTGAAATGTTCAAGTCTGCTTAAACGTACAATGATTAGGGAAGGTAAAGAACACGATTTGAACTCTTCAGCAGACAGTAGTCATGTCTCTTTCTATGGTCTGCTTCGTGCTAACAACATGCACAGTGGAGAAAACCTACCGTAAGTGAATTAATTACTAAACCCAATTGTCTTTTTGGCAGAACCTTGTAGCGATAACTTCTCCACAGGGAGATTAAGGCTGCAGTTCATTTTGCTCCTGAGTTCTCTTTATATGCCTTCTTTTTGCTGTGTTTTATACTCTGCATGTAAAACAAAAATAAATCTTTTTTGAAGCCAAGTGGATCCAGAGGAAAGTTTGGCCCAAGGAACTCGAAGCTGAGTATCGCATCAGAAAGGTTTAAGTACTTGGTTAAACTACTCAAGGTAGAAAAAATGAAAACTTTAAGTTGGTGTCTCTTGTTAGCTTCACCAGAAAATAAGAAGCTTAGTACATGCGGCAGATGTTGGTAGGTGTGAATTTAACTTGGTGTCCTTTGGTTAAAGAAATGAATAATCTTCTTTAAATTATTTCAGCATCTCTCATCTTTGAACGATCAGATGGATGTGTAATAGTTCAGTCACCCTATTATTAAATTAAATGCATAAAAGTTAAAATTGTCTGGTATCACCTGGTATCTAATGTCTGAGTGCCTTTGACTGACTCCCTGTTTATTTCAAATAAATGCTTTCAGCCCGCTTTTGAAAGCATAAGCTTGTGTAGAAATTTATTATTAAACAAGTGTAGTGAATGAATGGTGTTTTCAAATGCTTCAATTGTGTTACCAAAGTGCATTAGAAATTATAAAAGATTTAGTCCTTTATTTGAAATAATTGGGTCTGAAGCTCATGCTGTGAATAGTTTCTCTCAGTAGTCTTCCACCAATTCAATATACTTTCAGGTGGACATAAATTTATTTCAAATATCTCCCACCTATGAAGACTTTGCTGTCCATCTGTCTTTTCTGGAAGGGCAAGAATTTTGTACTGCTGTTAAGATATGCTCCTGTATTTGAGACAGAGGTCTAAACTGGGAAAAATGCAATTCTTTTTAGCGTAGAGAGTCTGAGAAAAGCACAAAAAAGGCAAATTGTTGCTTCTGGCAGCAATTCAAGGCCCTATCCAGATGACCAAGCTTGGCTTAGCTACAGTTTTGCTCCTTCTGTTATCCTGTAGAAACAATATAACTGCTGTGTACAATTCAGCTGGAGATCTGTACTCTTGAATAGTAGTTTTATATCAGCTCCTGGCCCTGATTACAGTCACAGCAATTAGCTACAGCTGTTAAGTCTAATTAAGACTAATGCTTTAATTAAGTAGATCTTTTGATAAATACTCTTCTAAGAGTATTTATTGTGTTTAACTATCTAAGCAAAAACCTGGCAGGTTTCAATGGGGTTGGCACTGACTGGAAATTAGCCAACAGTATTCAGATTTACAAGAAAGGCCTGAGGAACATACAGACCTGTGAGTGTAACCTCAGTATCTGGAAAAATTATGGAGAAGGTCATACTATGTGCTGTTGAAAGACATTTAAAGAACAGTGCAATCACCAGGCATAGTCAGCACGGGAAAAGTCATGCTTAACTAGTGTGGCATTCTTCTACGATAAAGTCACTTGCCTACTGCATGAAGGGAAGGCAGTGGATGTAGTTTTTCTGGATTTTAGTAAGGCTTTTGATACTGTCCCTCAGAGGACCATTCTGGACAAGTTATCCAGCTATGAGATGAGCAGAGTCACAATGTGCTAGTTGAAGAACTGGCAGGACTTAAAGGGATGTGGTGAATGGGGCTACATCTGGTTACCAGTGCTGTCCCTCAGGGCTCAGTCCTAGGGCCTGTTCTGTTTTGGTATTTTTATCAGTCATCTGGATGTAGGAATTGAATGCACCATTAGCAGGTGTGCTGACGATACCAAACTGGAAGATGCTGTTGACTCTCTCAAGGGATGAGAGGCCTTGCAGAGGGATCTGGGTAGATTGGAGTGTTGGGCAATCATCGATGGCATGAAATTTAACAAGTCCAAATGTTGGAGTCTGCACCTAGGACAGAGTAACGCTGGACACAAGCATAAATTGGGAGAAGAGTGGCTGGAGACCAACCCTACTCTCACCACAGCCCTCGGGGTGCTGAGGTGATTGTTGGACATGAAGTGGGCTTGGGGCCCAGCTGAGGGGCAGTGGAAGGAGGTCTGGGGGTGCTGACTGACAGTGGGGTCAACATGGATCAGCAGTGTGCCCTGGCAGCCAAGAGGACAAACCCCATCCTGGGGTGCATCAAACCCAGATGACCTGCTGGTCAAAAGAAGTGATTATGCCACTTTATTCAGTGTTCATGTGGCCTCATCTTGAGTGCTGTGTGCACTTCTGGGCCCCACAATTTAAGAAGGATTTGAAGGTTCTTGACTATGTTCTAAGGCAGCAAAGCTGGTGAAAGAGCTGGAAGGTGTGTCCTGTGAGGAGTGACTGAGAACTTCCAGTGTGTGTAGTTTGGAGATAAGGAGGCTGAGGGACACCCTCTCTTACAGCTTCCTGAGGAGGGGCGGTGGAAAGGGAGCTGCTGAACTCTTCTCCCTGGTATCCAGGGATAGGAAGCATGGAAATGGTTTAAAACTGCATCAGGAGAGTTTTAGACTGAACATTAGGGAGTATTTCTTTACTGGGAGGATGGTCAGACGCTGAAACAGGCTTCCTAGAGACGTGGTTGATGCCCCAGGCTCATCAGTGTTTAAAAGTCATTTGCACGGTGCCTTTAATACCGTCCTTCAACTGTTGGTCAGGCAGCTGGACCAGAAGACTTGTGGGTCCCTTCCAGTGTAAGGATTCTAAACTTGTCATGTTTGACAGTTCAGTGAGAACAGTACATCCTGTATGTTTCCAGCAAAGCTAGTTTGACACTGCTGCGAGATCAGGCTCGATACTGACAATTTTAGTGTGTATTTTATTAAGATCCTGGTTTGGAAACAAATTATTGTGTAAAGTTGAAGATTCATTTAGCCTTTTTTTTTCTTCTTAATAGGCTAAATGACAGTGAAATTGAAAGGCATCACTTTAAAGATCAAGATACGTATTCTGACAAATCTGATAAAGAAAATGACCATGAGGAATCTGATAATGACGGATTGGGGAAAAGCGAAGAAAGCGACAGCGACACATCAGAGCGACAGGATGATTCTTTCGTCGATCCAGAACCAATTGATATCAAGGAAACTACTTACTTAGAACAGAGTCATGAAGAACTTGGGGAGGTAAAAGTGCTGTCGATGTAGTGAGCAAGCAGGTTCTCCAGATAGAAAGCTGATATTTTAGGGGTCAGACTACACTTGAAAGCTGACTTGCAGGATTGGCTTTTCATATTTTCATTAATAATGCTTTGCCACTCTTGGACTAATGTATGAGATTTTAACAGAGATAATGAAATTATCTGGAATACCGCTTAGACAGAAGTTGCTGTTTGAAAGGGCCACCTGCAGCAGAAGTTGACCATGACCACTTGTTCTTTTGTTTTTACTTCTATTTTATTTTTATTAACTTATTCCTGGTTTTTTTCTTCAAGTAAAAATCTTCAAGTGAAGGTTTGAATGCAAGCTGACACTTCTTTTTTCTACTGCAAGCCAGGAGTTAAGCAGCTGTGGGGTCTGCAGAATTTAGTGGAAAGCTGGCTGTGTTTCTGCTGTCACCTTGCATTCTAAAGATACCCCAGATACCATTCCACTTCTGCAGGTTGTTTTATGTATCTAAACAGGCAAATATGACAGGGATTTGTAAACCAAAAAGTTTAGTAACAGAAATCAAGATAAACTTTCTTCTCAAATCTCTCCTTTCTCCTCAAGGGCTAACTATGAGATTTTTTTCATACCTTGGGAACTTCCATACTTTAGTGCTTTCTGTTGTTGTGTCTAGACAAAGCAATATTTTAGGAAAGCTGAGGAGTTTAGGATGATAACAAATTCTTGAATATGCATTTTTGAACTGTTCTGAAAAGGTGTTTTTGCTTGCTTTTCCTACAGTCATTGCTTTTGATTTCAAAAACTGCAAGGAAGAACATCTTCCCTTGGACAGAAGGGAGCATATTGGAGTGTGGCTGCTGATTTTACTCATTTACCCTTAAGTCATATGTTTTTTTAAGAAAAACCACTGATACTGCTGACTGGTCAAGGCAGTGAAAAGCATGTATGTGTCAGCTTTCACGGTTTGGAAAAGCTGCTGGAATGAACAACCCTTTGGTGTCTAAGTCATGCGCATGACAACAGACTAATGCACTTGATGCCTAGGAAAGGACTAAGGTTTTCTGAACAATATTCTACCTCAGGGTTTTCTGGTCTAGGGCTGATGCAAACAAACACTGTTTTTGATGCTGAATAGTATATCTATCATACTTCATTTAAAAATGTATTATAAGTGTGTTTATAGAAACCTGATCTTTCTTCCATAGGTACGTCAGCCTCTCTGAGTGGTTCATTTTAAGTATCCATTTTCCATTCTCACTGTAACCATAAAAAATTTTGACCTGTCTTCTGGAGGATTATTTTCTTTCTCGTTTCTGTAAGCAGTTTTTCGGTTCATCCTAGGCAGGGGAGGCTGCTCAGACAGAAGTAGTGTCAGAAGAAAATAAAAGTTTGATCTGGACACTATTAAAGCAAGTCCGTCCAGGAATGGATTTGTCCAAGGTTGTACTGCCTACATTTATCTTGGAACCTCGCTCTTTCCTGGACAAGCTGTCTGATTACTACTACCATGCAGACTTTTTGTCTGAGTAAGTCATTTCAATCTCTGGTTTTCATTCTTTTCATTTTTTTATTTTTTTTTTAATTAAAATAGGGCAACAGTGTCAGATACCCTTGTTTTCTGAAAGCTAACTGCCTAAGAACTAATATAGTACATCTTGAAGTCTGTCCCCCCTTAATAATTTAATAGCAATCATGTTGCAGGCATTTCTGGTTTAGCTTCTGAAGACTGGTTAGAAGACTTCTCAAAACTAGTTTAATTATTTTTTATCAAAGAAGTACATTTAAAATGGTAATCCAGTACCAGTTAAACTTTTTAATACAGTGTTCTGTCCAGATTCACAGTTGCCTGCTCAAATGTAGCTAATAAATTAAAGACTGTAAATTGAAATATTATTCAACTCAGAGCTCTGCACATGAGTAGGCTGGTTCTCTGGAGTAGTATCTTATAAATGGAAGAACTTGAGTGGAGGTGGAACAGAATTTATTCTTACAAAGAATAGACTCAAATATGGAAATACAATTTCTGATTTTTTTATTTGATTTCAATTTTCTGTAAAATATTTAAAAACTTTGAATTTGGTGAGATTAGGCTGAAAGTTTTACAGGACTGTAAATCACAAACCTGTTGCTTTAGTCAGCTCATAGATTCCAGATATGTCATAACAATTGATAGTCTCAGATAGCTGAGACAATACTGACTGTATTACTTCAATAAGCTGACAGTCTGTGTGCTCTATTTTACAGAGCTGCTCTTGAAGAGAATGCTTACAACCGCATGAAAAAAGTAGTGAAGTGGTATTTGTCAGGATTCTACAAAAAGCCAAAGGTGTACTTTCATGTATTATTTTGTTGTTAGTTACTGTGTCTGGTTGGAGGGCTTAGTATTGTGCTGGAGTAAATTTTTCCTTTTAAATTACCTTGTTATGCATTTTTTAAAAAAGCAAGGTTAAGTTTTTAGGTTTTATTTCTTACACAAATAGATCATGTAACTTTCTGGTCCCTAGCCATGCTTAAAATATTTATTCAATTTCTATATCAATTTCTATATCAATTCAATATCTATTCAATTTCTTTTGTCCCTCGGAGTAGAAGTTGAGCTAAATATTTTTTTATAAAGTTAAGTCAGTTCTATATTTACCATTCTTCAGTGATAACATTCTGCAGTTGGAGGACTAATATTTCCACTGCTTCATTTAGCTTTTCACTAAATACTCTTTATAGTCATGTTGGTGGGAAACAGTATTGAAAGTAAGTACTTACTACCTAATTTCAGACAAAATCTCTGTAATAATTCTACCCAAAAAAATCTTATATTCTGTGTGCCCTTATATGTAGCCTGGAATAGTTTACTGGATATACTAAATGTATGACAATTTCCTTAGAATGAAGAGCAGAGTAACTGAGCACAGTATTGAAATGATGAAATAAAATACTATATACTTAAGCACATATATCATGTCCTTCAGCATATATATTATTATTATTATTTTGTGTGTGTGTTATCTTCAGTGACTGACTGTGGCTTGTGTACATGCATAGTATGGTTACTCTCTATTTCTTTTTAGGGACTAAAAAAGCCGTACAATCCTATACTTGGAGAGACTTTCCGCTGCATGTGGATTCATCCAAGGACAAATAGCAAGACTTTTTATATTGCGGAACAGGTAGATAAATTGACTGGAACAAATATTTTTTAGAAAAATTAATGTGTTGTATATTTGTGCTACCTAAATGACCTGGTAATTTCAGAAAATGTATTGAAATGTATGAATAGTATCCTAAAAGCTCTCCTGGTGAGCATAGTTTTCTTACAGATGTGTCCTTTAAGTGTCCCTTCCTAGAGAGACAGAGAGAAAGGTGTTTACACCATTTCTGTTCCCTCTTCCTCCAGGAAAAGTCAGATGCTAATTTTCTTAACTCTTGAAATTCAGTAGGTGTTTGCTTGATCTTTATTTCTAAAGATTATAGCCATATTTCATATAAATTAACTGTATTCTAATATGTGCAGCCTCAAGTTTACATTCTGTCATTATTAGCTCAAGTTTTAGACTATATTGCATATTCTTGGTTTTCTTTTTTTCCCCTCTTTTTTTTTTTCTTTTCAAAGATGTGTTTTTTTTCAACAGGTATCACATCACCCTCCAATATCTGCCTTCTATGTTAGCAACCGCAAGGATGGTTTTTGCCTTAGTGGTAGCATTCTGGCCAAATCAAAGTTCTATGGTAAATAATGAGGGGGTTTTTCGGTTGTACATGCATTGAGGAATGTAAAATAGGTGCACTTGAGCTGTGTTTTGTGGATGAAAGAAGGCTGTTGGAAGAGTCAGTGTTTGTTTGTTGTACTATCCTTTCTGATTTCTATTTTTGGAGTATTTTAGTTTTTAATTGGAGACACTGTATTATAGTGGCTTCACTAGACAGGATAAATTGCACTGCTAAATATACTGACGTTCTTAATTTTATTGCTCAGTTATTAGGAAATGTTGACTGTTGCCCTTCAGGGTGAGAAATATGATATTCTGTCTTTGAATTTCAGGGAATTCATTATCTGCCATACTAGATGGAGAAGGACGGCTGACATTTCTAAATCGGGGAGAAGATTATGTAATGACAATGCCATATGCTCATTGTAAAGGTAGTGGGGTTTTTTCATTCTCTAGATGGTAAAGTTATGAGAACAGAAGTTTGTTATTCTAAATAGATCATTATTCTAAATAACATACTGTGTTGGATTCAAGCCTGTCATCTGAGAAGAGTGTTCTGAACATTGGCAACATCGGTGGATCTTAGGCTTCTGCATATTTTATAAGGAGAAAAATACATCTGTTGTTTAAGCCATGTTTTATTTTTTGGCACAGGAAAAGATTTTTCTTTTCATAAATAGTAAGAAATAGTAAGAACATATATACAGCTGTCACTACATGATACTAATTTACTGTTTGAATTGCCTTTTTTGAGCTTTTCCAATATTTTACCCTTGTAAACATAAAAGGTGGTGTAGTATCTACACTACACTGTGTGATTCAAGTGTAAATCATGAACATTTGTCTTTATGGGAAACCAATCAGTGGTTTGTAAAGCTTTCTGGAAGGTCAGTAGTAGTGCAAAATACATTGCAGAATTGCTTCTTTTTACGCTGTAACTAATTCAGGATTGTCTACCCATATATTCCAAAATTCTCATTCACAATAGCTAGAATTCTCTTTCAGAAGACCAACTATAAAGTCAACAAATTTGAGGTGTATGAATTAGCAGAATTAGATAATTTGACAGGAGCTTAGTAGGCTTGTCTCTTTCCATTGGTTTTTAATGTTTTTTAATATTGTGTTCAATTTTTTCATGGCTTTGGTGACTAAAATAATACTAAACAATTAAACCAGATAACATATATTCATACATTCAAGTCAAACAGGAAGAAGGAGGACTAGTGTGACTAGTAAAACTGATAGAGAGGGAGAAAGGTAGAAGAATATGCAGGGAAGGAGAATGTACATGGTGAAACAAACATATTTGCACATGCATCTACTGTATGTAAAATATATTCAGTATTTCAAGCACTGGATTGTAAGGGAAAGATAGTAGTCCTATCTTTATGCAAGGGAAGGAAAATGTACTCAGCATTGTCAACCCTGTACTTCCAGAAGTCATTAGGGTAGTGATCAGTGTTGTTTTATATTGATTGTACATGATTGTCTTCACCCGTGGGCTGATTGTACATACTGCTTCTGTTTAAGGGAAGTTTTTCTTTGTTCTTTTTGTTGTAGGTTATTTTCTTGACTTAACCTCAGAAGCTTCCCTTCCCCGATCATTTCCAATAAGACTAAACATCACCCTTGCTAGGGCCAGCAGCGTGCACTGCCAAAGATACGTCTTCATAAACTGTTTTTCCTGCTTATCTGTAATTCACTTAGATCTCTTTGCTTCTGTTTGGGTTATCTTATTTGGCAGAAAGATCATGATTATCATTAGGAAAGGTCATCTGAAAATACACCTTTTCCTCGGGCACAAGCATGTTTACTCTAGGAATCGTACCCACATAGCTTATGTTTTTTGTTTTGTTCAGTAAAAAACATTCATTTTAGTCTTTTTTTTTTCCTCTTGCAGGAATTCTCTATGGCACAATGACCTTAGAGCTTGGAGGAACAGTCAACATCACCTGTGAGAAAACTGGCTACAGTGCAACAATTGAATTCAAACTCAAGGTTAGTAAATGCTGTTAGTGGGCACAAAAAGGAGAATGAACATAATGATGCTTTAAAAAAAAAAACCTTATGTGACTACTTAGATGTGGTCTGATTTAGTATGGAATTATCTTTTGGGGAAAAAAAGGAATTTTTGTTTTAGTTGCTGTTTTAGTTCCACATGTCTGAATCTAGCAAATTGTGATGGGTTTATGTTTTTATTTTTTTAATAAAAGGATTTTTCATTCTTTTCTTAATGTATTCTTCTGGATACAAAGGTTTTTACTGAAATTTACAGTGCTCTATACATGTCTGGTGATAAGAGATGCAAACATATTGTTGTATGACTCTTAAGAACAGCTCTAATGGGGGAAAAAGCTCTAATGGGGTCTGTCTCATCTCCAGCAGTGGCAACAGTGTGTTTAGCATAGTGTAGGAACAGGGGAAGTGTTTAGTGATCTGATCAGTGCTTCAGGCATTTTGTGTGTTGTTGTTAATACACCTTGTTGATTTTTATTTCTCTGGAAATGTTCAGGGTGTTTTTAAACTCCTAGAGAGCCTGTGGAGGAGAACTCACATCCTGGATAAATTTAAGTTGTTCACACACCTCAAATAAAAATGACTCAGAGGCTAACAGTTGGCTAACGTTTATGTCAGCCTAATGCCCAGTGCTAAGCAACAGTTTACATGGAATATTTTTGGCAGCTGAGCGTACTGTAGGAGCATCTCTCCATTCACATAAGCTAAATAAAGGTTTCTAAACTATTTCTAGATGGCTTTCACTTCTGAAAAATACGTTTGCCATCTTTGAGGCAGAAACTGATTGAAAGCTGAACCAATAGTTGTCTAGAAGTGTGCACGTGGAGAGGGAAATTGTATGTGGTTGAAATTACAGGGAATATAAAAGGTGAGAGGCTGTGTTAGCTGATAATTTTGCCTTGTCAGTCCACAACATACATGTGCAGTCTGTCAAAAGGCCAAAGAAAATCCCAGTTGTTGTTGCTTGTGCAGGACTTAATCTCTGGTAACAAATGGTCCTTGGCAAATTGGTGAAATTACCATAGCAAATGACTGTGTCCTTTGGGATATTATTGTGTCACTGTTTTCTTTACACATTTCTTAGACAATACTTTGCTCACCAAATTTCTTGAAATACAGCCTGAAGAAACTACTTATTGAGGTTTTAGACTTCTTTTGGGAATTAAGTAGAAAGAAGACATAATACTAAAAGCCATCAGGGCTGTTTACAGCACATTTCATAAATGCACTTTTTTCCTCAACACTAAACATAGAAACAAAAATAATGTGTTATGAAAATAAACATGAAACCATTTATTTTTATTTTGCAGCCTTTTTTGGGTAACAACGACAGTGTTAACCAAATATCAGGGAAAATTAAGCTTGGCAAAGAAGTTCTGGCTCTTTTAGAGGGTCACTGGGTAAGTAGTGAGTGATGGTCTTTTTTAAATTTTGGCTGACAGTTGAGACAGGTGAAAATAGTTACAGTTAGTTACAAAAAAGACTCAAGTTTGAAAAAAAAAAGGAAAGAGTTAAGTACTGCTTTTATAGAAAGTATTCAAGAAGGTATAGGATCAATGTAGTGCTATTTGTCGCTGTTGTTAGAAAATGGAGAAGTTGTGCATGTTTGAGTAGTTAATGAAGAAAGTGAAATGTTTCTTCACAATGAAACTTGTGAAGAAACTTGTGTTCTGGTATATGCGTTAATACTATGAAGAATTGTTATGGCACCATGGCAACATGAAATATTTAAGGTTCTTCCAGTTCTTATGAGATGACATGGCCTTGCTGGTTTTTGAACATGGTAATGATTCCATTGCATCTCTGTTCCAAGTTAGAACCTACCACAGAAGACAGAAATAGAATTTTAAAGTTAGCATATCTAAATATCCTTAAATAAAAAGGCTTATTCCTCCCTTTTTTATTATTTTGGCACTCTTTGATATAATTACAATTAAGGTAACAATCATATCTATTATAGGACAGTGAAGTTACTATTACTGATAAGAAGACAGGTGTTTCAGAGACATTCTGGAACCCAACATCTGATATCAAGCAGCGCAGATTACCTAGATACACAGTGAAGTTTGAAGAGCAAGATGACTTTGAGTCAGAGAAGTAAGTTCACTTTAGAACCATGTATTTATTTTGACAAAATAAAACTCATGATCTTCTCCAAATTATATGCAAATTATCATTTCTTTTCCATGTTTAATGATACTGGCCTGTAAAACAAGAAAGTAACACTGTTAAATATAAGATCATTATTTATAAACTTTACAATCATGGAAAGTCATAGTAGAAATGTAGATAAAGCATATCACAAAGGGTAATGTTCTGTTTGGGGAGTGGTCTATTTCCTTAGCCTATAATTGAGGAAATAGTTTACAATTATTTTGTCAACCAGATTTTGTCTGTATATTGTTCATTTGTCAGGCTTTGGCAACAAGTGACAAGAGCAATAAATAATAAAGACCAAACAGAAGCTACTCATGAGAAATATGTCCTGGAAGAAGCTCAAAGAAAGAGTGCCAAAGAGAGGAAACTTAAGGGTGAAGAGTGGACATGCAAGCTGTTCGATCAGGATTCAGTCACAGGAGAATGGCACTACAAATATGCTGAGTGAGTCTTTTTGCTTGTAGCAAAATCTGCTTGTTAAGTGCTTGAGGTAATATTGCTGAGCCTCTTCCTGCAGCTTTAGGAGCAAAAGTACCGAGACATACAGCTTACATATAGCAACAAATCCATACTATGTTCTAGATTTTCTTGGGCATGGCACCTTGGGGTTTATTGTGCTCCCTTTTTCCCTCTTATGCTGACCAAAGCAGCTACATAGATTTTCCATACCGGCTGAAAAATCAGAAAATCTAGTGTCTGAAAATCAGAGAAGCCTGTGCTTAGTTGATTTGAGCTGTTTAATTTGTTATATATTAGAATAACTCTGAGAATAACAGGTTTACAGCATTGGTTAATGCTGGGACCAGATGGCTCTGCCTGGCTGTCAAATATGCCCTGTATACATGAGTGTCTGTGAATCTCTGTGTGATGATCTGGATCAGAAGATGAAGATGTATCTGTCTCCCTGATTGCTGGGATGCATTCCATGTTCTCACCAATATTGCAAAAGTCAGGCTGGAGCTGAGGCCTTTACTTGTGATGGTTTTCATAGAACAGCCACTGATTCTACTGATTGTTTTTCAGTACCCAGCATCATTCTGTATTGTAGGGATTGTAAAAGTAAAATATCCAAAGATAATACATGCCGAGTTAAGTAACTTGATGCCATTGATGATGGAAGTATATTCCTGTGGCTAAACTTGGGAAACCTTCTCTTTTCTGTAGAAGAGTGGCAAATGTTGGGGCAGTGGCCTAAGTGTATGTATAAGGAAGACTACAAGAATCCTGCGTACTCTTCATGTCTCCAGGAAATTTGCTACTTGGAGGTTTTCTGGAACCAAGCAGAGAATCTGTGTATTTAGCAAGTCTCAGTAAATTTATTTTCCATGAATTTCCTTGGTTTCCTATTAAGTTTGTGCAGACTCTCACCACCAAAAACATCCAGCAGCAGGGAAATTCCCTAGCTAGATTAAATGCTCTGTGACACACACTCTCTTGGTTTGAACCCTCCAGTGCTGTTGATGCCTCTTCCTGTTAGAACAGTCCAGCTGAATTGACTGCCCATACTCTTGAACCCTGTGTAAAACCATTAGGAAAAGTACTGTACTTCAAATCTGTTAGACTATCCCTTGTAGCTTTAATACCTATCTTGCTAATCTGCATTATTTCTTGTGTCCTTGAGGCCTTGTGGTTCAAGGATGTGGCATGGAAATTTTATTATGTGCTAGAAAGCAGTCTGCACTGTCAGCATTCCCTGTAAGAAGCTTCTGTCTCCTCTTAAGCATATAATGCTGGTTCACCACCTGGTCCATGTACAGAGCAGTCTTTTATGCTCACTGTGAAAGATGTGGTCAGTGAGCTGTGGCATTTTTTAAGGTATCTGGATTATGGATTTAGGCATCCGGATTACAAATACAGAAGAGAGCAATGCCTAGTTCTTAACCCAGTTACCTCAGACGGCATTTAATTCAAGTCAGGTTAAGCTAAGATGTAAGTGCAGGACTATGTTCACCACATATGAAACATCTACAAACTAAAAGGTATACAGGAGCACATGAAAGGAAATCCATGCTTAATCTACTCTCCCGAAAACTGCATGTCGGAACGACCCTGATGCAGCTCACTTGCAGTTCCTATCCTGAAACAGTCCACAGCTGTAATCAGTGGGGCCATTGGTCTTTGCCTTTCACTACTGGTTACTCTCCACTGAGCTATGTGTCTTATGCTTTTTTTCTTTGTAAGTTCTGTATCAGGCTGTACTTGGAAAAGCACTCTTAAAAAATGAGCACAAGGAAACTGTGCATAGCTCAGTGTCTCATGAAACCAGTTTTGATTACTGTTAGCACCCTTTGGGATGAAGGCAGGTGTGAGGTAACTGATTCTTAACCTCTTCTTCCTAGGCCTCTTTTAAAAGAAAAAAAAAAGCAACAAAAAACTGTAAAAACTAAAATAATTTTTAAATTCTGCAAATTTCCCTGTAGTTCTAAAATAATAACTATCTCTTAAGCAGGAAATCTCTCCATGCTTGACAAATACATATCACCGGTGAAATAAATTCATAATGGTATTCTTGGTTAATACAATAGCTTGTACTCTTACCAACTGGCTGAGGATCTGACTTGGATGTGAAGTTTATTTTTAGGCCCTTTAGGTTAGGACTGGGCTGTAGTGGAAGATCAGATCACTTATTCAGTGTCTGACTTCTATATGGGGAGAGCTTTAGCATCTTCATACTGAGTAGTTTCTGAGCAAGGAAATATTAAATAACTGTAGTGTTAATAATATTTCCTTTTTCTAGTACCAGACCATGGGACCCTTTGAATGATATGATCCAGTTTGAAAAAGATGGCACAATCCAAACAAAAGTTCGACATCGAACACCAATGGTATGTTCCAGTTCTGATCACACATGCAGCAAGATCCAGGGACTTGTATATATTATGCATTAGCTGTATAAAGGTCATCAAAGCATTGCGATTGATGGGAAATGCTGTCATCCTACAAAAATGTTGTCTACCCAGTCCATAGTCTTTCACTTGTGTGTTGCATCCTAAGCAGCCAAGGTGAACTTGAATGGATGGGAATATAAAATACACAAACTTGAACTCAGCAGTTTAGTGGGTATTATCCTATAAATGGGAAGATGCACAAACTTCAGGCTGCTTATGCCTCAAAAATTTTAACTTGGACTTCTTGGACTGAATATTGTTCTTTTAGCTGTAACTGTTAGAATGTCCTGCTTTGCTACAGTTCTGGTTCTCTGGAAATAACACAATTTTATCAATTTTAGGTTACTGTTCCAAAAATTAAACGAAAGCCAGCCAGTCAGAAGAAAGGAGAGTGTGGTTTCTCATCCCCAGAGCCTGATAACCAGGATTCCTCTGGGAGTGAAGGTATGAAAAGATACATTTGCATACAGAAATAATAAATTTATTTGACAGGTAAAGAGTTCAGAGTCACACATACTCTTCTCATCTCAGTGACTGTAGTATGCTTTATATCACGTTGGATACAATGTGAAGCATGTTCTGCAAAACGAAGAACAGCTCATAGTTTTAACTGCAAACTTTGCCTTTTAAATGCAGTGTAGGCAGGCTTAAATGCTGCACATATTTAATACCTGGGGAAAAAGAATGGTGTTTGTAAACTCCTTTCTTAAAAAAAGAAGAATTGTTTTAATTTGTAGGTTAGTATGTGACTAGGGGGCAGATTTTTGTTGTTGATCAAGCATTATCAAATGCTTGCAAAAATTAAACAACATGGTAAGTTTAAGATATTTCAAGCACTTAAATTTTTAGAAAACTTTCTCCTCATTTTTGCAACTGGTTTAGTTAATCACTTGTACTTCGTTGATTTTGGGGCTGAAGTCACTTGAATTACAGCTGGCTTTTGAATCCTTCTAGCACAACTTCTGAAGCATAATACAAGAATAAGGAAAAAAGGGGCAGACCTTGGTGAACTGCAGAGTGCCATTGAATCTATAAAGGAAACACAAGAAGACATTAAGAGGTAGTACTAATCAAAATGCTTTAAAATTGTTTAGAGAATAGTAATTCCATAGGTTTCCCCCCCCCCTTTCTGCTTTAGAGGCTTTCTGTCCTTATTCTTCTTCACAATTATTGATTGCTCATTGTTATTTCATAATTTTCCTCAAAAGCTGCCTTCTGTAGGAAGCCTTAACATAGTAGAAAATGCCAAATTGTCTAGTTTGTAATTTACAGGATATTGTTTTCTGTTTTACAGGGACATTATGGCTCTACGAAATAGAGTCTCTTCTAATTCACCACCTGCGGACTACCATTTCCTGCAGTTTAAGCACTATGTCTTCATTTTACTCTTGGTTTTACTACAGCTTATCATTAATTTCTTATTCAAATAGGAAGTGTGAACAAGGGCCTTCTCAAATTGAAATGTGACTGGGGACCATACTTTAAGCTGGACTTTAAATGATGCAATATTATCTAAAAGAACCATGTAGCAACAACTCACAGAACTTTGCCTCAGCGTTCATGGTTCAGAATCATACTCCTGTCTACCCAGTTGAAGTAAGAATTGTGTAAGTGCCAGTACACTCTTGCTCCTGGTGTGTGCCTCTGTCTTTTAGTCATACAACATCAGCCTTGTGTTTATATTACATCATACACTGTACTGATCAATCTTCACCACAGATAGATGAAGTTAAAAACTCAGAGGTCAGACCCCGTTGGTAGGATGTGATTCCTGTTACGGTAGAATGATAAACAAGCATACTTCATTACATATAAACTTACCATTTTTGTAACAAAGGAACTTTTGAAGTAGCCAACAGCTTTTGTAAATGGCGTTGGGTATTTGGAAGTAAGCTTATGCTTAAGGTCAAACAAATACGTTATTATACAAAAAATTGTGAGCATTAGGAACAGGCAAGTAAAAAGCTGAAGTCTTTGGAAAATCTGCAACATAACGTCCTTGATTTGTTTTGGAAGTATGAGGTTTTTATCCTGAATCACTATAGGCTTGTAAGCCAGCTGTTTTATAGTTTTAAAACTTCAGATTCTTCATAAAAACATTCCTGCATCTACTGTACAGAGCATGTTTTTAACAGTACAGCACCCAGGAAGGTACTGTCTTGGTCTACTCTCTCATGAATTGCAAATGTCAAGAATTTCTGGTATGTTTGTAAATCTTGATAAATCTACAGCTTTGAATTTACATTTATATGGCCATGTCAGGGTAAGACTGCTGATGCCAGAACTCTTACTTATTTTTGAAACAAAATGTGAAGATGAAGAGGTGTATTTAGTGTGTAGCTTGAGCTGTCCCAAAAGGCAGACAATGTAGAACAGGATTTGGATACTGTCATGAGTTCACTTGCAAATGAAAACATTTACAAGGGGAAAGGTCAGAAATTTTGCAGTGGCTAACACCACATATATCAAAACAAATGAGAGGGAAACCCTAAGTATTTGTGAAATCCCTCCTTACTGCAAGTATTTACTACCTACCAGAATACATGAATTATTACTTAGTATGCTGTAGCCGTACAAATTAATGTGAAGATTAAGTTTCAATTCAAAACCAGGGTTTCTAATGTTTTATATTTGAAGAAATATACGCATGTGTAAAATTTGTAAAATTTCAGAAAAAGAATTTAGTGCTTATCTGTTGAGTTCTTTGTGCCAGTCAAGCACACTAAGTCAAGAAGGGGCTGTAGTATTGTAACTCTCAGTAACCCAGATGAGACAACAGGAAGGTGAGTGGCACAATGTGAAGGGCAGACAATTTCATTTTTAGAGGATCCTCTCAGGAATCAAATGCATCCTGAGCAATGGGACAGTTCAAAGGGCATGTTTGGCTTTTTGACATGGTCAGATTTTCCCTCTGCCTTGGGCCACCTCCTGGTGATCTGCCTTTCTGTTCTGCATCAGTCTCACCAGTATTTAGTGAAAATACTGTTTACTCTTTTATCTGTCTAGCTTATATATTTCTGTGGCTGACAGCTTCACACACCTACCCTTCTTTTTTACCTTTCCCCTTCTTTGAGCCTTAGCTGTGTAAAAGTTTATTGTGCAACTTCAGCATATTGCTTACAGCTTCACATTAGCATGGTTTGGTCTTAAATAATTTTTCTGGAATGTGGTACCTTAAGCAGATCTTGCATCTGTGGGCAAGACCAAAGTCCCTTTGTAAACAAAAAATTACAAATGCCTAAGTCTCTAAGTGGAAACTGAAGTTGTTAGCCATGTATAAAATAGCATTAAGAAAGCAGAATATTATGGCTTTCACTTAACGTTCTCAGTCTGGAATTTGACCATTCATTATTACATTCAGATGACAAAGCTTCACCTGTCTTAAGATCCACTCCGAGCCTTTAAACATATTCCGTATGTGAGAATAATCCAGTAAGTGAGATTTGGGCCATGATTTCAATCCCCTAAAATAATACTCTGCTAAATTTGTGGTGCTGAAACTCCTGACTGATAGTTACAAGCTTCTATTTCCCTTGTAAATAGAAATGTCCTTCTGCCTTTTCATGTTCATTTTTTAATCACTTCTGTTCAAGAGCAGTAGTTACACAGTCTGCATGTTTTGTACATGGACTATGTGGTAGTAACTGGATTTGCCCCAGCAAGCTGGCTGGCAGCTTGGTGTTGGACAACGTCAGACTAAATAGATACTCCATATCTGAAATTCATGCTCAGCTCAAGATAAGTAAAGCACTTGAATAGAGTGAGACAAAATTCCTATGCTTATTTTCCTCTTCAACATATTTTTTAGAATTCTGTTGTAAAAGTGGTTTTAGTGATTATCTGAAAAGGTAAAGGATATGTGATGAAACTTTGTGAAAAGTAAAATTGCAGCCTTCTTGATTAGATAAATTCTGAAAAGTACAGTGAAAACCTAGTAATTCCTGTTCTGCTGGGTTTTATATGATGTTTCCTCATTTGAATAGAACAAAGAAACTTCTTCCAGAATTCTTACAGTACAGTACAGTACAGAATTTTTACAAGGCATGTATGGAGCCTTTTCTTTAGTGTCTCACTGTTGTCCTATTTAACCACCATGTACAGCAGATTTTGACTGTACTGCCTGCTTAAGACTGAGTTCTGCACATAGTTATAAAAATGGATTGTACACTTTGCAGACGTTGGAGGGCTGTGGCATCCTACTAGTTTTTAAAGTTTAAAACAGCACTTGTTTTCACATTTGATTTTCAAATCTTGTTTTGTTTGGGTTTCTTTTCTTGTACAGGAAATATTTTCGGAATTTGTTGCCATGTGGTTTTGTTGGGTTTGTTTGTTTTCAAATGCACTCTATGCCTTTAATTTGCCATTTAGGTACAGATTGCCTAGTTGGGTACAGATGACCTAAGCTAAGAAAAAGTAAATATGCCATGCGAAATGCAATGAGTATCATTTTCAGTAGTAGATGATGTTTCTTGCATTTCACATGTTGATTCCTTTTAAATAGTTGACATTACATGAGAGTCTGGAGCATGGGTGTCGTGTCATGTTTGGTTTGGTTTGGTTGTTGTTTGCTACCCTCCTGTGCCTTTGGCAAATGTTTTTTTTTTGCTAGACTGGTGTTTATGAAACAGACTTGGGATTTAATGTTTCCTATAGTTTCTTAAAGGCTGTTACTTTTGGTTATTACCACCGTTTGTGTAAATAAGAGATTACAAGAATTCTGTACATCTGTAAGTTTTAATTATTTTTATTTCAAGAGTACCCTCAAATCACAGAAAATTTAGCAGATAGTCAAGTATTGTAAACAGTGCCTTCTTAATGGGTTTCTTACTGTTCCAAGACATGTAAAGATTTGTCAAATTTGTGCCATATGTAACATCTGACCTTTTGTGAGGGCTTTTGTGTTTGTGAACTGATTTTCCTGCTTAGACTCTGGGAGGGGGAAAAAAAGAACTCTTAAAGCATTACATTATCCCCTCTTTCTGGCTGGTGAGCCGAAAGTGGAGGATTTTGGGTGTTTACAGTGAAGCTGTACTACTTTGTAGTAATACAGAAATGGCCATAACGAAATAAGAACTTCACGGAGAGATTATCTGGCCCTTTTCTGCGTAACTTTTTCTCCTTTCTGCTGTGTCCCGGCCTTTCGCTCTGCCAAGCGGGAAAATCAGCCCTCAGGACACAGTGCCCGCCTCCTCCGTCCTCGCGTGTCCCGCGCAGTCCGTCACCCGGGATCCCCGCTCTCTGTGAGGGATCTGAACTGTAAC
>VYXB01000527.1:562238-616136 GCA_013397135.1 Pachyramphus minor | reverse complement strand
GGTGCTGGAGCGGGCGGCGGCGCAGGGACTACGGCGGCACTGGCAGCTGGCGGCGCCCGGGCTCTCGCAGGGGCTGCTGGAGGCGCTGCTGGAGCCGTACCTGGCCGGCCGGCTGGGGCCCGGGGAGCGGCGGCGCCTGGCACGGCTCTGCGCCGAGTTGTGCTGCTGCTGCGCCCCGGCCGCCGCCGCCCGCCCTGAGGCGCTGCGGTTTCTCGGGCGACGGTTCAAGGCCCTGCACGCCGCAGTGCCCGGCCTTCCCCTGGCCAGCTCCACCGTCCTGCCCGGCATCGTCCTTAGCAGGGACTTCGCTGCTTACTGCCCGGCCGAGGGGGAGCTGCGGGCCGTGCTAGTCACCGAGCCCCTGCGGCCCGCCCTGACGGCCCCCGGCGTCGAGTTTGTTGTCGACTCCGAGAGTCAGTATCAGGCTTCCCTGCGCTGGATCACAAGGAGGACAGAAGCCTTAGTGAAACACTTGCAGAGCAACAACGTTAAGCTGTTACTGTCGAGCACGAAGCAAGACGAAGTAGTTATCTACTATGCCAAACTATATGGTATTTCTGTTGTAGAGTGCTTATTGTCAGAAGAAATGGCCCTTATCAGTGAAATCACTGGTGTCTCCCCTTATGCACCTTTTGGTGATAACATGTACAGGGAAATCACTGAAACTGCGGTGACATCGTTTTGTCAGCCCTTGCTGCTCGGGTCCAGGAGATGTGTCCATATTGGCTTCACCAGTGTGTGTGCCTTCCAGCCCCATTGCCTGATCCTTTGTGGGCCGATCGATGGGGTCAATGAGCAGCATGCTGCTGCTTTGCAGGAGGCCTTCACAATGCTACAGCAACTGTTTAAAGCAGTTGATCGGAGGGAGGAATGCAAGTCGAAAGGTGAAAGCCAGAACAAAGCTTCAGATGTTTGCAGTTGGCGTTCTTCACCTACTCAGAAACAAATCGTAGTAGAAAATAGTTCTTGTAATAGTACCCAGGTTTCTGAATGTCACCTGAAAGCACTTAGTGATGAAACAGAGACAAAAATTTTAGACTCTGATAAAAGTGGTTCACTGGTGGACAAGCAAAAGAGCTACAGCACTGCTGTTTTAGCAGCATGTAACACTGATAAAGTGATGGCATGTGAGCTCCTGGATGTTGGCAAAGATCTAGAGAAAACACCTTACAGTATAGTTCCATTTAAACAGGAAGAGAGCTGTTTAGGTATTGCACAGGATCATTCCAACTCCATCATCGAAGCAGGATCAGTTTTGCCAGTAGGAGGTTACTTTGAAATCCTTCTACATTATTATATTCAGTACTATGCAAAACAGTGTCAGCAGTCAGAGGTAGCTCTGGTATCTAATGTGGTTGCTGATGCTTTGCTAAGTATCCCCAAGGCCTTGTACAGGACAACAGAACGAGACAGCTTTACTGAATTCTATCTCAAAGCCATTAATTCACTCCGAAAAAATCAGCCACTGCCAGGGAACAAGGAAGGCTTAGAGTCAGTGTATTGCAAATACCAGTTAGTCGTTTCAGTTCTTCATTGTGTTACAGAGCTCCTTTCCATAGACTTAATAATCGGTATTAAGAGGCCGCTGAAAAAAATTGAGAACCACGACTCCGAAGATGACTTTTGAAATCATTAATAAAGAATGGTTTTGATTATGTGTTGTTTCCTTATGTCTTCTTGTCAAGTGGATGTGTCTCAAAATTCAGTGCTAGAGACTAAAACGTATCTTTTTAGGGCTAGAGCCCTAATGTGCTGCTACTTTTAGAAGAAAAGGAAAAAAAAAGGCTAGCCAGCTGAGGACAGCCTGGGACAGCTTGGGAGAATGTGTTTACTCAGTTTACACACCACAGGGAGTGGTGTGTTTGGGCATGCACTGAGGTGGTAACAGCCTACGGGTTTTTCTTCATGCACTGTTTCCCAGAGATTATTTCTGTTTTGTGCTGTTACTGTGTTATATTTCCAAATGTGGGTTGTCCTCCATGCAAAGTGAAAGTCAGGTACACATGGACACATGTTTTGACTGAGATCCAAACTCAAAATACAGTATAGAGTGCAGGCATACTGGTATTAATAGACAGAGATTAAAAGAATGTTTTTTTAAAAAATCTTGATATTTAACTCTCCTTTCTGCAGCCCTTTACAAACTTACATTCTGCCCCATGTGAAGTGCAGCAGACTATTTTGAAGGTGCTCACTCCAACCACAAGGAGTGTAGGTGCATTTTAAGCAGAGTAATCCTATTTGTAAGGTAGCAGATTCACATATACAGGCAGGTAATTTCTTTTTTTAAAAAAAATTAGAAAAATAAAAACCAGTTTTTAAGATGCATGTATAGTAATGTACAATAAGACAAGATTGAAACTGCATGCTGCATCCAATTGTTGAGAATAGGAATGCTCTGTATAGATGGCAAGGACACACTATCTTTGTTGATTTGTGTGGAGGTCAAGTCGGGAGACAGCCTCTGTTCCCCAGCTCTCCTCCAGCCGCTGCCACTGGCCCTGCTGGCTTCCTGCTCCACGGCTTCCCTGGTCCTTCTCATTGATCTCTGGGACACCATCCCCCTGTTTACCACATAGACGTTGCTTAGTTTCTGTAGTGAAAGTTATGCAATTTGAGTATGGCCTTACATTTTCATCCATGCTTAGCTGGTTGCCGACCTTTAGCGTTTTTGGCAGCTGTACAGAGAGCATCGTTAATAGGAACCAGGCACAACAAAGAATATTATTGTGTCACAAATCTCACGCTGCTGAATCACATTTGTAAGAGGGAATAGGGGACTGCAACATTTTGTTTAGGAGCATAAGTCTATAGTGGCATATTTTCTATTTTTCTGTATGTTTTGCATGCAGAAAAATGTGTATTGTTTCTGTTGTTATCTTTATAAGTCATCTTCCAGAGCCTAAAGGTAGGGCATTAATCACACCATGTGAGAAGATTAAGGAAGATTAAATTCTTCACTAGAATTCCACTCATCTGTTCTAAATTTGCTTTTTTTAATGCAACAAATCTGCTATTAGTGGTGGAGACTTTTGATTTCTGAATTGTTTCTAAGCTTGTTTAGGTTAATCCATCCCCTTGCCTTTTTATTTTTTTTTAGTGAGGTTCTTATAAATCTCATGCTAAGAGAGAAACTATATTCAGTTGCAAAATTCTGTTTAAATCTTGACCTTGAAATCTAAGAAACAGTGTGGTTTTGTCACTAGTAAACACAAACATTAAATACTTGCTCTATTTACTATAGTATTTATCACATTATTGCTATTAAGACTGAACAAATCAGGAGAGTAATGTCTGAATTTATCACCAGTTGCTTTGGAAATGCATTGGCTGTAATTAACGCAATTATAATTTTGCAGCATCGTTTTGCGCAAGGTGTCATTTATATTCTGTTAATGAGACTAGAAATAGATGTTTGGATCTAGGATTATGCAAATTACTTCCCTCTGAGAATATTAAGATAATAATTACATCCAGGAACAGAAATTTTAATTTTTTCATTGCAAAACTAAAAATAATGATAGCAAAAATGTAATAGATGTAATATATAGTAGCTTCTTCATTATTATATGATTCAGTAGAAGACTAGACTGTGTGTGTTTATTCCTGTGATAGATCAAGCAGTGCACTCTTTCTAAAAACAGTTCTGTCAAAAAGAATACAGTATATTTTTCCATATGAACACCATTTTTGCTAGTTCAGCAGACAGTTTATTTCTCACAAAGTCACCAGCAGATGAAAGAACTGTTACACTGAGGCTTTGGTTTAGTGTGGGATTAAGGGCACATCAGTAATACTGTGTCCTGCATGGCTGTGTCGTAAGCCACCTACAGCAGAAATCACTATAAGAGATAAAATGTCCATTTAAGGTATTTTAAAAAAGGTGTTTTACCAAACAGAATCTCTAATCTGTTCTTATTTTGAGATTCCCAGTAAAATTATCCTGAATGGTGATCTTGCTTTTGATAATAATCATGACCTACTTTCAGTGGGTGTCTTCATTTTGCAGGCTTAGCATCTGATTAGATATTACTTTAAAATGGGAATGCAGAGAGGGAACACACGGTAGGGATTTCTCAGTGTATGTGGCGGAACAGACAGCTTCAGATGAGAGTAATGTCTGCCGAGATTTTAGACTTGATACGTGACTGGTATCATGTATAAGGATTATATTTATATGCCATTACTTTTGGAACACTGAAAGTCATTGTAGAAACAGCTGGATTATATTCATAGGGCAAATAAACTGCTTGGGAGCTGTTTCCTAAGATCAGAAATACTCCGAAGCAACTAATTCCTGATGCAGTACTGAAAAAGGTACAAAATAGTTACACAGTGCTGAAAAAAAATTTAGTCTGTTATCAGTGTTGACTGTACTGGAGATGTTTACTGGCATAAGCATTTTTTACAGTATTGGTGTTAGGAATATAATCCTAAGGACCAGTGCCCCACAGCAGGGCTTCTGCTGCCATTCCTGTTGGGACTGGGGGTAGCTCTGCCCTTGTGCTGCAGCAGTCACACCTAAGAGGGGTCCTACTGTGCCTAGCCTAAGCTGTACAGTTCACCTTGCCAGAGTGTTTATGAATGAATTTCGGCAGCTCGGTAAATCTTGCAAGCTGTGGTGTAGGTAAGTGGACGTTTTTTTTGGCATTTCCAAACAACTGGTGCTTATAATAGAGCAAGTATCAGAAACTGCATTCCCTGTAATTTGAGACCTTTTCGTCACCTTGCAGAATTTTTAGTGAGACACTTTTCAAGCCTTAGCAGTTATTAGCAAGTATTATCAGCATTCTTTTGTTTTAGGACTCCCCTCTATTTCAGAAGTTTGCCACCTGGGCTATAATCCTAAGAGTTGCAGAACTTACATGGCTTGGATTTATGAAGAGGAGCCAACTTGTAATCATGCAGAAAGCAGGAAATTTTCTCCTGTTTTGTTGCTTCTACTGTGGTTGACTGTGGAGCTCATGAGACAGTGTAATACAGTAATAACTCCATGGGTGTGTGAGCGGAAAGGAGGGACAAGAATAAGAGAAGTCAGGAGATAAAAACACCCAGTTCAAAAGGAAGAGCAGAGAAAAGATAAAGATTGAATGATGAATAGACCATAGAAAAGGACTGTAATGTAGAAGGAAGAATATAGTCTCAGATACATGAATGGGAAGAAACGGCCCCAGCTTTCACACTTACCTCCCTGGGATGCAGCAGCAAAGGGAAGACATTAAGTTCTGCTCTCCCCTTGGAAGACTGGCAGAAGATGGTTGCCAAGCAGAAATAAAATAAAATCCATGAAACTAATTTTCTTCCGTGCTGGT
The DNA here is from genome assembly GCA_013397135.1 of Pachyramphus minor. Classification (NCBI taxonomy): domain Eukaryota; kingdom Metazoa; phylum Chordata; class Aves; order Passeriformes; family Tyrannidae; genus Pachyramphus; species Pachyramphus minor. The sequence continues at coordinate 610,824 of VYXB01000527.1, read as the reverse complement.
GTAGGAGAGTAACTACCTTGGAAAGCATTAGGAGCTGTGGAGACAGCCTGTCTGCATGTCTCAAGGGAGTCCTGGGCTGTAGACTTGTGGCAGCCAGAGATAACAGATGCAGGTTTCTGTTCCTGAACTCAAAGAGTTTAGGAGTGGGTGAGAAATTAGTGGGTGTGGATTACATTTGTTTAGATAGCACATCTTGCCCTCACTGTCCTGAGCCTCTGGAATGTGCTTTGATCCCTAGGTACTTCCAAAGTACAGACAAAGGTCATCAGTAATACAGTGCTTGTCTCCCCAGTCTGGGTGAGGAGAGGTTTGGGCTTGTGTGGTGCCTCGTGCCTGGGCAACACTGAGCCAGTTCATGTTACAGGTCACAGGGTGAACAACACAGGGTTGTAATGGGAAGCTGCTGGGTTTACTGCTTTGAAAAGAATTGCATGGACTGTTATTGAAGTTACCAATCATCACCTGATAAATTTGCCATCTGCTAGGCCTTAGATAATGAATCTGAATTTGCTTGTGTTTGAGCATAGAAAGCCCGTCTAGGACCTCAAAGCTTATTTTTCATAGAGAATTATAACAGGAGTTCAGTGCTTTTAGCCTCCTTATTGAATTGTAGGGAAAAATTAATTTTCTTGTGTAGTTCTGAATTCTCATAAGACTGAACAGTTTCAAGAGAAACAATTATTCTAAAACTTATAGATTTCCAGCATTTCCAATACCAATCTGTTATTGACATCTTGTTGGTTTAATAGCTAGCACTTATGACCATGAAAAAGGTCACTGAAAATAGCATGTTTCTGCCTCTGCATATTCAGACTCCAGACCTCTAATCCAAATGTATTCAAGTGATCAGAAGCTATTGAATTGACAGGCTACCACACCAATAAAATTAATTGCATAGTGCTTTGGAGCAGATGATGATTGATACCAGATTTTTGTTTTTTATAATAATTCTCATTGCTTTTCCTACAGAAAAACTAATAGGTTGTTGAAATAAAATGTGTGAACAAGATCATAGATGATTTTGTTGCTATTGTATTTAACATATTTGGGACTTTAACAATTTTTTCTGTGCTGTCTCTGGTTTTAAAAGCTTTGTATTGATTCAGTAACTGCCTGACTTTGGCTATAACATTTTAACTGCAAAGATCAAATTATAATAAAAACGCAGCAAATATCTCTGATATCTCAGAAATCTGATACCATGAACCATTGGGGAAAACCAGTGGATTTTGACTTCCAGAGTTTTATAACAATGTGTGCCTGAGGTTAGGATTGGGTCCTGAACTAGGAGCACCTGCAAACTGTGTTTAGTGTCTCGTAAGTTATGCAACTTTTTTAACAATTGTAGCTTTACATTTTGACACTGCTCAGGTTTATAACAAAGTCTGAATCTATATTGAAATGCAGAGAAATAAATTTCTCATCATTATTCCCTCTGGATTTCTGTTGTCAGAATGAGTGGGTGTTCACATCAGAAGGTAGAATAAATGCTATTGCCTTGAAATACTGCCTCTACAGCTCCTAATGTTGTTGCACTTGTCATCATGAGCTTTCTAAAAGCTCCAGTTTTGAACTTGGAATAAATTTGTTCCACTCATAAAAACACCCACATCTGTAGGAAAAAATGTGTGTGTGTGTGCACCTTTCCTTAGTTTCCATAATGTGACAGGTGTTTGCCCTCACTAATTTTCCTCCCTTGCACTGTTTTGAAGTGCCATGCGACACTGGTCGTTACTTATCCGTATTCTTTCCCAAAGGTAGAAAGTTGTCATGTTCTGTTAAAATCTTAGATGCAAGAATTTCTCTTGACTTACTACTTATCTGTTCACATATTTTTAATCACCCTATTCAAAAAATATGTTTAAGAGTCATTGAATGATTCAATAGAGAACAGCAGATATGAATATTCAGTTTAAAGAAAGCAAATGCTGAAGATTTCTCAAACTTTTCACAGTGACAGACATTTCTTGTAGAAATAACTAACTAACAGTTGATCTTCTGCAGGAATAGCTGTTAAATATCATGGAGTGAAGACATCAGCTAGAGGAGGAGTCAGAGTTTAAGACCCCAGGATTTTATCATTGCTGGCACTGGTTTACTGTAAAGGCTGGAGTAAGTCAATTATTGCCCATGTGATTAATTTTTCATCATATTAGTGGGCTTCAGGCTGTGTTTTAAATCTTTGGGAATTCAAGGATGGATGCATGTGCAATCATTGTATCTTAAAAAAAAAAAAAATTAATGTATTGGGTGTCCTCTCAATCTCTCAATTATCTTTTTATAAAGTGTGGAAAACTGTTTCTACCAGGATTGCAGATATTGTGTGTTTTCCTTTACCCATGACTACTGTAGGAAAATTGAGTTGTTAATGAGGAAGCAGGCACCATTGCTGTGTCGCTTTCCCTTCTAATAGAAGACTGAATCCCTGGCATACTAAGGATTTCTACATGCAGTACGGTGAGATGTTTAAAATGTAATGGCTTTAATGAGCCTGTCCCTTTCCCTTGCTGCAGCCCTGTATTTGTTCCTGTGTTTTCCTGAGCCATTGCACATGACTTGAACTCCAAGCAGCTTGGAACAAGTGATAATCAGGATATGTGGTATAGACCATATAGCAGTGACTTCCAAAAGGGTTGAAGAGAAGCCCTGATATCCCTGGCTGAGCCAGCCTTCAAGGACAAGCTGTCTCACTCCTGGCACTGGCATGGCGTGTGTGTGGTATGATGGTGTCCAGGTCAATAAAATGATCTTCACCACAGTCAGACAGCGAGGAGTGTTGCCATACCACCTGGCACTGGCTCTGTCTCCTAAAAGCAATGGAGGAGAAGTGTATGGAAAAGCACTGCCTGGGAAGCTCTCTCTTCTTCCTGTGCAGCCTGATTTTTGGTTTATTAGTTCCTTAATCCAAGTCCAGGTCTAATTTTTAGGGAACAACATATGTCAAATTGTTATCTAGTGTGTCATTTGGTTTGCTGGGAGCCTGGGTTAAGTGGGCATCAGACTATCCATGTAACACTGGATGATTACATTAGAATGAAATGTGTAGAGATAGAGACCATTTAGTGGGTTACGCTTGTCACAAAATTCCAATATTTGCATCTGTGAATCACCAGCACAAATAAAAATGTCTTGCAATCCTCCTTAGACTGCTAAACTTTAACAGTATTCATGAAATAGTCCACATTTTGTAAGATTTACTACTGCCATTAAAATAAATAGTCCAATGTCTATATATTTGTATTTATCTCTGGAATTTTGCTTCTTTCTCCATAGCTATTGGAGATCATAGTTTTTAAAAAATGCTAGAAACCTTGTGTTTACACTAAAACATGTCCAACACAAACCTCTAGGTCAAAATAAAATACTTATCTGGGATCTTAATCCACATTTCAATGCTTTGGCCCTAATCTAGAAAGGAGGAAGAAGTAATTTTACTCAGATTTTGTCCCAATGGGCCAAAAGCAACACTTGTAGGGGTTGTAAGAGATGATTTGGGTTGGCTGGGAATCAGCTGTTTAATACTTAATTCACAGGTTGCCATTTCTATAGGAATTCTTGTACTGTGAATGTTACATATGTTAGTTGTGGTCAGGTTGTTACGATGCTCTGACTTTGAACTGTAGCTTCCTCAGGTACCTTGACAGAGCATCCGAGCAGCAAGGAAAAGGACGGAGAGGCATGACTGTATTAAAAAAGCTGACTAATTACCCTGAAGGTTATATGGGAAAGTCAGAGAGAACTGAACCATACAGCATTAGCAACTGAAACCCCAATTTTATGTTAAAAAAAAAAAAAAAGAGTTGATTCCTATTGTTGCTCATAAAGCAAACAACAGATTTTGATTAAAATCTAACTGCTGCTGCAAAGGAGATTGACTGGAGAATCCCAACCACACCAGTGTGTGGATGACATTAAATGTCAGAGTACTGATGGAACTGGGAAGCGGGGCAAGCTTTTTTTTGGCTTTGCCATGACCAAGAGGGACAGACTGGTTTCATGCCCTGAGCTGTGCATAGCTGGAAAGCTGCCTTGCATTACTATCTGCTGAAAGAAGTCACTTGCAGTGATTTGTCCTAATAAATAAAAATCAAATCCAGAGTAAAAATGGAAAAGATACAGAGTATACAGTCCTGGAGCTTGAACTCTCCTTTGCATTTGGTGAAATGGAGACCTCTTTTATTTCCTAAATTCAAGATACTCTACAGAACGTGGGTTCCCACAGGATGTCAACTTGAAAGTTTTAGGTTTATGAGGCAAAGGACATTTGGGAAGGGTTGATCCTGAACTCAGGAGAGTTGATTAAATGCTTGCATTGACTCCACAAATTTGAATTCAGACTGTAAGTGCTGTGAAATGGGAATGGGAGTCAGGGGTTGGACTGAACGGGCCTATTTGCACTTGTCTCTGCTTTCATTGAGAGCACCATGCTTATTTATCGAGCCAAGGATATCTGCTTTCTGCAAGGCAATGACTCCCAGTTCCCACTGAGATGCCAGAACTGCAGGAGACAGAACTGGCCGTCTTCCAGAGGCAAGCTAACACTCCCCATGACACAGCAGCCTTCCATGCCGAGGCTGACAATCTTTCTCTGACTGCTGTGTGCAGCACTACAAAATCTTCCAAAGAAGAGAATTTTTAAAAAAGAAACAATGCTTCTTATCAGTCATAAGAACAGGTGTTAGCCTCAGATTCCACATCTGCTTCAGGTGTCCTGGATGCTCTTCAGAGCCTTATGCAAAAGCAGCTTAGGCACCTATATACTAAATGAGCCTGGCTCCCTTCTACCTCTTTTTTACCCCAGATGAAAGGAAACCTCTTTCTTTCACTGGAGGCCCTTCTTCCTGTTCCAGACACCACATGTGAAACCAAGTAAAGGTTGTGCATGCTCCTGCCATTGTTGATCTTGAAATGTCACCAAATTATGATGGAGGAACCAGGAATCCCAAAAAGCTCTGAAGCATTTGTTTGGGAGGTGTCCTGTTAAAGGACAGGAGAGACCCTTTGGCTGAGCTAGTAGTCCTGCTGTTATCTTACAGTTCCTTCTTTCAATCCGCTTCTTTCTTTACTGTCAATACATTTTTGTAAACTCTTGCCAGCAGCTCTAACTGGTCTCCTCCAGGCTGCTTCTTGCTCTTGGTTCCTTCAGTTCTTTGAGGTTGAGAGGAAAACCAGCTCCAAAATATACAACAACATGGTATTTTCAGTGATGGGCAGGGTTTGGATCTTCAGTGTTTTTAATGCCTGCCTGTCTGCAGATTTTAGGTGTGAGGGATGTGCCCCCTGGAATTGTCTTAGGCGATCTGGGTCAGAGGGAGCCATGAGCTCTCCCGATTTTTCATGACAGATTTTGGATGTAAGAGATAAGCAGACTACAGGGCTCGGTGTTTCATAGGCTGTCTAGGCTGGCTGCCTTTCAGTTCAGCTAGAACTATATCCCTGTTGGGATGGGGTGGGAGGGAGAAGAGCCTGTCAGAAATCTGCCCAACCGTCCCTACCAAATACAAGCCAAGAAAGGCTCACTTTCCTGATGACTGCTTGGCAGGTGATTGCACATGAATGCACACCATTAAAATTCCTATCTGTGTATGATCAAATGATGTTCCTCACTGACTGTGTCTATTTTTCTACTTGGTTCACACACAGCATTTATTAAGTGTTTTTTGCTTAAGGGTGGTTTACTTAAGTTGGCAGTCACAAGAAAAAGCAGAGGAGAAAACTCCTTTCATAGGAAAGACACATATTAAAAATAATGTCCCCTCTGGAAGAGGCAGTAGTTGACACAGGAACATTTCAACTCTCTTCATTTGCTAATGTTGTAAAAGTTGGCAGCTCTTTAAATTGATGACAGCTGTCTAAATCCATCATGGGTTTTGGTTTGGTATTTTAAAAATAAGTAATCCATCAGAATGGCACAGTACCTTTGGAAAGAAGAGCATTGTGTTACTAGGTTCATCTAGAAATTACAGAGAAAAACACAGCCTGACTGTTAATTGTTTTATTTCAATGCCTTTTTCTGATATTGAGAGCTTAGAAAGGTTCAATAGTGATTTCAATTACTTGGGTATAAATCCAGAAAGTGACAGTGAAGTTGGTCCAGATTTACATAAGTACAAACGAGATTTTAAGAAATGTCTGTGTAGTTTCCTTTCAGGCTTTAGATGTAATTATCTTAATTAGCCTCTCAATTCAAGGGTCTAATTTCCACCATAGTTAATGAATAGCACTTACTAGCACTTACGTGACTGAATTATCTGACTTGAATTATCATTTTTAGGGAATATTTTAATGGTTCCTAATGAGAAAAATAGCCTCAAAGTTCTCCAGATTTGTTTTTCCAAGTGCAAAGACTAAATATAGCATGTGCTCCCCAGAAAATGTGAGTGACAGGGATTAGTAATTCATGAACAACGTGGCCCATTTATAGTCCTACCAGCACAGAATTCACCGTGGCATGGAGAACATCAAACAAAAGAACTCAGTTGACTTCCATGCATTTAAAACAATGAGGAATAAAGGATTAATTCAGACTAAAACTGCAAATGCTCCCTGGGTTTAGTTAACACTAATAAAAACATTGAATAACAGCTAAGAAGTATTCTGAAAACCAAATTTTAAAAGGCTGAAAAATAATGAATGAAATCCTGACGTTATTAAAAGTTGTAGTTGAAAATGAAGCTGTGTTCTGTCACAAGGCTTTGCTCAAAGAAGACTTTTCAAAAGTCTTACCAAAACCCATGGATTGTGTTTGGTTGCCAGTGTATTAAATCCCTACCAGCCCATTCTGAGAGGTGCTATGCTGTGACTACAAGCAACCCTTCCAGACTATGGTATTTATTAGAAGTTGATCATTTTCACATGGTTGTCTTTTAAAATAGATCTCAGGACTGTGTTACAGGGGGCCCAGTTCTTCAAGACTCATTTAGGAAAGGAGCATTTTACGCTCGATGCCCTGGGCAGGTGTGGAAAGCAGGGCAGAGCAGTGCTCCCAAGCAAGCTGACTGCATCCCACGTGTCATTGGTGGAATTGTGCAGCAGCTGTTGGAGGGGCTCCTGACCATTGAGGGGATGGCAGTGGCTCTGAGTGAGGATGGCAGAGCACACTCCAAACCCCTGTGGAGGGATGCAACACCAGGCAAAAGCCACCATGGCACACGGCGCTCAAGTGCTGCAACTGCCTTCACACCGTGTTGTCTGTACAGTACTCCTGCAGCACCAAAAAAGGAGCAGCAAGCCTCAGATGTCCCGAAATTACTGGGTAAGCTATGGGATCAAATAACCTTTAAATGATTGGCATATATCCCGTGTCTGAGACACATACTGCTGGCATGATTTTTGCTGCATTGTCATAAGGTAACACAGTAGATTGAGCAGAAATTGCTGTCCTTCTCAACAGAGGTAACATGAATTATCCAAAAAAGCACTCCTACTCATGATCTTAAAATATTGCTTATTGTGTCCTCACAATAAGCCCTTTCCCTAGTCACCACTTTGTTTTGGTCTCCCCAGTTGGCTTCTTAGAACACAACCCACTATTTAAGCCTGTCCCTGTGCATGACTTCAACCCAGTCATTTTATAATGTCATGCTTCTAGAAAAGGTGAAGTTGGTCCAGCTATAACTCCAGTTGGCTGTGGATAGGAGAACATTATATGTTTGCTGCTTTCTCTGCCCTTATGGAAATAGCCAAAGTCCTTCTTGCAACTTTGGGTTTTGTCGTGGACCTCTGCTGTGCTTCAGGTATAAATCAACCACGGCAGGCACTTGCTGCCTGCTACACTACAAAGCATCAGACATTATCTGTAAGCACTGCACACAATTTTGCTTCAGTTCAGTAAACAACGTACATGGCTGCTGTGCTCTGAGTGAGTCAGAGACCTAGAAATGAGCTGTTACTAAACAGCAGGATACAAACTAGGCTTTTCTTTACTCAATCTAAGCACATGAAGCAAATTATTGCTGTAAATATTTTTCTCTCTGGCCTTTTCTCTCACTGCAAAAAGAGATATGTTCCTGATGACTGTTAGAGATCCAAACCACAAATGTATTAAAATTTATTTGCTTGTTTATTATTGGTTTTTAATCTGCCAGCTCCTGTGATGCTAGTAAGAATGAAAAAGGCATCTTTTCTCATGCATGGTTTTGTTCTTGGTGTACCCAGTGCAGCAGCTTTATCTTTGGAAAATCCTAAAGCCATCTTTTCACTTTTTTTTTTTTTTTTAACTTACTAGGTAAAAATCTTTACTTGTGCTGGAATCTCTAAATAACCCTTGTATCTGTAAGCCCCACTGAGTGAAATGGTGCAGGATTAAAACCTCACCTGGGCTTAGCTGCCATCAGGAGCCGGTCCTGAAGGAGGCCACTAGTCCCTGCTGGCACAGCTGGCTCCTGCTGAACGCTGACCCTGCTTTCCCCTGCACTTCACCATCTGGGCTGGTGAGAAAGCAGCTGGTATGATGGGTTCTTGGTTTGTTGCTGAGCCGCAGCAACCCTTGACATTAGAAAAGCTCAGGGATAGGTTTGCTGCTGAAATATCCAGCCTTTCTTCAGGTAAAGCCATGGATTAAGCAGCAGGAGCCTCCTCAAGTCTGTGTGACTGATGTAATCAATGAAAAGTAGATTCCAACTGTATTTTTGAGGGCTGACAGCACATGCTTCACTGTGCCTCACCTTCTCACTCAGTTCTCTGTCTCCTGACATTCTGCCTACGCCTGCCCCGCCTACCTCTGGATCCCTCCCCTGCCTGACCCTACAACCAGCCATATGAGCCCTCCTCACCTTCCTTAAGAGCTCCTGAAGCAAAACATCCCTCGTTCTTGTCACTACCCGAGGCTTAGATATCAGGAGGTCAGCTTCTGATGCACCATGAAAACTATGTTCTCCCAACCCTTAGCCCCACTTGCCATTTTTCTCCCATTTTTCTCTGGAGACAGAAGGGCTACAGTAACGGCAAGAAGAAAACAGCTTCTAGTAATTTTCCTTGATGCAGTGGTGGTGTTTGTGTCCTCCCTCAGTCTGGGGAGGCAACAGTGTCCTGGCAGCCCCAGCAATTACCAGCCTGTGTCCTGCCTTACCCCTGTCTTACTCCTTTTCAGCTTGTTTCATTTTATTGCACAATGGGAAACAAACCAAAATCCTCAAGAGAGGGAGCTGGAGAGTGCAGAACTGGAAACCTGGGGTGACTCACTCATATGAAGACTCCCCTTAGAGCTGTTTAGCAGCAGCCAAGCCCACGGTGCTGGCTGGCATGGCTCCTGTGTACTGCTCTGCCTCAGTACCTGCTGCCACATGGATCCAGTGGGCATGTCAGGCACTTGGATAACTGCGGAAAAGCTACAGGGGATGTAGCCCAGGGAGGGTTAGATATAGGGGGCTCCTAATGAAAGAGTTGTCTATATGCCTGCCGTATACTGAAGCCTCTTAACTTACTGAGTTGAGGATCAATGTCCCTTGTCATTCCTTTCTCCTCCTGGAATCCCTGTGCCTCCTGGACATCAGTGTCTTCTGTGTCTCTCTGGTGTGATTCTGTAACCCAGCACGCAGCAGTAGATTTTTTGATAGTAATTAAACTTAAAAAAATAAAATCATAGTTATTTATTCTAGGTTTTCTGTCTGTGCCTTCTTCTTAAACAGGTATTTTCAGGCACTTATTCTCCTTCCCACCTTCTAATGAAAGACATCTGTGAGGCCACTTTTTCACCATGTCTAAAGTAGGGTTTGCTTTTTTATATAATTTTTAATTGCCACCACTGGTCTTGCCTTATCCTGTGTTAATCTTGGGTTTTGAACCAAGGTCAAAACCTTCGGGTTTTGCCATCTAAGGCAACACATTTGTAGTGCAGTGGTGGGTCGAGTGAGGACTGAGTTCCCCTGGTTTATGTTAACCCAAGAGGTAGGTCACTTTCTGCATGTCCCTTCTAGGGCCACTAGGGATTTTATAGAGGTCATACTCTTTCCTCTCCTTCATTTCTGTTTTCCAAGCAGAATAGTCTAGTCTTTCTTGTACAAAGCTTTTCTACACCTGTATGATTAACCCTTTTAACTTTTTCTTTATATTTTCTATCCCTACTTTATATATACTTTTCAAAGAACTGTTTGGAACAGTGCATGATACCTAAGGTATGTGCATGCCTGGGCTTGTTTAGAGTCACAGAACAGTATTTCCTCTCCTTCTTGCCACTAACATTGCTTCCCTCGTGACTGTCACTTACATCTGAGCTGGCATTTTGTGATTTCCAGTGCCTTTGAGGTCTCTGTCCTGAGTGCCCACAGCTGACCCAGTGCCAGTGCCATGGATGGAGACCTATGCACACACAGGGGTGGGGGGGCCATGGCTGAACTTCATCTCTCCTTCACTCCCCAGCTCAACATCTTGGGGCTGTGATTTGGAGCCCCCCACGGGCAGTAGTGTCAGGGTGGGTGGTCCTTGCTGACCCCAAGCAAGCCCCTTGTCAGGACCTACTCTGTGTTGTGCCTTTGAAGGCTGGGCGTTAGCCGCAAAGGATAGACACCCCTGCGGGGTAGGAGAATTCAGAGAAAGCAGCATCTGTGATTATCCAGCTGTGCTGGGAGGCAGTCCTGGCACTCAGATATTTTATCACCTAAGGGGGAGGAACAAAAGTGTCACATGTGGTCCCTTGTCCACGGAAGGAGTACAGCCCAGAGGAGCTTGTCATGTGACTGTGAAGTCCCTCTGGTCCACGTGGGAAATGGAGACACACAATCTGCGCAGGAGCCAACTAGCACTGCTGGGCTCAGCTCTTTGATCACGTCTTGAAACAATTCTGATGTTGAGGAAAACCTAATATATCTGTTGATGAGTGGTGCATGACTGTGCAACCAGGGCTGGGAGGGAGGGTTGTGCTGTTGTGACAATTTTCCCCATCCCCAAAGAACAGCTGCTGCCCCTGTGCCTGACAGGCATCCTGTCTGTGCTCACAGCCTGGCTTCTTCCCACCTGATCCATGAAGTCCATGGGATACCAATACTCCAGTTAAGAGGAAAAAACAAGACCAGACCAGTGACAAGGATTTGTCATTATTGTAACATTAAGATGTTAGCAACTTTTTGCAGTGCAAGTTGTTTCACAGAAAAATCCAAGTATGTGGAGACACCAACATGGGAGCTGAGCCAGTGTGGTGCCTGCCTGCCTAGCCTCTACACCTCTGGACCAATTGCTTTGCTGTGATAATTGCACCTTGTACAAAATTCCTATTTAAAAAGACTCTATTTCCAGCCTGCCCCTTCAACCCAGCCCTTTATGAGCATTTTTGGGACACGTTGACTCCTATTAATGCTGCCACTCAGAGAGTTTCCAGAAGGCTGTGCCATGAAGTTCTGAGCTGCCCTTGATTGCCCCAACAGCCCCTGGGATGAGAGAGATGCTTCTATGTTTGCCCCTCAGACCTGAATCACTCCTTGAGTTGTCCCCCTCTTTCCCTGACCATGGGAGGTTGTGAATCCCTCCTAGCTGAGTGTTTGATGCCTGGGGGGGAAATTTGGGCTCTTCCTGAGTACCAGAGAGAGAAGTGTCCCATCTGTTTTGGCATAAGGTGAAGCACTGGATTATTCCAGAGTAAAATAAATCTTTGGACCTAATTAATAGCTCCCTTACACTAGCACAAAACTGCTGGAGTCATTAGACTGCTACTAGTCACAGTAGCAAACATAAAGGACAGCCACTCATTCTGCAGGAGGAAAAAATCTTTGGAGAAGATTTTTTTCCTAATTTGTTTCTTTTTCCCTTTTTGTTTTAATTTAATCCGTTTCTCAACAAATAAACAAAGCCTTCCAAGTAAAATGTGCTCTGCATGATTGAATCACTGTCATGTTTTTCATCCCTTGCCTTTAATAAATATTATAGGATGAACAATGTTGCCCATGTTGGTTAAATAGAAAATAATGAAGAAAACAAAGTGAAAGAAGTGAATCTCACAATCCATTTTCAACTGTGTGTAAGGCAGAGGCAGGAGTCACAAGCTATCAGCTTTGTTGCTTGGCTAGCAACCAAAAAATTTTCCTGAAAAGTGGGAGCGAGCTTCACATGCCTCACCTGTGGAGAGGCAGCAGACTGGTCAGATACAAAGACTGCAGACTTATAGTCTTTTAAATCAGACAAGAGCAAGAAAAACACACCCATTTTCCTTGCTATGAAGGTAGCTTCTGGCACAGATGCTGCCAGGGAATCACCCAAAGCTAAGTAGTAAGGCAAACCGGGAAATCGCAACATATAACTTAGCTAATTCCTATGGGAACAATAGGCAGCAGGCAAGTGAGAAATCAGCCATGAAAGAGAGGAATGGCAGATTGACTGGATTAATTCTGGGGGTTTTGTTTGGATATTTTGGATGTATTTTTTTGTTTGTTTTCAACTCGACCTCTTTTGCTTTTTTTTCTTTCTTTTTTTTCTGCCTTCTGCATCTATGACTCTTTTCCTCTCCTCTCCATCCCTGACCAATCCCTGGTGATGTTATACATTAAGCATATGTTATGCATTGTCAGCTCATCTGTTGCAACAATTTTTTCCTCTCGTAAAACAGAATCTGGAATAAAACTTTGTGGAACTGACCCCAGAGAAGCACAGGTGCAGAATCCACGCAGTGATGGCCCCAGGGGACAGCAACTCCAGCAGGACCCAATTCCCCAAATCCCCTTCTAAACAACTTCTGCCTCTACCTCACGGTGCTTAGATGGAGTAAACCCATTTGGGTGCAGCTTGCCTGCTGGCACATTTTGGTTGTAGCAAACCCAGGGCAATCGAATGTTACCCAGAGAGTGCTCGCCTTCACATTTACAAGGGGCTGCTGTACCTGCAGTGGAGAGAACAGGCTGGTTAGGGCCACCTGCCCAGCAGTCTGAACAGACTGCCTGCTCACTTGTGTCTCCTCCTGAGGTGTTTCCACATTCTGCATGGCCCAAAGCAACCACTTTGTTCTCAAAGGAGGGCTGCAGGACTCTGGCAGTGACCTCCCCCAACCCACGTGCACCTCTTGCACCAGGTGCAAGGAGGGCTGCTGCAGCTGCTGGGAAACCTGCTTCAGCTGGAATCTTGTCCTTCACACCTGGGAACGACAACTGCCAAGGACATCTCCCACTGCAGTCTTTTGCAGCAAATTTCCCTGTTCTTTGTGGATGGGTACAGACCTGTCCTACCCTGTACTTGTTCAGTTTTAATGTCTGTACCCATCTGCACATAATGAAAGCATCTGTTCCCCAAGACAATTTCTGAGGAACACGTGTGAATTCATTGAAATGTGGACTTGGGGGTTGCTTTAGTGTGCTAAGCAGAGTTACTTTTCCCTTTGCTAATTCAGGCTGCAGGAGTAGCACAAGCAGTAGTGCTCAGGCAGAAAATGCTGCACAGCTCATGCAGCCTGATCTGTTTGTGCTTCTGGTTGGTTCACCTCCCCCAGCACTGACCTTTGTCATGGGGCTTTGTCATGGAAGGCTTAGATGAAGTTTATTAGAGTAGCCCTCTCATTGAGCTATGAGATGCAGAAAGGACCCCGTTGCTTTCTAAATTCCTTCTCAGAGAGGGGCCTGAGTGCAACTGTATCCAATTTTAACCCCAGATTTTGTCAATGGTTTAAATTTAAGGAATTAGAGGTGTATGCTTAATGACTTTGTCCTGCAGGTTTTAATGATGGCAAATAAAATACATTTATATATAATGAATTATTTATTATGGCAAATGAACAGGTAAATGAACAGACAAGTGAATAGATGAAAGATCTTAATCAGAATTATTTGTTACACAGTGCAAAAGCTAAAAACTACTAGTATAGTATAGCATAAACTAGTATAGTGCAGTATGTCAAAGCAATTGTATCAAAGCTAGCAAAAAGAAACAATCATTAAATAGAGATTGATCTAACTCACCATAAAATGATAGCAGGCAGATCTCTTTCTTTCACCTAACCCCTGTAACCATGAAGAGGCATCCCTGCTTTACAGCAGAAGCTCCACACACTTCAAGCAAACATGTGGAAGGATCTGTCATATGAAAATTGACTGGGCTTTTATAGCTACAAAGTGATTTACTGCCAGCCATGTATTTCCAGGTCAGCTAGCAGCTTATCTGTCAAATCCTGCTTCAAAAAGCAGGATGTATGTTTGAAGTTTGGTGAACCAGGCTGGTTTTAGCATAATTCAACACCAAAAGAGCACCTTGGCACCACAGTAACTTACCACAGGTAGCTTGCATTGTTTGGATTCTCTGACCAGATTCAAGACCTTGTCAGGGCAGAGCATCCTGCTACAGCCCTGTGGCTGGAGTGCATCAGGCAAGGTCTAGGGGACCTCTGCCCACTGGTCCTGCCTGCACAGTGCCTGCAGAAGGGATCTGGGGTGCTAGTCACACAGCTGAACATCCAGCTTGGTCCTTCCTTCTGCCTTCCAGAAGGTGAAGGAGATTCATCCCTGGAAGTGCTCAAGGCGAGGCTGGATGGAGCTTTGAGCAACCTGGTCTAGTAGATGTCCCTACACGTGGCCGGGGGGGGTTGGAGCTAGAAAATCTTTACGGTCCCTTCCAACTCAAACTCTTTGATTGGTTCAATGAGTGAACACTGCTCTTTCTGCTGTGTCACCTCCGCTTTCCTGAAGAGCTGGCTGCCAGAGTGAGCTGCAGGTCTGCCAGAGGGGCAGGACACACTGTGCTCTGGCAGGCAGCTTGCCAGCTCCAGCTTACTCATGGGCAGTGCGGTCATCCTGGGACACCTCAGCAGGCTCAAGGCAGCCCACATGGGTGTGAGCAGTCATGGTTTGACTGAGCACTGCTAAATTAGGCAGACAACTCATATACTTTGGCCATGGGACACAACAGGCATGTCACCTGCTGTCCCCAGGGATGCTGCACCCAGACTCAGACCTGTTTGCCCAAAGCAATGGAGAGGGACCTTGTAGGGGCACAGTTGCCTTGTGGCTTAGTGGTGCAGCTCTCCCTGTCTCAGCAACACTGGAGCACCATGCTCAGGGAAGTCTCAGCAGCCATCTGGGTCTGATGGGACCCATTCAAGCAGCTTGTGTGTATAAAGCTTCCAGCCTCTGGCCACAAGCTTCTCTGCTCACTGTGGACCACACAGATGAAGAGTTCATGTGTGCCCCTGTGTATATGTATACATACATGTGAACAGATGTAGGTATGTATATATACACTTATGTGTAATAGAAGCTAAACTGACTATGTAGGTCAATGCCCTCAGTCTCGATGAAGAGCCCTCCTGCTGCACAGTGTAAGGTTTTCAGAGAACACTGGTGCCTGGTAGCAGAGGTGGGGATGCAAAGCTGGAAGTTCAGCACAGGAAAATGTTCAGCATGGGCCATGCAGGCATCTGGATGCCTGTGCTGATGACTTGTTTTGGACAGAAAACAAATAACTAGGTGTTGTGAGGAGGGCTGCACAGCCATTCAAATACCGTTAATCTCTCATTTCCAATTGCTGGTCAGATGGGGACTAAAAACTGGCAATGGGAAAGTGATTTCGGAGGTAAGGTCTGCTGTGTGGGAAGTTTTCATCTTGCATCTTCTTTAGGTGAGGAGACACAGGTGACCAGAGAAAGCTTGGCTCACACAGACTCCTTAATTCACTTTCTGCTTTGTTAGTAAGGGATATCACTGCACCATGGTTGTTGAGAAGCCCCAGCAAAGCCCCAGTACTGGTGACTCCAGTTTGGGAAGCTGGAGTTCACCAGGGACTTTAACGGAGACAGCCTTCAACTTGGACCCTGAGGAACTGCCTGAGGGATACAGATGGAATATCCAAATGGTGATACTTGGCAGCTCATCACTTGCCTGGGAGGGTGTCCAGAACAAATAACACCAAACCTCCGTTTGCCTCTTGTGTTGTGCAAGTGTATCTGTGGTGGCCTGAGAGAGTCTCCTCTGAAACTTTTGCTTTCAGCTTTTGTTTTCTATGGCTGGTTCAAACTGAGACCTGGGATCATGGTCCTTGACAGCTGAGACCAGTGGCCTAGGCTTGTTTCAGAAGCTGCATAAACAACAGAAATCACAGCTGAGGAAAAGCAGCAGCTGTCCCAAGCCCCAGGTGACTCTTACTTGGCTTTGACAAGATGCTCTCCCAATGGTGTTTGTCATTACCAGTTTTTGTTTGTTTCTTTTCTCTCTCTTATCTCTAAAGAATTATCCTTGTGCTATTTCTGTTGCCCAACTGCTTTACAATCACCTTGAGCACCCTTATTATTTGCTTGAAAGAGTCTGAAGGACATCAGTTTTCCTTCAGCCCCAACTATATCAGCCAAAAGCAGCCCCCAGGCTGTTAGTGCTTCTCAAGATCTCCACTGTCCAGATGTATGTGCCCTCCAGAGCTTGAAAAAGGGAATGTCACACCACCCTTGTTATGTCTTTTGATCTTTCAGAAGGAATACGGATCTTCTGCTTCTTGCTCTTTGGCATCACAGCTAATTGTTACATGATGTGCTCTGATAGTGATGCAGCATCAGACCCTACTGGAATGTACTTCTCTCTTGTCGGGAAGTACAAGACAGGCAATGCTCAGCTCTGCTGCCACTTCCTGTATGTGAGACCTTCACTGGTCTGAGTCCTCCAGCAAGTCAAGAGCAGCCTCTTGACCTGGAGTGGTGGCTCCAGGGGCTCATGGTGCTGCAGCTGGCAGGGCTCACAGCCACCTGCCCAGGGCTAGAGGGGCTTCAGATCTACCCATGTAGCACTACCCACAGCAAAGGGCAGTGGCCACGGGTACCTCCTGTCACATTCTTGGAGAGGGTGAGTAACCCACAGTCATTCTCACTTTACCCTTCTAAGCTCAGTCCAGAGTAAAACTAAAGGTATCTGAAGAGTAGGCTCCTACAGGACATCTCCTGGCTGGGATCAGAGGTTACTGAAGCAGCTGTATCTCCTGAATGATTGCCCAAGTGCAGATGGTTTTAGTACTGTTCACAGGACCTCTGGAGCAGAATCATCCTGCAGTATGGATTATCTGGCACATGCCAACCCTGCAGATTTGGCCTTCATTATTCAGAGAGGTGATTTGCCCTGGGAGAGGAAGGCAGGTTAAGCCATGTCTACCAACAGTGATCCCTACCAGAACCCCTGCTCCCAGGAACAGGAGCCACTGGTATCAGATCCAGTGCAAGACAGGCAAAAAAGCCAACCAAACAAGTCCACCCAATCCACCTCCAAAAAGACTCCCTGGCCATGAGAGGACAGGCTCCAAGAGTTGTTGGCTGCCCGTTTTGCTTGAGCTTGTGAAATGTAAGAACCACAAACTTTGTGGAGGTGAGGCTGATGGGATGTGAGAGGTTTCTGGGCTCCCTCCCAGGCAAAATGTGAGGGTGAGCAGTCCTGAGTTGAAAGCAGGGTTGTGGTTTCACTAGGGTTTCACTGCAGGGTGGTTTGCCAAGGCCACCCACTGTCCCTGCCAACTCTTGTCCTTGTCCTTGGAGCATGTCTCTTCCCAGATTGCTTATGCAAGCTTTTCCATCTCAGGTTGAAAAAAAAATAAATCCATCTCTTTCTGCCTAGCAGACTTCTGTGGTTTCCTCATCTTTATTGGGATTCAGAACTGAAACAGATATCATTTATTAAAAGAAATAGCTAAATGAGTTTCCAGAGCTCAGAATACTTGGGGAAGGAGGGGCATCTGTTTGTGTGATTTTGACAAAATACCGGATCAGAGTCCTAAGACTAAACCATGCTACAGCTGACCACAGGTGAAAGAAAACTGCTCATGTATGGGTGTGAAAATCAAACACACAAAAGGAGACACTTTTTTGCCCGTGCAACGGGCACAGATAGAGGAAAGGGAGCTCAGGGGTGAGTGGTCAGCGCAGCCACTGCCTCCAAAGAGCAATATCCAAATACAAGAGCAAACAAACTCTTTCCCTGTTTTTAACCTCTTTTGATATTTCTGCAAAACTGAAATCAGTCAGAAACCATGGCAATCTTATTCTGGTGAGCTGTTTAATCCTTGCTCAAGGAAACCAGCATTTTCAGCTATGGCTGCCCCACCGTGTGTCAGCATGTGGCTTTCTCTCCTACTGAGCTATAACTGTTTACCTTTAGGGCAGAAGGAGAAATTACACTCCTTAGTACTCAGACACCAGCCACAGGGCCCAGGCTCCTAGGGGCCCTGAAAGTGCAAGCTGAGATATTGTTCCATCCCTCATGTCCCCTACATCCAGCTGCTCCTGCTGGCAGTCCCTGTCCCTGGGGCAGCAAGCAGTCACCTGACTCCCAGGGGTCTCTGGCTTTGCAGGGCACTCCACTGGCCAAGGAAATGCCAGCCTGTGCTCACCAGCATGCCACAGGGCCCAGTCAGTCCTGAGCAAGATAGCCCTGGGATGGAAAAAACACAGCGCCCCACAGAGCTTGTCCTCTGCACTTAAACCAGCCCATGTACCAACTGCTCTTCCAGCCCAACAGTGTCTCATGCCTGGGACTTGTCTGTCTTCGCTCCCTTAGCTGGCATGGTTAGTTGGTAGGGCCAAAGGCAACTGGCTGGTTGTGTGTTTCTCACAGCACGTCACTAAATACATACAGTGCTTCCTTGCTGTGGAGTTTGTCTATCCACACTGGAAGGCAACTGTAGACCTGCCAGGCAGCTCAGTTGACCCTGATTATGTGTCTGACTATGCAAAGGACTGCTCTGCACAAAAGGGAGGTCTTCCCTGCTTTGGAGTTCTGGGTCTGCCACCACCAAAAGATGTGGGAAGGCTCTTGTGACACTGTTGAATGCAGGGACAAAGCACCCGCAGTCTCTATGCTCACCAAAAATGTGACGTCCCTTGGCATCAGGGGACAGGCTCTGTCAGGGGAGCTCATATCTTTTATCAGACCATCAGACCCAGGCAGGAGAAAAGAGCTGGCAAGTTTTGGGGCACATGGGTATTTCCATTTTTTTCTGAGTGTATTGTTTGGTCTAAAAGACATGACCCCTCCCTGCCAATCTCACCTCTCCTCTGACCTTAGACCATGGCAGTGGCAGTAGCCTGCTTGGCATTGTGTGCTTCTTCACGGAAATATAGTAGTGAACAAGAAAATGAGGGGCAAATGCACCCACTGAGTGCCACGGTGAGAACAAGTGACACGGAGGGGAAACATCATTGCAGCTAATTAAAAATAAATAAAATCCCACTTGTTTGTGCCTTCCTCACTGTTCCTCATGAGAGAGGCAGCCGAGGAGAAGGGTACAGGGCTTCAAGCCTGCTTTTGTTCTCAAAGCCTCCAACAACAACTGGGGTTTTTGTCTATAATGTTGACTCCAGTCCTGCTCTGAACTATGCAGTGTTAAGCCTGAACAACCGGGATATCCTTGTTCTGGACTACAGCATTTTGTTCATGTTGCCTCCTATCACTGTCAAGCAGATATTGTTGTTTGAAGACATGTAGGTAATATTTGCTAGCTACCATTAGTCAGTAAGATGTATTTTTAAGTCAGAAACCTCTAGAAACGGAAGTATTGAGCTGTGGGTGGGACACACTTAATGCTGTTGGGAGCATTTTTGATTCACTGTATTCTTTGCACAGACAGACCGTGGTCTGCAACCTACCTCCTTGTGCTGGGCACAGATAGCCCCTCCCCAGCTGTGAAGCCTGATGTGCACCTTTTCAGCTCTCCTTCTCTTCCATCCCCACTTTCATTTCCTCAGGTGGCTCCTTGCCTGTGACTGGGCAGCTCTGGACAGCAGAGCCTGGGCAGGGACAGAGCAAGCCATTGGAATTTAAGGTCAGTGTTTCAGGGGCTGGGTTTCTTCTTGAACCAGGGAACTGCACAGAGAAAGAACCACTTTGAAAACACGAACCTGTTTCCCTAGGATGGAGAAAGCCAGCTTGTCCTCCTTCCTGTGAGGATGCAAGGGGTGAGTGGTGCTGGAGTTGGGGACCATTGAGGGTTACCTTACCCTCCTTTTTTTTTTACAGAATCATCAGCCCTGGGGAGCAATGGTGGTCATGCTTAAGCAGCTTCAAGGCAGTTCACTGCAATCATCACTTCCCTCTTCTCAGGGCTAATGGTTTTGTGGTGTATGAGATGCATCTCTCAGAAAGTCTGGCTGCTCTGGTGAACAGGCATGAACTGCAGCCAGTGGCCCTGCTCTGCACTCTGCCACTATCCCACTCAACCCCTCCTGAAGCCCAGCCTCAACTAATGGTTCACAAAGGTAAACAAAGTCCTCCATAGGTTACATATCTGAGGGCACACATTAGCATATGTACATGGTTGTACACACCACCTGATCACCTGCTTTGAAATACAGCAAATGAAAACCATGCAAATAGCTGGCAAAAATCCCCAACCTCCATTTTTGACCCTGTGCTCGCTCTCCTATAAGTGGTACTCCCAGAAATTTCTCCAAGCACATTTTCCGGATCACTGCCACAGAAAATAGGAGGAAAATGCCCACATTTTATCTCATGCAGGGCCTCTGTGTGGTGGCCTGGCTTCAGAAATGTCTAATATAGAAAGCCCCTTGGGCTGGACATGTCATACCTTTCCACCCCAACTTTGCTGGAGAAATTAGTTCAGATGATTGAGATTTCAAGTTAGCTCTTGTCAGAGTAATTAATACTTCACTTGAATGAACAGACATTTCCGCCCTTCAGCAAGACAGCTTTGTATCTGGATCACATTTACTAGAGGCTAATCTCCCAGTGCCCACTGAAATTGGAGTGAGTCAAATGTTGTCTTGTAAAAGAAACACATTTGTCACTTGAATATATTTTCAATGTGTAACATTAATTTTTCTCATTGTTCACATAAGAGCTATTAAGTAAATTATTCCTAATTAAAATAATTTTCCAGATAAAGAAATTTTACGTTTTTTTTGCTCAGTTGAGGCTCAGAATTAATAGAATCGTAGAATCATAGAGTATGCTGAATTGAAAGGCACCCATCAAGATCATCAAATCCAACTCCTGGCCCTGCACAGAAAACCTGAAGAATCACACCATGTGCCTGAGAGTATCATCCAAAGGCTCCTTGAACTCTGTCAGCCTTGGTGCTGTGACCACTTCCCAGGGGAGCCTGCTACAGTGTCCAACCAGTCTCTGAGGGAAAAGCTTTCTCCTGATATCCAAACTAAATCTCCTCTGACACAACTTTAGGCCATTCCCTTGGGTCCTGTCACTGATCACCACAGAGAAGAGATCAGTGCCTGCTCCTCCTCTTCCCCTCACGAGGAAGTTGTAACTGCAATGAGGTCTGCCCGCAGTCTCCTCTTCTCCAGACTGAACAGACCAAGTGACCTCAATGCTTCTAACAGGCTTCCCCTCAAGGCCCTTCACCACCTTCCTTGCTCTCCTTTGGATGCTCTCTAATAGCTCAATACCTTTCTTATATTGTGGTGTCCAAAACCGCACACAATGCTCAAGGTGAAGCCACCCCAGTGCAGAGCAGAATAGGACAATCCCCTCCCTTGACCCGCTGGCAATGCTGTGCCTAATACCCCACAGGACACGGTTGGCCCTCCTGGCTGCCAGGACACACTGCTGACTAGAATAACAGTATCACTGAACTTGGACTCTCTCTCAACCACCTGTCAACCACCCCCTACAAAGATATGTCTATAGAAGTATAACTGTAGATTATACTTATATATATATATATATATGTATATATACCCACATAGTTTAAAAGGGTTTCTTCTTGCTGTAGTTAAGTAAAAACCACATAGCAAAATCAATTCACATTGCAATTTGACTACTCTTACAGAGAAACAGAAATTTTGCTTTGGAACAATGTTTCTAGTCATTTCATTTACAATAAAATCTGTTATTCACACAGAGGCAGGTTTTTAAAGCATTATTACACAAAATGAAACACGAAGCACAGAAGGAGAGAAAACAGCCTGTTGAGAGAGGCAGCCTGAGGGAGACGATGGTGAGCAGAGACTGAAGCAACAAAACCCTCAAACTGACACTCACAGAGGAACTTTTCAGCATCCTCACGGAGCTACATGGGAAAATCTCACTCATCTGTGACTGTAAAATTTCCCCACATCACCACAAACCCACAGCCCATGGAGATGTTGCTCACAGTGCCCCAGGTCCTGTTTCCTTGTTTCTGCTTTTTGACCAGCTGCTAAAGGAACTCCTGTGTTTTTTGGAGGATGGAAAACTGTATTTATTTGGTGGGTTTTTTTGCACCAGGGAATGTTTTCCCATTTCCGTGCTGGCCAAAGCCCTTCTGGAGCTCACTAGTGCCTCTAAGCACACCTGGAACTGATTTCTGACGAAGAGTTATATGCAAATATTAAAATAAAAATAGAGGGTTTTGCTGTACTCCTGTATGTTTGATGAAAAGCTCTCAGAAAGCACATTGAATGCTGAATTTTTTCTAGCAGTGCTTTCAGCACTTTCTTGACATAAAAGTGATGTGATAAAAAGTATTTTCAAGGACACTTGAGTAAAGTGCATCACTCTGTGTCATCTTTCCGGTTGAAATTCCCCAAACGGAATAGTTCAGGATTTTTTATGCATAGCTTGATGATTGTCAGAAGTCTCTCCACACCAGCTTTGCAGAAGGTTGTGGATATTCTTATAAAGTATATAAAAAGGGCCAGATGACTTTCAGATCACAGTAACCTCGAGAAGAATAAATGCTTTTTTTGCAGCATTTATAGCAAAATAACAAAGAAGTGCTAAAGAGAAATGTAATACAGAGCATCAGCAACCTGACAAAAAACGCAGGAAAGATCATTAATGTGACATTCAGAAAACATATTCTGACTAAAGACTACAGAACATCTGCTGCAGCATCTTCATTTGCATACCACAAATTAAAATAAATAAAATAACCCTGAGCTGTCATCTGCTCTCACTTACGAGAGCACAGCCTTGCCATTTCCTCTATGCTTGGGGTACGATGTCAGGATTGCATGGCATGGCTTTTGACAGGAGGACAAAGTTTTAGCCGGTACAAGTTACCCCGACCTCCTCGGCAACAGTCACTGCTGATGAGTTGCTGAGGGTTGATGGGCACGAGCTGCAAATACCTCCCAGCAATGTTTCTGAACAGCATTGGGGATGTATAAGAGCAGGAACGTGGATCTAAGGAGGGGCAAGTTCCCAACAGGATCTTCTTGTCTCCTCACAGCTGTTTAGGACCAGCATCAATCCCAGCTATGCCAAAACATAGTTTTATTAGGAATACACTCATTGGCTTATCTGTTGTACTGTGTTGTTTCCTGTGGTGCCTGGCTGCTCTACCCTGTTTGGCAGAGGGACTGCTGCATTCTGAGCATTCAGAGGCTTTTTACACCTCTCACCTTACTGAAGGCCAGAGAGAGTACATTCTTTATTCATTAATTTGTCACACGTGGAGAGAAAGTCTCAGCCAAATTCAGGGCCGGATGTGCAAACACCTCTGCAAAAACAGCTAATGGCCCAAAAGAGCTAGTCTAAGCAGACCAGCCAGGCAATGCATTAGGGACAGCAAAGATTTAGGAAGGTTTGTCTTCATTTTGTAGCTTAGGAGTTTATATAATTCTCTGCAGAGAATACGGGAAAAATTGGCATGACTAGGATTTGAATTTATGTTGCTTGAACCCTGCTCTAACTCCAGCATGAAGGCCACCTACCAATCTGAAGTGATAATGAGCACAGGGATAAAACTAGCTCAGCCTGTTTTGCCTGATGCTGTTGCATGCCAAGGCACACCTCTGGGTGCCAGCACTGGGTGTTGGGTGGCACCATGGCAGAAGAGTCACAGCAAAGCAATAAATCTCTTGCCACATAAATTACCATTTATGGTCATAAAATGAAAAGAGTTGGTCATAAAATAAAGAGCTCTAATTTACAATGGATATGTCTCAAGCAGAGCTTTCTGCTGCTTGCAGATGAGAGTGTATGGATACTTTAAACAAATAGTGTCACTATAGGAATCTATTTCTAGAGAATTTCCTAGTATGGGATTTGGCCCCTGTTGTTCATGAAGCATGGGGCAACAGCTACTTGGTCAGTGACTCTGCGACATCAACCACTGCTTTGTCAAAATTGCCTCTGCTGTGGAAGATCCACATCACTGGCACAGGACAGCCCAAAAAGGCTGGTCCCCAGCCTGGCTTTGACATGTCACCAGTGTGTGTCCTGAAGCAATCCTCAGCCATCCACGGGAGAGTGTCCTAAACATTCAGATAAGGGATTTGAGGACCTCATGTTTCTGAGCTGCTCAGACATTGCTCCACGGTCCTGGTGGGACCAGTCTGACAAAGGGGATATTTTCTCTGAGTCAGCTCTGTGGCATTGAGATGCTCAGCTGCTGTTTCAGCCACAGCCAGAGAGAGCAGCCAGTGTGGCTTTACCTACATGCAGAAGAGTAGCCCAGAGCCTCCATTCATCAAAGTTTTGTAGCTTCTTCTCCTCCAGTGTTTGCAGGGTCGGCTACGCAGTCTTCTACATCAGGCCTCTGTTCCTGTAGGATGAGGGCTCTCTCAGGGACATGTGCAGTCACCAGGGGACTTCACTGGATTTGTGAGCTACAGCCTTGACAATGGCCTTCCCTGAATGTCAGGCTGTAAACAGGCTCTTTGTAGTTTTTGGTTTTTGTGGGTTTTTTTTGGTTTTTTTTGTTTTTGTAGTAAGATGGGATTTTAATTCATTCTGTTGCTAACTGATACAATAAGCAATATTATTGAAACACCTTTTTTGGATTATTTTTTTACCCAGAATTAGCAAGAATTTGCAGTTACAAGGCCTGAGCAACATCTTTCGGTATGTATCTTGAAAAGAAGTTACTTACACAGCCTGCACAGCAGCTGGTACCAAGTGTGTTGCTAGTCCAACCTCCAGCCAAGCAAAGTCTGTCTCCCACCACAGTTTTGGTTTGGCATCTGAGGAGGAATGATTTTGTGCTATAGTTTTCAAGTGTGGCTAGAATTAATGTAGTGGGGTTTTTTCTCTCTCTGTCAAATTCTGAAATCCATGGAAAATTCCTGACTGGGTTTTTGCAGAGTGCTGATTTCACCCTTGTTATCCCACCCTTGTCTTTTTTCCTCCATCTCGCTGATGGAGAAGGAAAAATATTGTGTTTGTCCTTCCCTACTCCTCCTGCTCCTGCCCAAGCAGGGAAGTTCAGCAATGACTTCCAGGAAAACCTGAAAGGCCTTGGGTGGCTTTTCTTCATTAGTTCTGGCACTGACTGTGGCAAACTGAGCACAGAGCAGATCTACCATCTGGGTCTCCTGCTGCCCAGCCAGGAGCTGCCTCTCCCAGGCTCTCTCTGCAGGGCCTGTGGTGCTGATGCTCATGGCTGCAGCAGTGAGGTTGAGACAGAGCTGAATTAGATTTGCCTCTTTATTCATGCAATGACATGTTTAACCAGAGCGAGGACCCACTGCTCTGCTGTGGGGGATGCCTGGGCTCACACCCCTCATTTATTCTTCCTTCAACAAGGATGAGATATGCCAATGCCTGGACCAAAGTCATGTGCTGAGCACAACGCTGGACTGCGTGAGTGAAGGGCACTGAGGTAGATCACAAGTTCTCTCTTCACAGGGCTTTAAAAATTCATTGCTTTTCTCTTGTAGCATATTCTGTACCTCTATATCTCATAGCTGCATTCAGTTCAGCCTAAAATGTCTCTTAAACAGGTGTAGGATTTATCAATTTAATCAAGAAAAAGAACTAAAAATGGAATTTTTGAAGCAGCTGCAGGAAATTGTACAGAACATCAGCAGCTTTGCACCAACACTGCCTGTGCTAGTATTGTTCTTTCCTTGGTAGTGACAACGAACCCACATTGACTGGTAGCTGGCTTTCCACTTCTCAGAGGCCATAGATCATCAATGGCATCGAAGACTTTTCTAAAATTGGTTCAGACTATTAAAGGAAGGGCAGCAGCAGAAAGAGGAATGAAAAAATGACAAGATGGGGACATGTTCATTCAGCTCCTCTTTCTCTACAAATGAAGAAGTATGTAACTGAACTTAAAAGGAACTGCTGAGAAAAAGTAAAGTGGAGATCATTAATAATGAATCACCGAAGGAGATCAGTGTCCAGCAACGAACTTTCTAGAGAATGAAAATCTCCTGTTATTGCTGGGTTATTTCCAATTCCAACAATATTTGGGTTGTGTTCCAGTGATGAGCCCTATCCCAAAGAATTTGCAATCCAAGTAGAAAAATTAGATGGGGAGTGGGGAGATGTCCACATCTCCTTTTCTTTGCTCTGCCTGTGCACTGACTCTGATGTTGGCAGGATAAGCAGAGCTCCTAGAACCCGGCTCTGAGGAGGAGCTAACAAGCTGAGTGTCCTGGCACTGCCCCAGTGCCACCACAGTGCTCCATGTGCCATGTGGCTCATATTCAGCTGCAAGGAACAGAGCACACTGCCTGGAAAAAAGGATGCTGGTATCCCCAGAGAAGAAGACCCACAATGTTGGATTCCCATTGACTTTGGCTCAATGTGTCCAGGGGCATGTATTGCTTTTGCTGCTCGGGGTTTGGAGTTAGGAGCTCCTACTGCGAATCCCATCCGTCCCTTTATTCTTTCTGCCAGCCTGTCACTCGCCACCCCCAAGTACTCCTGTCCACTGCCTCCTTCTCAGCTCTTACTTAACAAAGAACAAGCTGAGCTGCCAAAGGAAAATGAATAAATATTAACTCTAGAATATTTTCTAGCCCTTAAGGCTCTGATCATGTAGTTTTCCTTTACATGAAGGCAGCAAGAGTAGTCTCCTACTGCCTTCTATTAGCTTCTATATAGCCCCCTATTTGGGGGCTGTGAGAGGGAGCCCAGTGGATGTTGTGCCCTGCTTTCACTGCAGTGCAGAGGGACACAAAGGCACTGAGCAACTGGCCAGCAATTGGGGTGCTACAACTCAGCCCTGCAAAGAGAGAGCGTAAATGAGTTACCTCAAAGGTGGCTCAGGCTGTGCAGTGTGCTCTGGTTAAATGCTGGTAGATGAAGTGATAACTGAGAGGATCATAGAGCCAAAGTGTAGGGTACATTACAGTATAGAGTGCATATTTGTATGAATATAAAATTTAAATGGTAAAGAGGTTGTGAGGACACAGTAGGGAAGAGCTCTGCCCATGCATGTGAGAGGGAGAAGCGCCTGAGTACTCACTCTTTTTCCTTTTCGTCGCATCATTTATTCATCACAAAGTGCTCTTCAGAATCTGTCTTTTTGGATTGCGGGAATTATGACACGGCACCTTCAAAGTATTTAAGTAATGCTCATTTCCAGCTGAAAGGCAGCAAGGAGCTTTAGGGGGATGCAACACTGTATACTAAGTGCAGTAACCTGCTGACAGGGACACACTTGGGTGGGGAAAGGACCTCCTTCACACTTTTCACCTATGTCCCAGAGTTGTATTCCCCACTGATCCCTGCCTGCACCACTGCTCCTGGACAACGGCCTGCAGCCCACATGGGCAGGACTGCATGCCATCTTGGGCAATCAGGCTTTGCTCCAGCATTTGACCCATGGGTTTGCAGCCCCATGTCTGCGTCCTGGGATGGTGACCCTATGTTAAGGACATCCAGCATGGCTGGCAGAGCCTCAATTGCATCTTGTCATCCAGATCATCATTCCTCCCTTTGCACAAACTCTCACACATGGGGGGCCTGCAAGCAGTCTCCCTGCCTGAGGTCTGATTTATTAATTCTTAATTCCAACAAGGATTTTCCAATCCCCATATTTTTCCTGTCTGAAAGGACATCTTCTTCCCCCTCTCCAGGAAAGCCCTGGCCTTACTGACATAGATGGGCCAACACCTCCTGTGTAAATGTCTTCCTTCACTTTCCCTGTTTCTGGGATGGCATCATACTCCATCATCATCAGTCAAATCCTACACCAGTGCTGGCTTCACTTTTGCAGTGAACCCGAAAAGCAACTTCAAACATAAATACTCCTGCAAAATTTTCCAGCATGTTATCCTAATCCTCAGCAAAATAGACCAGATTTGGGAAAAGGACCAAGATGTCACTGGCCCGGATGCCAGGATAGGGTCCTAGAATAGTCTGGGTTGGAAGGGGCCTCTAAAGGTACCTCTAGTCCAACCCCCCTGCAAGGAGGATTCCATAAGATTCCTATATTGTACAGGAATGCATAATCTTTATTACCAGAATTTGACAATGGCCTCATGTTTCTTGAAGTGACCTATTTATGAAGCCACAGAAGCCAGAAAATAAAAAACCTTCCAAAACAACAAATCCACACTGTAATGCACTTGGGATGGTGGTACATATCTATATGACATACAGATACATTTCTTCCTGATCCCAGCTGGCAATTCCATTATGGAGATAAAAACACGTCGAGCTTTGATAATTATAAGAGCATGAAGGAACACAGGAAAATACAGCAGATACTTTATAGACTTAGAAAATGCATTTCTTGGCTGAAATGCTCATTAGTAAAACTTATTGATCAATATTAATTACAGGAAAATGACTAATCCTTGTGCAACTTTTTATTCAATTATTAAGCTTTATGTTTCAAAATCTGAGTTCTTGTGTGGCTTTTCTGCCCTCAGAGGATCTGAATCACTGTCAACAACAGGGAAGAAAAGCCAGAGGATGAAAGAACATCTGGTATGGAGTTCTCCTGTTACAAAATAAGAAAAAGACATAAAATGCACTGCAAGATTTTGCAGTGCATTTCTTCTCTTCTCNTCCTGTTACAAAATAAGAAAAAGATATAAAATGCAAAATAGCTTTCACAGGATCAACTGGTCTCCATCAGAGAAGAGCTTGCAGCTTAATAAGGTTCCACAAGCTAATGGCATGGTATGGACCCGAAATGGGATCAGAAGCCATCCAATTCAGTGAGGTGTTTTCCCCTTGGATTGAGAAAAGCTTTACATTCAAACTCAAGTCCCGTCATGAACTTGTATATATGTCCTCCTAGCATGTGTGCTGATCCCTGTAATGTGAACTGAGGTGGAGCTGACAGGAGTGGATGAATCTCTGTTCTTCTCCTGCCAGTCCCTGTGCTTTCCCCAGAGAGGCTGGCTGGGGGACAGGGACTCCTGACACCTCCTACAAGCCACCCTCATTACCTTGTCATCCTGGAGGCCAGCGAGCCACCAGACATCAGCTAAGCAGAGATATCCTACTCTCTGACAACTCTGCTCCCAGAGTCAGCAGACAAATCAAAAACACAGTGACAGCAAATAACTTCTACAATCTACAGAGGTGGCAAATGTGTCAAAAGCATTTTGACATCGAACTCTCACTTGAAATCAATGATCTAAGTGGGACTCAACTTGTTCGTTATTAAGGGCTAAGGGCAAACTTAATATTTTGGAATTCATTCACACATGAGTTTGATGGACTTCCTGAGTAATTGCTGTATGCAGCACTTTCCTGCATCATGTATTATTAAAATCCCACAACTGCAGAAACAAAAATGAATGGGGCTTGCTCACCCATCCTTGCCCAGCTTCACACCAGGATGGGTGATCTCCTGACCTCCACAATTCTGCCCCATGATAAGTCCCCAGTCCCATGTCCTGGGCTTTCTTGGGTGAAATCCCAGCATTTGTCCCTTATCCTTTTGCACTTTACTGCTGATATGAGAGAGGTGATCCTTGTCTTCACCCAGATTTCACTCCTGGAGGGGGGCTGAGGGAAGGCCACAAGGAAGCCAGAAGCATTCAAGCCACAGGTTTTTCCCTTCAGCCTGCTTCAAAGAGAGTCCTTCAAACCCAAAGGTAAGTGTGCAGACCCACCTGCCAAAAAGAGGAGCTTGTCAGAAGGCATTTCTCCTTTCAAACATGGCCCAGTCCTGGGGTGACCTGCCCTGGCCCCTGCTTTTCCTGCTGCTTGC
Organism: Pachyramphus minor; assembly: GCA_013397135.1. Lineage (NCBI taxonomy): Eukaryota > Metazoa > Chordata > Aves > Passeriformes > Tyrannidae > Pachyramphus > Pachyramphus minor. The sequence continues at coordinate 581,082 of VYXB01000527.1, read as the reverse complement.
ACAGCACACTTCTGTGTCAGCATCCTGCAAAGAGGTAGTGTGACATACAGCCTTCATCTAAAGGTTTTGTTTGTGCAATCAGCAAGGTGGCAGGGCTGGACACTCATGGGAGCTCTGCATGTCATGTAGTTGGGCTGCTATACTACAGCCCAGCAAAGACACATTGCTCCTCCTAACTACTGGGTAAGTCGTTGGCAGGGGACCACACACGGTGAATGAAATGTTTTGGAAGTCCTTTTGAGAAGGCTGTTGTGGTGTAACTTCTGGCACTGCAGCCCCCAGGTCAATATGAAAACTAGTCTAGGGAAAACTCAAGGAAAAACCTTGAGATTTAAAAGTACCATGCAAACCAAGCAGTATATAAAATAAATGCCAGCCCAAGAAGAGTGTCCCATTAGTCAAAATTCATGCTCAACATTGAGCAGCAATCACAACATGAAGTCCTTCCAGCTATGGGGTGGAAGGGTTATTCTGCAATTTGTACTGAGGAATGGTGTGTTTTTGGAGTGTTCTTCCATTTTTTGCTGTTTCTGTGCACCTGCAGCAGAAGTGAAGCTGGTGCCCCACAATTTACTGGAAGCATTTTTGCCCTTCCGGGCAGTCTCTACCTGTAGGTGCCTGTCACAGAGATGCAGGAGTCCACATGTTGAACCTTGTGCAGCAGGTGACCAGGTATTCATTGTCACTTCATTGAAAAAAATCATGAAATAATAACTGGAAGGGCACTGGAGGCAGGACTTGTTCATTCTGGCTAGAGTGCTTATTTTGCCATCAGCCAGGTTCTCCTACGTTAAAGAAATGTGGAGCTAAAAATAAACACATGGCCTATTAACGCTGAAGGGCCTTGCAGCAATTGCCTGGGGAAAAAAGACAGGAGAAATGGGTAATCTCCAAAAATAATTAACAGTGAATAGAGGCTGAAAGAAAAACATGGATCAGGTGGGAATTACAGTAGAAGTCTTTTCCCAGGCGAACTCTGTTCTTTGCATACAGAAACTTACTTGCAACTCCCTGGCAGGGGCTTGCAGCAGGACTCTTTTCTTCACAGCCAAAGTTTTTCCAGAGAAAGAGCTCTTCTTTGGCTTTTGGATTTGAGAGTGGGTCCTTGCCCGCATTTTTACTGCCAGCCTGGCTTTCAGTGCTCTTGGCCTGGCCACACACCTGTGACATAAGGAAATTGGTGACTTCCATTGCACAGAGAGGGAGCAGCAGGAGTGAGGGTCCTGACTCACTTTCAAGAGCACAAGGGAAACCTATGGGTGTCTGGGAACTTAAAGCAGGAGTTTGAGCCGAAGTTATTAACTAAACCTGGAGAAACCAAATTTATTTTGAAAAACATGCCTTTTTTTCCCCTATAAAATGTGGGTGGACTTTTTTTGAACCAGCTATGTTTCTTGTGAAGTCAAGAAGGGCCGTGAGTCACGTGTCTGCTGTGATTCTTTGCATCCGGGCTCAGGCTCAGCTTTTGGGAAATTCCTTTCATGCCAGGTTTGGCCCCTGCCCCATCCTTATCACAGTGAGGTGCTGTCGTTGCCTCCACCTTCCCCCATGCACATACCCCCCCACACACCCAGGGAAGTGCTCTCAGGCCTCACTACCCAGTGTTGAGATGTTTGGCTCTGCCCACTGTCCCTTTGGAAGGAGCATGGCCCAGACTGGAGAAGAATTTGGGGACAACAGCTGCAGCCAATGGATGTGCAAATACACAGTGATGTGCTGCTGGGGAACTTTGTCGCTCCAGTGCTCAACAAGAGATGCAGTCCTCAGTCCCTTAGGCTCTGTGTGCCATCTGCAAACCAACATCACTATTAATACCTAATAATCTCACCTCCAGATATTGAGTCATATTTGCAAAGGGCTCCAAAGTGCCTGCCTGGAAGATCACACAGAAGTGTGTTGTTCTCTCCTGAACCCGGTGCCTGTACAGCTCTGAATGCAATGCACAGGGGGCAGCAGGGGAGATGCTTCTTGAATCCATAACACTTCATTCAACATAGACAAAGACATATATGTGCTAGGGAGAAACAGGCTTCTCTAATTAAAAAACAGCTCTTTGTAAAACAGTCACAATTTACCTTTTTTTTTTTTTAATGAAAATGGAATTTTAATTACAGCTGAGTAAATCAAGGCTATTTTCAAGTAAATGGGGGGAGAGGGGGGGTTCACTAGTTTTGGCGTATTCAAGATTCAGCATCTCACTCTTTTAAATTTATCCATCTTCTATGAAAAAATAATTTATGGATACAACCATTTGATTAAAAGGTGCTCTGGAGGACTTACCTGAAACAATTCCTGAAAAAGGTGTCCCGTAAGGTCAGATTTCCAACAAATTCCACAGTGACTACCTTTTGTCTAACTGAAGTGCCTGCAGTACAATAAAGCAAATTAAAAAGCCCATACTTGATGCAGTTAGAAGAATTTGAAAAGTGCAGGTAATTTTTCTAATTGCCGTCTCTCTTCAGAGAACAGAGAAAGAAGCACCACTGGGACCATTGCAGCTTTCCCAGAATTACGCAAGCTTTGTGTTTATACTGGCCATAGCATCTGGGGAATATTTTTAAACCCTGTCAAATAGATAGTGACCTTTTCTTTCTTGCAGTTTGATGGGTATTCCCAAAAAAATAAAGTCAATTTGATTTCTTGACATCTCTACTGCCCAAAGGTTACCCAAAGGCCATATCCACGAAAACAAACCACCTTCCCAGGGCTCTGCAGCTTTGCATTAACCCAGCCCAGAATGACAATGGCCTCTCTCCTACATTCTGCAACAGGTAAAAGTTGGTCTCTGAAATTAAATTCTTAAAGATTTTTTGCTTTGTTTTGCCCTAGTTTTGCTTGCTTTTCATTGCTTTTATTTCACTATAGGTCTTTATTTTCACTGACTTGAAACTGGAAGAGAATCAAACCACATACCCAGACTGCAATGCAGAAATCCTTGCATCTGTTTAAGAAAAGCTTTCTATTTCTATTCATGCTGCTGAAAATGATTATTTGCTAAGGATAAAGAGATGTGAGTTTTGACATAAGTGTAAATACTCATTTCTCCATATACCATATACAGCATAACACCCCCTTCATTTAATACAGGTATGAAAGACATTTTACCCAGAGGAAACTACACAATAATAGGAGTGTCCACATTTCTTCTTTTTTGGAAGCAGCTGTTCTAGGCTGCTTTTAGACAGAGGATACTGCTCAGGAGTGAGTGGCAGTCCCAACCAGTATTGCTAATCTTCTGCTTCTTGCTACTAACTTGTGGTTTATACTCCGTCTTCTGTACTTTTTCTTTTTATTTCAAAGCACATGCATGTAGGTAGATGTGGCATCCCAACAGGATTTCCACTCTTTTCCATCCATCCTCCACCCCGAATCCTAACCCATTAAAAAGTTGCATTTAGCGACATTTCTACTCTGTGCCATGGCAAGCAACAACTGAAGGCATAACACTGAGGTGAATGCCGGGGAAACCCAGCCAAAAGCAAACTCTCCTAAGCTCTCTGGGCTTTCAGGACAGGGAGAAAGCAGATGCACTGCCTGCCAGTGGAAACAGGGCTGCAGGTGCACTCATGAACCTGAGAGTGGCCCTGAGAACACCAACACAACCACACTGTAAGAATATCTCTACAGTGACTGATGCAGCTGCACCACCAGCAGTACCACCAGGCAGGCACCATGGCAAACTGCATGAGAGCTCTCTTGTTTTCCACACCACATGACATTAATTATTCATATTTTTCTGGGTCTTCTGCAGGTAATCTTAAAAATATTTCTGCAGTGAATATTTGTTAAATTATGCATGGTGTTTACTTTCATTCTTCTGCGGTTTTGCCATCTTTCATGAATATGAAAAGCAGAAATCTAGAGACCTGTCTTTTTTTGATGGCAAAATTTTCCAGAGTGAACAGTCTAGTTATACAGATCTGTACTTGTGCTCTGGTGCTGCCGTTTACTTGAGCAGGACATCTTCAGCAAGCGGGGATCACCCCTGTGAATACAAGGCAGATATGCCTTGCTCGGAGATTGCTCTGTGTGCCTGGACTGCCTTGAAACACCTCAGGCACCATAACAGAGTCCAACAAAATTAATGCTGAAGCCTCAAAATAATGGCAATGTTCAGACATAATAAATAATGGCTGTCTGCTAGGAGCAGAACTGGTGTTTCAGCAATGCTGAAGGAAGGGGCACGACAACATTCTTTTCTCCTGTTTTCCAAGAAAAACTACCCACAGCTTTCCCTTGGAAGCACTTCAGGCCCTGATCCTCAATATACAGGCTCAATGTTCCCAAATGTATGTGTTCTGGGGAATCTGGGAATATGAATACCCCATCCCTAGAAGTGTTCAAGGTCTGGTTGGATGGGGCTTTGAGTGACCTGGTCTAGTGGAAGGTGTTCCTGCCCATGGCAGAGCAGTCGAAACTAGATGACCTTCAAAGTTCCTTCCAACCCAAAGCATCTGATGATTCTAGGATCCTATGATTCTATTCATGAACAACTAACATCACCCCAGGAATGTACTGCTTTGCAAAATTGGCCTTCAATCGCTTATGAGGCATGACTGAAACAGCAAATGAATTTCCTGTAACTGGTGTAAAACCAATATAAATGATGTTAAAATCTTGTTTTTTCTCAGCTTTTGCCTTACTGAAATGAAGAATGTGTCAGTCAAAATGAGATCCAAAATCTGCAACTGAGATTCTCACAAACACTCAGAGCCAGCTTACTTAAATTAAACAAGGGGCAGAAATCTCTATTATATATATTCTGAAAAAAATCCAGTTTTCTAAAAACAAGTACAGAGAGTCTGCAGTAATTAATATATCTTTTTTTTTCCCTGCAAAGAAACTCTCTGAAATGGAATTCCAGGAAAAATACTTATTCTTAAACAGTTAAATATTTAAACTGATATTTGCATTCAAAAATTCAAGCTCAAGTTCATTCCTCAGACCTGTTAAGGGATTCTGAACCAAAGTAAAACTAAGTAAATAACACCTTCCCAAAAAGTAAATAAAGTTTTTAAAATACTTGTGTATATTGAATGTCAATAATAATATATGGAGAGGAATGTGTTTGTCTAGCAAGTCAGCTAGACTGCCTTGACACAGCTGAGCCTGCTGATAGAAAGCAGGGTGGGAGTCACCAGAGCAGATGTAGGTGTCTAGCAACAGAGTGAAATAGGCACTTCCAGGACACCATACCTCTTATCCCAGAGTAGCTGTCTGAAATAGAACAGACACATCGCAGCTCCTAAAATACCTGCTCCTTTTCAGTGCTAGAGCAAGCCTGGGTGGCGGGCTCTGATGCAGCAGTCTGGGTGATGTAGGAGTTGTCCTTAAAGGCAGGTGGGGCAGATTCCAGCCAGGAACAAGCTGGCTCTTCATATCCAATCCACTACAGTAGCATGTGGATGTGCCAGAAACTGGACAAACTCTACACCGAAGGCAGGTGGGAGGTTTGCTCTGCTGCTCCATTTCATGTTAAGTTTTGATGTATTGATAATCTCTAACATTTATTATATTAATCATTCATAGTATCAAACTATTAGAGTACCTTAGGACAGCCACTGTCTCATATTTCCCTGCCTCTGGAAATCTCCCTTGGGGACATTTGGAGACACCACATTGTCAGTGCATAGTCACCCTGAGTTTGGCTGCTGTACTGAAGTGTTCTCCTGCTCTGCAGTTTCCAGCTGATGAGCTCTGGGTTTATTGTCTTATTAGTCCCCTGGTACCTGGTCCTCCACCTTGCACTGCTGAATGCAATTTGATTCCTACTACTTCAGTCCTCCGGGTCATCTGATTACCACCCCACCATCTGCCCCTGGACCAACAAAACCACATAAGTTTGTGTAAACACCAAATTTAATTGGCACCCTCACATACTGAGGTCATTACTGAAGGGCTGACCCCAGAAGTGATGTTTTTTTTAAAGTCAGACACAGTAAAAAGGATACCCAATCGTTGGATTCTTTCTCCCAAACTGTAGCTTAAAAGTATTCTAGTCCTTAGAGAGTCACTGACAAATTATGCCTTGTCATACTAAAAAAAATAATTTCACAATTTGTTCTTTTTAAAAATAAAGTCCATATAAATGGTCTCAGTATTATGTAGGATTATAGTGGTAAATTCTGTATATATGTTGTATGTATTAATGCATCAAACAGGTATTTTCCTAAAGAAATCTTCTAATATTGCAGTATGATAGATAGAAAAGTACTGTAGTCCCAATTACTAACACTTTGCCAACCATCTCAGTGTATTGAGATCTAATTATTTACCCTTCAGCCTCCATAGCAACACTGAATGTAAATATATTTCCTAATATTCTTTTAAATGGAGACTAAGGCTTTGCACATTCCAGCTGTGAACATGCTGGGAGAAGAAACAGGGACTCCATCTGCTATTGTGTTTGTTCAGTTCGCTGGAAAAAAAATCAAACACCAATTTAAAGGCATATTTCATTAAAGAAAAGGGATTTTATTCTTTGAAAAAAAATCGGGTTTGGTCAGCTTCTTGTACTCTCCTAGTCCATTTGGAGCTGCTGCTGGGCAGGATAAGAGCATCAGTCTCTCTGCTTTTGCTGCAGTTGCTCCTTTGTCCAAGTACATTAATTGCCAAGATCAGTGCTGTATTGTCAGATTTCTGTCCGGGTTGTCCCCTGCAGTGCCACACCTACCCCGCAGAGCCAGGCACCGCCAGTGCTCACCGTCAGCAGCAAAGGCAGCCCCACAGAAATGCTGAATTAGCACGGGAGGTGGGAAGTGCTGAATGCACTGGGAACAAACACTCATCCATCACCCTATAGGTCCAGCGAGGAGAGACAAGCTCGTTGTTTCCTAGTTTATGTATTCTGCCCTTGGTGTTTAACTAACAGCAGCATCACATTAAGATAATTTATAAGCCTTCCCAGCCCACCAGCATTATGTGAGTTTTGGCTCCTCTGTGGAGGTGATGGGCGGCCGTACTGTTAATGAGTTTCCCTGTGACTTCTATCAGGAGCCGGGAGTTTCTTCCACTAGGGAAACATTAGAGGAATCCAAAAGAGAAATTAGCTGCTAGCAAGAAAAAAAAATGGCATAAGAAAATGCATGCTACTGGGGGCTGTTTCTCTTCTCCTTCCCAACAGCTCTGTGCATGTTAACCCTTGCAGGTTCAGAGGAGATACTCCTGATGCACAAGGGTATAAAGGAGCTCGCAAGTAGGTTCTTGTTTCTCTCTCCTCTAATTTGAGTATTTGCATAACAAAGCAAATGCTTGGTTCTGCAATTCAAGCTGTACCTGTGTACTTCCCAAAAGTAATTTAGGAACAAAATTTAAGAACCATCAAACAGGCTCTGCCAATCCCCAGGAGACAATCATATTTAAGCATGTAAAGGCAAGATAGTTGCTTCCTCATCACATTGCAGGGACAGAATTAAAAGTTCCGGATATTTGTCTTGACTAACAAAATCAAGAATTAAGCCTAACACATCAGGAAAACTTATTTCTCTTGCAGGCACTAGGAGGGAAGAGTGCATGAAGGAGAAACATGAGATTGTCACACACCAGGCCATTCTCTTTTCTCATTCTCTTCTGTGAATATTAGGAGCCTGATTAGGAAGAATGAATACTACTGCTCACAGATTTCCCCTATCCTTTGGCAAGCTGCTCCCGGGCTGCTCCCTGCTTCCCCCTAAGCACTGCTGGTAGTGGTGTGTCTGACTCAGAAGCAAGTAAGGAACAATCTGCAGCCTACATACTTACACTTATGTGAAGAAGAGATCTGGAAAGACTGACACAAACTCAGGTATCGATGGCTCCCATAATCCTTTCCTGGCAGAAAGGATGTACAAATGACCTAATACGTCTTCTTCATCTGGAATATCTATAACCTTGAAAATGGTATGGAATTAATATCATAAAAAAGCACTTTGGAACATTTGGGCACAATCAAACAGTAGAGCAAGGCACAGATGTGGTACCTTGTCACCACACACACTGTCACATCTGGGAGTCTCCTGGGGAGGTGACTGTGCCAGCCAGCTGCCTGCAGCCTGCTCAGCACCCTGTCAGGCACAGCTGAGAAGTTCCCAGTTCTGGAACAGGGTCAACAAGAGCTCAGCACTTGCTGGGCCACATCTAGTGCATGCCATGGACATGCCTCTTCTCTTGCCTTGCTCCATTGCAACGTGATGTTTCTGACCTCCCAGAAATGCTACCTTTACAGGTCTTTGTGAAAACCAGGTATTATAGCAGGGGGAACATTAAAATTAATATCAAGACAAGATAGTTTCCAGGCCTTGTTATAAGAAAGAAAAAGCCAACAGGAAAAGGAGTAGGAACATGTTGCTGGGAGTAATAGGACAGCATGATACCAGGACCTTGTTAGCACAGCACCTTTCCAAAAACAGGACTAAGTCTGGGGCGGGGAAGACCAAACTCTCCAATCTTGGTCACCTGTAATTGTTTCTTGCAAGCAAAAGTATGTGCTGTCCTTGGGTTTCACCTCCCAACTCACAGCCTCACATGCCAGATCTGTCTGCCCGTGGGATCTGTGATCAGCTGAGACAGCAGGGCTCCTTGCTCGATACCTGTCAGCATTGAGGTGGCTCCTCCCTGTGCCGTGGCCTCTCATGAACTTAACGTGTTATGCATTAGGTCTGATGTGTTAAGATAAGCCCATATGTTCACTGCATGGCCCAGCATAGTGTTATCTCCCTGGGTGAAAAAGAAGGCATCAGCATGACAGGGAACCAGGAGATCAGGTCAGAGCTAAGCAATAAGCACAGCTGGGGTGACCACAGAAAGAGAAGCAGAGCAGCCGCATTGTTATAGTAAGGTTTGGATAATTTCACTTGCCTAAGCACTTCTCAGAATTGATGAGGAGATCACACATATTTCATCTATGGGGGAAAAAACATTTTATCAACCTATGATTTTATGCAAACTTATCAATAAAGGGTATATGAGTGGTAACATTTCTGAACTCCTAAACTGGACGCACCCCTGCAGTCTGATGTTAGCAAGCCATTTAAGTGATTTGCAGCCTTGTACTCAGCCCAAACCCCATCTGTCATCCTGTCTGTAATTTAGTCTTTCTTGAAAGATGAAACATCTTTTCAAAATTCGTAAGGGTTAGTGAAATAGAAATAGCTACATTTTTATTCAGCCCCTTTTAATGTTTTCCTTTGACTTTCTACCCCCAATCCCCTCATGAGAGCATAATAACCACTAAGAAAAGCTATTTCAACAAGAAGTGTTCTCTTCAAACTTGCTTGGTTAGGACAGACCTGTGCTATTCCTTTTCCTTCATCCACTTATGACCAGATGAAGAATATGGTTTTACTATGGTTTTCTGAAAATTTAGGGGTTTACATGGGATTTCTACAGAAAGATTCTTCGCAATTTAAAGGAAAGGGGGAAAAAAAAATTTCACTCTGCTTATTTAAGAAAGAAAATGACCTTTTGTCTGCAGTGGAGCGGGTATCCTTCCTTTGATCTTACTCCCAGGAATGTTGCAAAATAACAATAGGATAATCTTATCCATTGCCCACATTTTTATTAGCAGCCCATGTGAGGCTCTGCATATTCAGCAGGGTTTTGCAGCCAAAAGTGGACACTGATTTTGCTAGGCTGGGGAAGAAAAATATGCCTCCCCTCCTCCCATCTGTTTGTACCTGTCATTTTCTAATTAAGCTCTGCAAATAGTCATGTGCTTGATTCTCTTTCCCTGAAAGCTGTCTCTCCCCCATCCATTGCCTGGTCTCACACTAATGCCATGCCCATCTCCCTTCTTGAGCAGATGTGTCCTGCCATCTCCATCCCTGCCTTTATTTTTCTCTGGTGCAGCCTCGGAGAGTCTTCACGCCAAGTTTTTGTCAAGGTTGTTCAACCATTCTGGAGTGCAACTAGACACAGACCTTGACTCGGCTGTCCTCAAGGTCCTGCTTTTATTATTAGACTTCGCTCACTGTTTGGCTACCACATTTGAAATCCAATGTTTGAAATTGAAATGTCAGCTCCACTTCAGCCTCCCTTATTACACAGACCAGGTGGAAATCTGCTGATCAGAACTCCCATGTACTTCTACCAGGCTAGGATTTCAGTCGGCTGTCTCTTTGAAACACATCTTTCAGTACTGGATCCTTGCCACATGCACTGCTGGGGAGGTCAGTCCCTGGGAAAGGTCACTGGCAGCTTCCAACCCACCTATTTTATTGTTTTTTGTTTTTCTGAAATCCTGTTCTGACAACACACTAGAATACAAAGATAACCTTTGGTCTTCAACCAATATCCTGTAACGAAACATTGACCCAAAGTGTATCACTGGATTTTCGTGAGGACACCGTACACAGCACAATCCCACATCAGAGCAATATATGAATGTAAGTTTAAATATTAAAGAATGCAGCATCTATTTGAAGATGTCTTTCACAGTCTGCCACTGTAAATATACAGGGGCACACTGCCAGCAGTGGGACCAGACAGATGCCCACCATGCCTGTCACTACCACTGCACGCTGTGCCAGCACACAGCCCACCTCGGCTCCCTCTGAGCTCTCACACAGTTGTGCAGTGGGAGCTGTGCTCTGTGTGCCAGGGTGAGCGGTGGAATTTTGCTACATTCCAGTTAGCTCTGTAGCCAAGAAGGTTTAGAAAGATCTGGGTCAGGTTCAAAGGAAAAGCACTTTAGCAGTCAAAGCACTCGGGTTTTTTTCAGAATGTGCTTGTAAAAACAAGGCATAATATGTAGCCAGGAAAAGCTCTTACCCTGTCCTCAGCAGAGCTCACAGACCCTGCAAAGAGCACAGCTCCTTCTTGCCTTGCACTCTGTCCTGCTTGGACACAATGGCTCTGCCCCACAAAGTGTACAAAAGAACCCAAAGAGAGCAGAAGAAGGGAATACAGAGACCAAGCGCTCTCTCCTCTACTACCAATATTCCACCAGGTTGCTCTGTGCCTGCTAATGTACCTTTCTGAGATTTTTTTCCTGTTGGTAGAAATGAAGCTGGTGTTACAAACTTCCTCACCAGTCCTTTGACTGGGCAGTCATTCATTTGCATTAACCTAGTATTGTTATCTTGGATGTTATGTTTACCTACCTGGATCCTATGGCCTCAATCTACTTATGGCCTGACCCCGTTGGTCCAATTCCCTTTTATCAAGGATAATCACAAGCATCTGCTATCCACAGTCTGCAGCTTTTGCAGATTATGCAGCTTCTGAGTGTTGGCCTATTTTATTTTGTCAATATGAAAACAGAGGCTGTGTTTATCATCCGAACTGCTGCAATGCCCTCCGAGATGTTTGTAGGCAAACCTCTGTGTCTCATGTTTTTGTACACTGCCAGGCACAGGAACAAAGAGGAAAAGCAAATTCCAGGAAGAAAGGGTAAAAACTTAGTTTGTCTGCCATAGAAGATCTGTATCTTAACCTTATCATGATACAAAGAAATAGATAATAAACTTGAGGTTCTTTGTAGGATGACCCTGCATTAGAACTGGGCAATTCAAAATAGCACAGAAAAAATAGGGCCAAGGCAGTGCTGGATGAGGCTGCTGGGCTGGGGGTAGTAAACAAGTGAGGATATATGCATTGGAATCCCAGTTTTGCAGGTCAGGGCCAGCTCTTATTTCACAGGTGAAGCCCAGCTCTTGGGAAAAAAAAAAAAAAAAGACAAGGGACCTGAGAGAGTGCTATGACAGCTGGCTGAGTCAAAGACAACACCTATTTACCCAGAAGGGCAATTTTTTTTTTCCCCCTGGGGAAATTACAAGGTAATTCTGTCAGTAACACTAGAACTAACTGCAGATTCACTGGTGTGCATGGAGTCACCAACTTCCCCTGTATAAGCTGAGGGCTGCAGTCGTGAAGAGACCAGTCAGCTATGTGACAAAGGTAAGTGCCTGCCAGAAAGTGATAATAGCAGGGAAAAGATTTTCAGAATTCAGGTCCACGGGTAACTGGTTCCACATATATTTAACAAAAAGGCTTTTAGATCCTAAGTCGTACTCATTCCTGAGTAGCCCACATTATCACACTTTGCCTTTCATAATTGCTTGCTTGCCATGTTATGTTAGTTGTTAAAAAGACCTTGCTTCTAACGCTTTTTGGGCCCACTGTGCTGCTACCCAAAATGCCAATACTCTTGCCTCTTTCTGAAATGTGAAGACGCATTTTTTCTCCTATGGGATAGAAATAATTTCTGAAAGACAGACATTTAAATACTCAGCTAAAAGGAACACTTTCTTCATGTCAACCAAATCTTCTATTCCTATTTTTATCTGCATTTTGCATATTGTATTTTTGTATGTAGTATCCATAGGCATAGCTCCAAAATATCAAAAAGAGGTAGCAATAGTTAAAAAACAGTGTATTATGACCATTACTTAACAGCAGTTTACATTTTATTTTGATGGAAACCCCTTAGTAGTGAAGGAATCTTTTCAATCATCTTTTGAAGGATTGTTCCAAACAATTTATATTCTACTGTCCTGGCTGGACAGCCTTTGAAGTTCATCCAGCTTTTAAAAGTTAAATGAAAGAGCTAGGTAAGGCGAACAAGAACATAATTTGCATCACCTTGTTTTAGTCATCTGAAAAGCCATTCCACCAAAAAAGACACACACACACTCTGTCCAAGCCCTGCCATCTAATTCTTCAGTGAAATAGTTTAGGAGATTGGACAAAATTTCACTTAAAGACCTGTACAGAATATCTGAAAATTATTTGATGAGCTGCTGAACCATGGTGTTTATCGTCTTGTCTGTACTCACTGCCATAGATTTGTATCAGATATTTGCCACTGGAACAAGCATCTGAGACACATTACATGGGTTACACTGGTGACATCCTGCCAGTTGTGTCATGTCTTTCACATCATAAACTGCAGATCCATAACTGAGCAAGATCTAACTTTAATGCAGCAAGGATAACAGCAAATGACAACACAGATTCCATATACAGTAAGCTACAATAAAAAGAAACAACTAAAAAAAAAAATCGACTACTTCTAGAACTGAAGTGGCTCTTTCTTTTCAGAAAATGTTGTAACAGTGTTTGGTGGATTGACCCTTGCCACGGTTATGGGTAAGGGATAACTCCAGACCGGTGGGTCCCTGAACCCCAAGTTGCAGTAACCGCACTAAGCCCTGCAGGAATGAGACACAGACGCAGCCTGCAGTTTAAGGCTCGGTGCTGATCTAAGTTTATTACAAGATGGGCAGGAAAGGGAAGATTCTGGAATAGGACACCTGTATTGGTGATTGGTTAGGGCAACAGGATTGACAGGGAGAGAGGCGGGAGGTCCAGAACAGGGACAACTGGGGATTGGTCAGGGCAGCTACCCCCCGGGTAGCCTGCCCATGCAGGCGGCTGTTTCTCTCCGGAGAGGGATGCTCACGAGGTCAGGCACAGACCTGTGAGCTTTCCATTCTCTGAAGTCCGTTTCAGTCCTCACCTTATTTCCAACAGACCCTGGCTGGATGCCATGTGCCCTTCAAAGCTGCTCTATCCCTCCTCTTGTCAGCTGCACAGGGGAGAGAAAAGGTAAGGAAGAGTCCTGGCTTGAGATAATGACAGGCAAAACAGACTCTACATGGGGAAATTAACTGAATTTATTGCCCGTTAGATCAGAGTAGGGTGATGAGAAACCAAATCAAAAACCACTTTCCCCCCAGCCCTCACTTCTTCCCAGGCTTAACTCCTAATTCCTCCTCACCTCCAGCAGTGCAGGGGAACAGGGAATGGGGGTTGCTATCTGTTCATCACAAGCTGCCTCTGCCACTCCTTCCTAATCATGGGGAGGGTTCCTCACACTTCTGCTCCAGCGTGAAGTCCCTCCCACGGGAGACAATCCTTCACAAACTTCTCCAATGTCAGTCCTTCTCGTGGGCTGTAGTTCTTCACGAAACTTCCCCCGGGGTGCAGATGAATGGCTCTGAATGCCTTTTCACTTTGGAAACCCATTGTCACATCTCAGCTAGTTACAGTCAGTCTCAGGGTGGAGCTTCAGGATGGATCATTAGTTTGGTATCCTCTTCCCCAGTATGCCCCTTTGGAACTGCTAGTCAGAGACTTTCCAACAGAACCTTTGAGATGCACTACAGAAGTGTCAGATTACTCCCTGCCAGAAGATACTCCTCTCCCTCACTGCCAGAAGAAATAGTTTCAAGCCCAGCAACTTGCTGTTGTTGTCAGTTGTTGTTTAAACACAGCCAGCAGCCAAGCACCACATAGCCACTTGCTCACTCCCCCACCAGCAGGACTGAGAAGAAAATCAGAAAGGTAAAAGCTGGAAAACTTTCAGTTTGAGATGAAGACAGTTTAATAGCAAAAGTAAAAGCAAAGCAAACACGGAATTAATTCACTGCTTCCTATGGGCAGGCAGTGGTTCAGCCATCTCCAGGAAAGCAGGACCCCATCACACATAACAGTTACTTGAAAAGAACAAATGTCATCACTCCAAAACATCCTCCCCCTTTTTCCTCCTATCTCCTACTTTATAGACTGAGCATTATGTCATATGATATGGAATATCCCTTTGGTCAGTTTGGGTCACCTGTCCTGGCTGTGTCTCCTCCCAACCTGCCATGGACCCCCCCAACTTCCTTGCCAGTGTGGCAATATGAAGAGAAGAAGAGGCCTTGTGTCTGTGCAAGCACTGCTCAGCAATAACAAAACCTACTCTATATTATCAACTCTGTGTTCAGCATAAATCCAAAACACAGTCCCATACCAGCCAGTGTGAAGAAAATGAACTCTACCCCAGCCAAAACCAGCACATCAGTGCTGACAGACAGCTTTGTTTGAAAGCAAGAGGTGCCCTCTAACCCGAGAACTTTCCTATTAAGTTGACATACAGTAGTGGTGCAAAACCACCGCCTGTGTCCTGGGCTGCATCAAAAGGAGTGTGGCCAGCATGGGGGCCCCTCTGCTCTGGTGAGACCCTACCTGGAGTAGGGTCTGAAGGTTAATCTCTGAAGTTTCCTTTTCATACAGCTGTGACTCTTGCAAAATGTCACAAACACTCATCAGAAAAGTAACAAAGCCTGATACCACTGCCATATTGTTTTGTTAAGGTTTGGGGTTATTAATCTGCTATATTGTGTGAGGCCTGTGTAGGCAAAATTGCTCTTGAAAGTGGGTCAGCCTAGAATGCAGTCTGTTTCTAGGTGTTCCTCAGTCTCCACTTTGTATGAAATACCAGGGAAAAAAAGGACCTATTTGTCTAACATCCTCAAGAAAAATCCTGTTCATGAATATCACCTGTAGGAAGGCCATGTCAGATCAAAAAATACTTTCCCAACAGAAATCAATGAAATGTGTTTATTTCCAACAAAGGCAAATATTTTTCAAAATTCACACTTTACAGTGAACAGCCGTTTCATTGGAAAATTCCTGATCAGCTGTAGCATATGAAAAGACAAGGTAATCATGATTCGGTGTTGTCATCTCATGTTCCTTGGAGGATTAATATGGATCAGTAATAACTGCAGCAGCAGAGCAATTAATAATTGAAAAGGTGCTAATGAGTGCATCAATAAAGTCAGCAATCAGAAATTTCTTACCCATAATATTTCTGCCTCTTTTTGATCATTTTTACACCATGTGCTGAGCAAAGAATCAAATTTTTTTTGCTTGTAAGGCCTGATCATCCTGTATAAATGAAATTCTATTTGATGATACCACGACTGCAAGTAGATCCCTGCCCATTAAAATCCTGCCTGAGTTTCCCCAGTTTTCCTGCGATCTCTGCTTTGCCTTTGAAGTTCCATTTAGTTCATTAACTTAGGGACTTGAGTCCATCTTTATTCTGTACATTACTTTACCCATCAAATATGTAGGCCAGCAAAGAGGGGTGGGTGACTACACAATCTGTGTACATGTCTCTCTTCATCCTTCAGGATGAGCAATCCTACCTGTTAGGCCCATTACAGCGCTTGAATGGCCTTCATTAAGATCCAACAGGAACAGAGAAAAATCTTAATCTCTAGGTTCATCTGCCATCTTCATCTTTGATGTAAAATCATCTTGACCTGTAATCTAGGAAATCCTTGCTAGATGCTCAGGCTGATGCTCTTAATGGTCTTGCTCTGTTAAAGGCTCTGGGCTAGATGCTGTCTTAATGAAATGACTGTACTGCATAGGGGAGCTCCTACCTCTCAGACTGACTCTGTAGAGAACAGAGAAAACTTGCACTAGGAGGTACCTGTTTTTGGTTAGGTGCAGGATAAGGAATGATAGGTCAAAGGAGGAGCAAGAACAAGTAGGTAGTCTGATTTTCCCAGCTGCCTCATTCTTTCCCTTTGCAAAACCCTTCCAAAATTCCATACTTCCTATGCAAAATGTCTTTAGGGCTTTACTAGACATACATTAAGTTAGAATATGCCTCACTGTTTGTTTTTCACGACTTTGCATTTCATTTATTTGCCACCTGCAAAATGCCACCTGTGCTTGACAGGGATTATTCCGAATGCAAAGCGCAGATTAAATTGAAGGTCTAGAGCCCTGAAAAGTGTTCTAAAAGTATGCCATAATTATGAAGTTAAGAATGGGATACACTGCCCGCAAATCTAAAATTTTGCCCTAAAATTACAGAGCGGCCATTAGTAGCCACCTGTCTACCTGAGTAACTTCTAAAGCAAACCAGGGTCCTGTGGAAAGGAGGAGGGAACAGAAAGAGAAGCAGTGTCAAGCTGCAGTTCACAGGGCTGCAGGCAGAAATTTCTGTTTCATGCAGGAAGAAACCAATTTGTCAAGATAAGTAATGCTAGTACAGAATGATGTCTCTCTGTTCTCAGGAACACTGGAACAGAGTAGTAAGTGCTCTGTCCTACCCAAGAGGGCTAATGCATCAAGACAGCAAATATGATAGAGAACTGGGAAGGAACGCTCCAAGTGACCCACTTAATGGCTGCGTATTCCCAGCAAACATGACTAATGCAGACAAGGCAGATAAAATACACATGCTCATACTAAAGAAGAGAAGAACTTCAATTACACTGTTCCAGGGAAATAATCCCATTAAACAAAAGCTGCACAGTAACAGCATGAAAAATTAAAGTGAGGAGCAATTCTAGGTATGGCTGAAAGATGCCCAGTTGTTCAGTTCAGAATCTATGCAGAAGTGCTCCTAAGGACTGGAGCAAGATGTGTAACTCTTTCCTTTGCTGATGTATGCTCTTCCTGCTGCTTAATCCTGGAGGATTTTTAATCTTTTTCAAATGATTATGCAGGACTTCCAAAACTTGCTTTTTCCACATATTTCCTGGAGTGTACAGACACTTGTCCCAACACTTCAACCAATCTTGACAACATCCCTCTAAGCCCAAAGCAACAAGTGAACATCTTACAGACTGTAAACCAGCTTCATTATTTTTGTTGCTGAGTAATGCATGAAAAAGTTTAGGCCCACAATCACCTATCACTGCATCTGCTTAATTTTTTTTTCCAAGCACAAAAAAAAAGCACCAGCCAAAAAAACCTCCAACCTCCCCCCTCCAGTAAGACCACAGTGATAAGTTAGCTAATAAAAGAACATATTTATACACATAGACAGTGCTAATAGTCAATTAGTTGCAGCCAGTGAATTAAAATTCAGGAGGCCACACACATTTTTATTTCCTTTGAAGCTGGTCTCCCATCTTAGCTTTGTAAAAGGTGTCTTTTATTAAGGTACCAAAGTTCAAACAGACAATATTTATTGTTTTAATTATTTGAAAAACTGTACATCTTTCCTTTCAGAACCCTCAGGGCCCTGCAGCTGCACTTCGCTGTACCTGCTTTCCCAGCCACCAGCTAGCAGGTGTTTTCAGTTCCTTGGTAGGAATACAGAAACAAATTCCTAGGAGTGCTAGTGAGCCTTAAATAAGAATTATCAATCACAGTTATTGATTACAGGAACCAAGGGCTAAAACTGTTTTTGGAGCCAGGATAGAGACTGCACAGAGCTGCAATATAGCACCAAAGGAAACCACACTGGAGTGAGACTTGAGTTGGCTTCAGACCATATACACCAGACCAAAGACTAATACAAGACCATGGCCAGAAGCTGAGCTTGGAGGGCAACACACCATTACTGCCCACTTTGGCCCTGGACAAGGAGTCAGCAAGACTGGGATTAGATTGGTTATTTAGGAGCAAGAATGTGGGCAGCAGGAACAGGAGCATGGCTGGTAGACTCAGCATCTAATGAGATCCTATGAGACCAAAAAGCGTTCAGGTGGCTGGCTGCTGCTCTCTGCCTTGTAGGATTTGGGAGGAATAGCTCTAAATTTAGATGTTTTTGGAGTAAGCAATCAATTTAATGAAGCAGGATTCCTACAGTTCATTGACTGTCAAGAGCATATATTTGCAAAGCAGTATTTCATCAACTCCTATTTTATCATTTAAAAAAACTAGAGCTTTGAGCATACTAGACATTCATAAATATTTGGAGCACTGCTTGCCTATGAATTTATGTCCCATTTACAAATTATTTAATTATTGTATTCCTATCCCTATAATACAAGTAATTCCACTTTGGTGTTATAAAATAATCTGTAACATGTAAAGTATTTTAAATAGTATGATATTCTAACGCAGACATTCATGTCTGAATATCTAATAGGGAACAGTATTTTTTTAAAAATGCTTTACCGATAGACTTCATGCTAAAATGTACTAGTTTGTAGCAGTAAACATTTATATTAGTATTTTATGGTATATAATATATAGATACATGAAATACCACTCAGATCATCATCATGGCTCAGCTTCATGAACGAAGATTTCGAAGGTCACTACCCACACTTGCTGCAGGCTCGCTGATGGCTGAAAAGGACAATGCGCGACAGACAAGTCCAGTTGGAAGGGAGACAAGAGAAAG
>VYXB01000527.1:550447-561759 GCA_013397135.1 Pachyramphus minor | reverse complement strand
GCCAATGGAGATATGGGGATGATGGATGACTCCCTGAGGTGCAGGTTGATAGAGAACTTCCATCTTCTTCAAGCTGACTTCCAGCCCAAAAAGCTCAGCAGCCTCTGCAAAGCAGGATGTTAAATGCTGCAGACCTATTTCTGTGTGAGTAACGAGGGCAGCGTCGTCAGCGTAAAGCAGCTCACGGACGAGATTTAGGGTCTTGGTGTGGGCCTTCAGTCGCCTGAGGTTGAACAGGCTGCTGTCTGTACTATAACGAATGTAGATCCCGTTTTCTTCATCAAGATCTGCTGTGGCCCTTTGGAGCATCATACTGAAGAAGAGCGTGAATAGAGTTGGTGCAAGAACACAGCCTTGTTTCACTCCATTAGTTATTTGAAAGGGCTCAGAGAGTGTATCAGCAGTAAACATTTATATTAGTATTTTATGGTATATAATATATAAATACATGAAATACCACTACTTGAATAGATAAAGACAACTTAAAAACAATATGTTAGCCTAAATGTAAAACTCACAAAAGCTCCGAGGTACAATTTACTTCATAAGCAGACAAAACTTCCATAGAATTTTCTGAATTCTGGAATTTACTGAAGACTTGTCATAAAATTTAATTGTATAATATTCAATTTATATAGGACACCTCACTTTTAGAGAACAGATTTAATTATGCCTGTCCTTTCCTAAACAGAAGGTAGGATTCTTTTTTAACTACATCTGTATTGCCAATGACGGCTGGTTCTTATAAACTATTTATGTTGAAATCATGTTATTTTTCATTGTGCATTAACAGTGAATTCATGACTGGCTGTCCAGCTATTAAGAAGAAATCAGAGAATTGGTACCTGGGTCTTTGACATGTGGGAAAAGTTTTTTTCAGAATCCCTTCAGGGATTTTGCGGAATGGTGCTTTTCACCACTTCTTTTGAGTTCCCTGTTATTTTATCCACTATTAATTATTCCTCTTGAGCTGAAAAAAAAAAGAAAAAGCTATTCCACAGTGACCTTTTTTCAAGAATTCGTTTATGTAACACATGCACTTTTGGATTAATAAGTCTGCTTTCTGTCTTTTCTCTCTCCATAGCTTCACTGTTGGATCAGATTACCTCTTCACCCATAAGATATCGTGTTTGGATGAATCCCCCAGGCTTAAACGCTGCTTTGTAACCAGGTATTTCTAGCTCAAATGCAGATTTGTTCATCCAAGGGAGACATACTCACCATAGCAGTTCTAGGTTGTCATTTAGACCTCCCAGGAATCTTGTTCATCTTTCTTGTTCTTCTGGCATTTTCAATAATACTAAGAAACAACAGAGCTGTGCTAATGGAAAGGAGAAACACATCAGATAAGATTTGTGTATCTTCTCATACCTGGAATATTGCAACCATCATCAAGCTCCATCAAGCAATTCCAGAGTATCTGAGGAAGAAGGGGCTCAGGCAGCCAGGTGAACCTGGGAGATGTTACCATTACAGACCTAAACCCAATCCAAACAACCTGACACTATGTATATTCTCTGCATTTCTTACCCAGACACCACTGGAGAAAACAGAAAGGAGAACCAGCACGAAACTTTCAAAATATATATACTGGGTAATTTGTGTTCCAGGTGCTCTAGGACAGCTCTAGGACACTCAGCTTTGTCAGCTACAAGTTGCCCAGGCTGCTTCTGATGTTCAGCTTCCTTTTCTTCACTTTAGGTGCTGAAAATAGTGCTAGAGAATTTATGTTCATTCAGTCAATGAACACACTTATATTTGAGAGCATCTTCTGGGCCTTGTATCGTCAGTAGACAGAAAGAGGCATTTCTAGGACACAAGTCCTCCCATCATCAAGCAGACAATTAAAACAGCCCAGGTGAATTATGCAGTACAAGGGCTCATCTTTCTCCACTATTAAGGCAACTGATTAAAAAGATTCAAGTTGAGAACATCTGAAATCAGGTGGAATTAATTCCATCTCTTATTTTTAAAGGCTTTGGTTACTTCACTTAGCAAATCCTGCAACTCTCACCAAACTTCCTCTCCTTTGCTCTTCTCCCATCCTTAGCAACTTCCCTTTATTTTCTGCCTAGTTTCTGCCCTTCATCCTTTTTCAGCTGATGTAGCAATAACACAGAGTTCTTAGGAATGCCAGGTCTGCCTACTGCAATGGGAGACAGGGAAAGATGAAAAGTAAAAGCATCAAAAATAAAGCAACAATGACAAGCAAAAAAGCCAAGCAGTTTTATCAGTACCATCAGCTTTTAAATACTGTTATATTTTGTAAGAAAACAGCCTAAATTAGGCTGCAGATATTATTTGAAATGCATAGAGATTATAAGATTAAATGAAGCAGAAGCAGTCTGCTCTTCTGCAGAACACTAAAATGCTGCATTTATAACTGGGATTCAGCATGGCTTTCTAGAAAGAGACCTAATAAGTAACAGAACATATAGTCAACTTCCAGTTCCCCAAGTATGAATGCTTTCTTTCCCCATGCAAACCATAGAGGATAATTTGGATTTGCCTTCTTCATGAACACTTTTGAATTAATCAGACATGTGAGCATTGTGTATGTCAGACGTGTTGTGCTACTGTTCTGGTGGTTTTAAACTAATGGTATTACATTGCATTTTTCATTATGAAAAATTTAGCTAAGAGGTTTTTTGCAGATTTTCAGTCTCATATCCTTGAACATCAAAAGTCAACAAGGCTTTTATGTAAATATCATAGAATCACAAAATATCATAGAATCACAAAATAGTTGAGGCTGGAAGGCACCTCTGACAATGATTTAGTCCAAATCCCTTCTCAAAGCAGGAACAGCTAGAGCAGGTTGCTGAGGGCTGTACTGAATTGGGGTTTGAATATCGCCAAGGCTTCAAACTGGCATCCTATGACAGTGTTTGATCACTCTCAGAGTGAAGTAGTTTTTTCATATGTTTAAATGAAATTTACTATGTTTTAATTTGTATTCTTTGCCCTTTGTATTTTCACTGGGCACCACTGAGAAGTGTCTGACTCTGTCTTCTTTACTACTTCCTGAGCAGGTGTTCTTAAATATTGATAAAATTTCCCTGAGCCTCAAGACTAAACAGTCCTGGCTCTCTCAGCCTCTCTTCATATGAGAAATACCCCAGTCCCTTAATCAGAATAGCTCTTTTCCAGACATGATATGTATGTCCATATCTTACTGGAGAGTCCAGGACTGGACCCAGCACTCCAGATATATCTCACCAGGGTGGACCAGAGGGGAAGGAACACCTCCCTTGACCTGGTGCAACCCAGGTGGCTGTTGGCTTTCTTTGCCACAGGGGCACATCGCTGTCTCATGGTCAACTTGGTATTGACCCCCAGGTCCTTTTCTGCAAAGCTGCTTTGTAGCCTATCACTCCCCAGGTTGTCCTGGTGCCTGGAGTTGTTCCTCCTCAGAGGCAGGACTTTAAATCTCCCTTGGTTGAATTTCATGAGGTTCCTGTCAGCCCATTTACCCAGCCTCTCAAGGCAGTTCAACTGTCTCATGTATCAGCCAGTCCTCCCAGTTTTGGATCAAGTTTTGAAAACTCACTGAAATGCATGCTTCCCTACCATGCAGGTCATTAATGAAGATGTTAAACGGTATTGGCCCCAGTGTTGACCCGTGGGGTACACTACTAGTAACTGACCTGGAGCTGGACTTCTTGCTGCTGATCACAACTCTCTGGGCCCAGTTATACTGCCAGTTTTCAGTCCCTCTCACCATTTACTCATCAGTTTGTCTATGAGGATGTTATGAGGTACAGTGTTGAAAGTGTGCTTTCAACATAAGCAAAAATAAACATCTGTTGCTGTCCCTTCCTCCTCCATGTCAGTCATTTCACTGTAGAAGGCTACTGGTAGGGTGGGTACAATCTGTCCTATGTAAATCCATGCTGACTACTTTCAGTCACCTTTTTGTCTTGCCTGTATTTGGAAGTGGTTCCCAGGACAAGTTGTTCCAGCTTCTTTAGGGATCAAGGTGAGGCTGATCAGCCTATAGCATCTTCCTCCTTGCCCTTCCTGAAGATGAGTGACACTTGCTTTCATCCAGTCCTCAGTAACCTCCCCCGATTGTCAACATCCTTCAAAGACAATTGAGAGTGGCCTCGCAATGACATTAGCTTCTCCCTCAGTGCTCATAGCTGCATCTGTCAGCCATGGACTTCTGTGTGAGTGGTTGGTTTAACCAACCTAATCTAATCCTCCTCCACCAAGGTAAATTATCCTTGCTCCAGATTTTCACCTGTTTTCAGGGACCTACAATTCCAGAAGGCAAATCTTGTCTGTGAAATTGAGGCAGAGGCAGCATTGTGTATCTTGGCCATTTTTGTGTAATTTGTTACAGTTGCCTGGTCCCATTCAACATTGGGCTGTTCCTGCAGAGACACTGGTAGAAGCCCTTCTGGTGGCCTTTCATGCCCCTTAACCAATTCAAGTCCTGGTAGGCTTTGTCTTTTCTAATGCTATTCCTGCATGCGTGGACAGTGTCTCTATATTCCTCACAGGTCACCTGTCCCTACTCCTACCTCCTGTGATGCTTCCTTTACATGACAGTGTTTTATCAGGATCTAATTGTCTGTCCTGTGAAGACCTCCTGCCACTTCTGGTTGGCTTTCTGCAAATCAGTATGGACTGCTTTTGAGCATGGAAGAGGTGGTCCTTGAAAAATTAGTAAACTTGCCTGGAATGCTCTTCTCTGCAGGTCCATCTCCTGTTGGATTCCTCTAAGTAGGTCCCTGAGCAGGCCTTTTCCCAGGAAAAGTTTGAGAGCTTCCCTCATAATGTTGTCCTCTTAGCACTTCCTTATTTGAGACTATATGCTTTAGGTCCCCTTCAGTCCTGCGCTGCTGGTTTCAAGGTCTCTCTTGTTCACCCTACATCTTTTGCTTTTCAGCCCAGCCCATCCCCTCACTTGATTCTGGGTTGTCATTTCCTTCCTCCATCTTTCCCATTTTCCCATCTCTTTACCAAGTTGGCCAGCCTGTTGTCAAAGATGTTTCTGGCCTGCTTAGTCAGGTGGGATCCCACCTCTTGCCTACAATCTTTAATTCTCACAAAGGACCCATAGTCATGAAAAAATAATCCCTGTCATTGACACGAGCTGCACAGTACTTGTTGATCCAAAGGATTCACTCACTCCTTGTCAAGTCCTTCCCCCTAACCAGTAGAATAAAAGACAAAACCATGTGGCCCTCATGCTCTCACCCTCAGTCATGTAGACATGCTCAATACACTCCACGACTTCCCTAGTATCAGCATTGGTGTCCACCCGGAAGAGCAGCAGGGGTCAATATTCTGAGGACTGGACAGTGTCTCCACAATGTCTCTAAGCCTCCAGAAAGTAGAAAACCTCCCTAGACAGCAGTTCAGGTTGGTAGATGGGAGCCTTGAGCAATATTAATATCCAGCATGGTCTTCTGACCAAAAGTTTGCTTTGCCTATTGCAGCAAACAGGATCTGAGCATATTAGAACCGCATCAGTACAACTCTTCCAGACACCCTCTGGAACAGAATTGGTGTCAGTCCCTAACAGACTGTCCTTAGAATCCATATCTGGGAACATGTAGACATAATGCAAGGTACTGCAACCATTGATCCAAACTCAAAGATCTTCAGCTAAAATATCCTTCCCTTTCCTTTTTTCTCCTCTCAGCTCTAGCCCCAAGACAAAGTCACAGAGAAAGCACTACAGGAGCAGAGAGAGAAAATGAGTGTTACCAAAAAAATTTAAATATGCACTCTTTCTTACAAATTTACTTAATACAGATTTTTCATATCCCTATGTTGACATTCTTCAGACAGCTTTTTCCACGCAGCTGATCAGCCTTTGTACGCCATCCATTTGAAGTGCTGTGTTTTGAACTGTAATTTTGAGGCACCCTTAATTTTTTTGCTGACTGAATGAAATGCAATTCTTTCCACCTGTATTCTGCACTGCTATGTGATACCAAGGCACCCACCTTCAGTGGGAAAAAAAAAAAAAAGTATTGTTCATGTTGCTGAAGAAAACAAAGATTTAGAAATATGTACTGAGAAAAACAAGTAGTGTCTGTGTCTGTGCTGCTTGTATGTTCATCATCTTCTGAGAAATCAGGTTGCAAGAGGGGGAGAACCTAGCTCTCCTGTGCCAGGTCATACTCTGACCAGAGCTGCTGAGAACATTATTATAAAGGTCAAGGTCATAGATTAAATTGGTAATTGTCAATTCATTGAAAATAAATTGCTCATCCAAGAGGGTTAGTCCTAGCAAATGTTTCAACTCAAGACATATATAGGACAAAAGTGCTTAAATTGTCAGTTTCATGATGATATTTTTAAATTAGAAAATGCAAGATTTGGTTTTATTGTGATTTTGGTTGCAAACTTTGGAATTAATGCTAGCAAACACAGTGAAATAGTAAAAATAAAACTAAATAATTGAAGATGATCTAAATGGAATGTTTGTAATTGCTGATTTTTAATTTTTGATTTTTTTTTTTTTTTTAGGAGGGGAAAAGGAGGGAAGGATTGCAGTCCACAAGAATGGGTTATTGTCTTTTCCTCCCTGCTTGGGATGCTATTTTTTCATATGGCTCCAAACCATTTCTTGCTCTGCTCTGGGTGCTACTGTGAGCATTTTTAGCAGTAACAAAGACTTCTGGCAGTGGCTAGTACACTCTCTTGCTGTGAAAAAACAAAAATCAAACCAAACTCCAAACCGTTAAACCTGTGAAGGTCAAAGAGCCAGAGTAGTTTAAGGAAGTGAGCTATACCATGTGTAAGGTATTGGACACCCTTTAGGCAATATATTACTTACATCCTTATGAGACTAAAGCAAACCCCTTGACTATAACTATCAGTTTTCATGGCATTTTATTTTATCAGGTCCAATGATCAATAATACTAGAAACAAAAATCCCTCTGGACATGATTTTGTTGTTGTGTTAGAGCTAGATACATTAGGAACAGTCGCAGGCAGTACAAGAGATACGTATCTATTTTATTTATTGCCTTTTTTTCTTATTACTTAATTTATATATATTATAAAAAGATTTGTTCTAATGTAATGATTCAATAATTCATCAGTTTCCCCATACAACTTCTTCAAGGTCTATTCTACAGTGACATTTCAGTTAGCACTGTTGCTTTTTCCCCTCAAAATTTCACAGTAAGTGCAATATTTAAAAAAACCCAAACTGCAGTGAGTTCTAGCCCCCAGCAATGACCCTAAAAAACACCAATTGCAATGTACTTGAGATTTTAACTTCGGTACTACCTCTAAAGTACTTTTATATACATTTGTTCGTTGATTGCAAAACATCTAAATCATTTACTTTTTTGTCCCTATTTTCTTTCTCTCTCCCCTAACCTTGGGAGTTTGTGTTTGGGGTTTTTTTTCATTCTTTCTTTCTTTTTGGTTTATACTTTCTGTATCTATGGGCAATCCCTCTAATGTAAGACAAAAGTCATGATTTAGTCCCTGGACAGTTAAAAATATTGAGAAATGAAAGATGTTAAAGATTTATTGTATCAAAAAATATATAATCTCATTTCAGCATTTCACTTTTTTCAAACAATGTATTTTTTGTCTTTTATTACAGTATGTCAATTGTTACATACACTGTATTTCTTTAGTTGCTGCTACCCCTTCCTGAAAATGTGTTCCCTGAGGGAAAATTTGCTCTCTTTTCACAAAAGCAGAAGCAAGTGCAAAGCAGAAACCCAAGAGAGGTGTTCACTCTGCTCTACAGGGGGATTTGCATGATTTGTCATGTGATAGTTCAGCAGAACTTTCTGTGCTGCCTGTGGCACTGTTTATAAACTATGACTTGTTCGTGGAATTACCTACTTTCCTTCATAAAACAAGTAGCTCCTCAAAAAGTAACTAGTACATGAAAAAACTAACCAGCTCTGTGCTGTATCATTCTAGTCATGTAATTTGGAATAATAATTCCGTAAGAGTTGAAAGAATTGCTTTTAGTCATAAGAAAGCAATCCAGATTTTTAAAAGGAATACTCTGGATTCTCTGTTTTCATCATGTACTGATAAACCTAGTACTTCTGCACAGGGTTTCACTGGGGTTTGATACTGTAGCAAGGAAAAGGCATCTCTTTGTGGTACTTAGGGATTTTACTCTGTAAATAGTTCAGTGAACCTTCTCATTTTCAGTGACTGATGATAACTTCCATGGTGATTGTAGCTCAGCCAGCTACCAGAGACAGAAGCAGACAAGGAGCACTCATATCATCCATTGCTGTAACCCAGTGCTCACATGAGGAGCGCTGCCAACAGATTTCAGGAGAGGGTATCATTAGGCAACTGGCACTTTGGAAAACAGTCAAGGGCGAGCTGATCTGAAGTCAGCTATGATCAGAAGAGAATGTGTATTCATAGCTTTTCATACATTGCAGGTTTGCAGTGCTGAGCAGGACGTGAATCCTGTAAAACTGAGCCTTTGGTAGGTGCCAAGCCTGGCCTGATAGTCTGAAGGGGTGTCTAGGTGTTCAGGTAGTCAGATACATGTTCATACAAAGGACCTTTTACATTTTTCTATTAGTACAAAAAAGACTGAAAGCAGCTTATATGTTTAAGGAATCGCCTGCCACAGTGGAGTTCTTGATCCAAAATAAGCATACCAAGCTCCATGACCAATGCATTTTCCTAAGCTTAGGCACTGCTGCTTTAGCTTAGCTGTAGCCTGAATGCAGTTCAACCACATTGGATGCATACTTTGCTTAGCAAGATTGAGCCTGGATCTGAATGCCAAACTTGTTGCAACAGGCTGTTACTGAAATACTGTACAGCACCAGTGCTTGACCTTCTTCAGACCACTCCACATACAAACTCAGGGCTATGCTCTGTCCCTGAGTGCCCTCCAGGCCCCTGCCTGAGCCCCCCTCCATAGCCAACATGTAAGTCAGTGTGAAGGACCCAAAAGTGAGCATTGCTGATAAGGCCTATGCACCCAAGGGAGGGGTTGGATTCTCTGATATGGTACACCTCCCTGAGTAAGACACTCAACTAGCATGGGAGGGACGTGATTCAAACTTTTCTTCCCCTGGTTTGGAGCAGCAGTTTGACCTCAAGTCATGGTCCCCAGGAGACATGCCCCAGCTTCTATGCCATAGAGCAGTTCTCCTCCAGTCTCTTATCAAGGTTCTTCCAGCTTGGAGAAAATGGCTTTCAGTGACTACACCTGCACATTTCTTACAAATGTGTTCTGAGTCTTTTTAAAAAAACTACAAGATATTTTAAAATATTTTTAAAAAATAACATATATTTATGAGAAAAATATAACTGTGTCAATATCTAATGCATTCTCAGGTGATTTGATTCTCAGTATTCAAAAAATGGTATTAATTTGATGTTTTGTGCAATCCCATGACAGTACTTCAACGATTCAGACAGACTGAAACAAATAGTTCTGAGTATGCTCATGGGAAACACACAGGTTTTATTTGCCTCATGAGAAGGGGTTAACTTACTTGACTAATGCAAAACCCCTAAAAGACATCTCTGAATTTGGGATGAAAAGGCATTTCCCTCCATCCTACAGGCACATTTCCAGCTTAGATGTGCTTAGGTCTGTGCCCACTCCTTAGACACAGCTGTTGACTGGCTTGCTCTTTCTGCTCCACACTGCTGGCTTCTGCACATCCCATTTCTTCTGCACTCCTTCATAGGGGTCACTGGGTGCCACCTCAGGTGGTAGATCTCAGAAAGACAAGCAAAGCGAGCCACTGCCTTGTGAATCACTTGTTTACCATCGATTGCTACTTTAGCTGATTGAATAAAGGGAACACCTGCAATAGCATATAATTGGTGTTGCAATAAAAGCAATTGACTGCTCATTTTCACAAAATGCCCTCTGTACATCACTGTCCTCTTCATATTACCTAGCACTGAACACCTCAGATAAATAAGACATTAGTATCTAGTACAATTTTAAAATCTGAGGGTTGCAAGGGGGGTACAGGTACTTTAATTTTAGAATCATATAGGATCTCCATACCTGTTTCTCTGTAATTCTTATTACTTGGATTCTGCTGCGCAGCTTTTTTTCTGGATCCTTCTTTTTCCTCCTTACACTTTTGCAGTTTCTAACTATTTAAAATTGCATGATATAAAAAAGCCCACCTCCCAAAATTCACTGTGCTGGGGAACAGGGCATTCTTAAGTTCTTTACATAAACTTGTCTTGCAGATGGGATTTCTTTGACACAAAGACATCCACTTTTGGGGACTGAGATTTTACCGCCAAACACTGGAACAAAACTAGTGTGGCACCATCCAGTGCAGAATAGGAACCTTTGTATTTTGCTTGTTCTTAACATAGATTTTGTTGCAGATACTAGGCAGACTCATCATTTTTCTTCTTGCTTTGCTTTCTGTTGTCACTTTCATTATTTAAATAGCTACATTTATACACCAGATTGCTTTAGACAAGTAGATGGAAGAACCTGGTAAATTCTGAAGAATAGACATTAAATATTTGGCAATATATCCTCAGCAAACTGCTCTTATGGCATCACACCATGTATCTGACCATCCCACCTAATTATACTTTAAATCATTGGCTCAATCCAGCCAAGGCAAGCTAGAAGCCTCAAAGACATTTCTCTAAGTTCAGTGTAGATCACAGATTTTTTCTCCAAATGTGTTCCATGTTATTACTCAAGACTGTGAGTATGGGGGAGAAACCCTAGAATCAATTTTAGGGAAGGCTTTGCTTGAAGCTCAGTTAGGCACTTGTCAGAAACTAGGACTCTGGTAGGCAAGTACAGCAAGTTAAAACGGGAGGGTTGAAGCTGTTGCTGCCTTGTCTGCCCATCCTGGCCAAGGTAGGAATGGTCGAAACTCTGATCAATGAAGGTTTAAACCAGCACGGTGCTCAGCTTGGTCTTTAAAGGTAAGCTAATGCTAACTGGTTTTATGGTACCTGTAACCTGTGTGAACAGGGTTTACCTGTCCCAGTACTTCTATTTCTGGTCAGATGCCCTCAGAACCCCCCGCCCCGAGTTCGGGTTTAAGGCAGCACCGAAGCGGTCGGGGTAGCATCACACCCTGACTCGCGGGCAGGGCCGCCGGGGCGGAGGCGCTGCGGTTGCCCGGGCGGGGCGGCAGCTCGTGGCGGGTGGGTGCCCCGCCATGAGGGCACCTTTCCCCGGGTGGGGCCGGTACGTGCGCGCACACACGTCCCGGACGTGGCTCCGGACACGCGGCCCGGCGTTAACACCAGAGCGGCTCCCCGCGCGCGCGCGCGCGCGCCGCCGCCGCTTTGGCCCAACCGCCCTCAGGCAACGGCCGGCGCGCGCGCCCAGGGCGGGCGGACG
>VYXB01000527.1:507331-550205 GCA_013397135.1 Pachyramphus minor | reverse complement strand
GGCTTGGCCGGGCCAGGGGGAGGTGGATCGGCCCTGCAACACGTGGGCGCGGAGCGGAGCCCGGCGCGGCCGGGGAGCGGGAGGGCTGCGGGGCCGGAAAGCGGTGCGGGGAGGAAGAGCGAGTAAGCGTATCCGACACGGCGCCGGGTCTCGGTGCTGTTCCGGTGGGGGGCCCGGGCCGTGTGTGCGCACATGGCGGAGAGGGGGGCGGCGGCGATGGCTGGGAGTCGTGGCCTTGTGCCGCCTCCCGCGCCTTGTTCCTGCTCCCGTGCAGAGCTACGGCGCGGGTGTGCTGTGCTGGGCTGCTGGCAGGGGGACCCAGAGATTCAGCCAGAGGACGAGCAACTCCCGCTTCCTGCCTCAGGGTAGAGCGGTGTTCGGGAGTTCAACATGTCGCTTCTCTGGGAGTTTGCTAGCTGATATCATCCAGAATAAGCCTGTCACCAAGGAGGACAGAGAAGCTACCTGGAAGATTTAGTAACTCAAAGTGGAAGTAGTGTCTTGTATTCACCATTCATAAATATCTATCTACATATAAAACTCTATCTACTCCCTATTAAATGTTCAGGGGACTTACACTGCCAATACTTGTGAGGCTTTCAATAATTAATAAAAACTTTCCTCATTCACTTGCAGAAGAAAACACAAACCTTTTTTAAATGCTTGGTAGTGTAATGACACGGCACCTTCCACCATTTATCTCCAAGCATATTGCAGATTTGTTATGTGTCCATTTGTGTTTGAAGCCCTATTGAGATACAGCTGTGTTTCTAACTCATTCGGGGAGGGTGAAAGAAGTGTGCAAGGTATGACAAATACGCCTTGCTATTCAGCCCCTCTTGGGATTTTAACATCTGCTGGTAGATGTTACATTAATCTGGCAGGAGATAATGCCTGATAATTTTAATTGCAATCATGAAATGAAACTTCAGCGCTAAAGGCCTAAGGCTATGAACTGCTGTAGGTAGTTTCTGACAAAAATGTTAGTAGTAGCCTTCCTGGTGTGCCCATTTTACAATGGTACTCTTCAAAGAATTAGAAAAGCACTGTACTTGGATTGAAGCAAGCTGAATGGCTTCCACTCCCTTGTAAATCCAGAAATTATATTAATCCATAGGGCAAAATAGAGTTTACAATCTGTATCCGTGGGAATTTGAGTGACTCGGATGCCTCTGTGCCAGACAAAAGTTTAGGCCACTCAGGCTTCAGGTACCTGAAACATCAATTTAAGTGCTTAGAATAAGCCATTGATACCTGATCTTATGTTTATGTGGCCCACTTAGTCCTGTGGGAGTGATATATATCAGCAGTCCCCCTGCTCTCCACTCTTATTTTGTGACAAGTCTTGCATGTCATGTACTCTGGTTTCTGAGGACAGAGAATTGTAGAATGATGGTCCTGGGCACAGGAGGTAGATTGGTGTTTTTCAGAGTCCTTGGTCCTTCTCTGACTTGGACAGGACTAGGAAGTAAGTGTTGGGATAGCTGGAGGCATGCAGAAGCACCGTGCTGGATCTGTGCTGCCAGCCCACTGTCGCAAGAAGTGCCCAAAGTGCCAGATCTGCAGTGCTGGGTTTGTGTACAGCAGTAATGCTCCTGCCACTCTTGTGTGTCATCTAGCCCCTGCCTCACTCATGAACTATTTCTGGAAGGAGGGGGTACTGGTGGGATACTAGTTATGGTGACCTGCTTACTGAGCATCCTGGAAATGGGTGGTCTGGTTTTTTTCTTGGCTTCTTGTGTAATTGACAGTGAGTAGGGGCACACCAGAACAAAACCAAAGCACTGTGGGCATGGATGTTGTGAAGCTTTAACAACAGAGTTTTCACGACTCTGAGTGAGACCCGAGTCTTCATGTTTTCCAGTACATAACTCCAGATGTTCAAGAAAACTTTGGCTTACCCTGTACCTTTGGTAAAAGGGTGTTGATTCACTAAGCTCCTAAAAGTTGAAGCAATTGTAACACAGAGCCTGTCCTGTTGTGGCATAGATTGTATTCCTTCATGGAATAATATATCTTGAGGATATTAATTTCAATAGAGAAAAATCTCAGGGGGAATAAATCAAGAATCTTTAATTTTGATTCAATCCTTTAGTGAAAGCTGGTTTATTCCAGTAGACCAGTGGGTATAATGGACATGTGTGTGGTATCTTCACCTTTTTGTTAATGTAGTTGTAACCCAGTTCACCTTCAGGTTCTTGTGAAACAGCTGCAAACATGATGTATCTCAAACTAAAAACTTAGTTCTTGCTGCTTTGAAGAAACTTCAGGAATTAGGTTGCAGAAAATGGAGATGCTGGTGGTCCTTTGATGCCCGTTTGCTTTTCTGCATTTGTATATACATTCAGTGGAACTTCAGCTCTGTGTTTGAATTGATTTGGTATTTGTGTGGTACTAGCAGGCACTTGCACAGAAGACAATACTTTGTAGACAAGACTTCTTAATGCTGGTTTTATTTTACTAGAGCTGAGGAATCTTCTGAGTTAGCACCTGGTTGGGCAACTGCAGTCCAACTTCTCATTAGGGAAGCAGTTAGTAAATAAGAGTAGAACTGCATAGTTAGTACAAGTGGTGTTTAATCCAAGGAAGAGTTGTGATGGTAGTTTTAATTCTTAGATCACTTTTCATTTGTAAATTACTTAGAGCTCAAAAGTGATTATAATTAAAGTTAATTCAATCTAGCTGATTCTCACTTAGCTCAGGGTTAGTGCATTTCCTCATCACCTAACACTGTTAATCTGGAGAATAGGTCTGGTGTCATAATCTGTTTGTCTAGAAAACCAGACGTGTCTGAAAGGCATCACAAAGTTGCTTGGGAATTCATTTGATGACCTTCTGAAAAATTAAGCTATTTAGAATAAATGTGTGAGGGTTTTGAAGACTTCTTACACTAAATGATTTTGTGATTCAACAAAGTTTAAGCAAAGGGAAAAATCTAAAATACTGATATGGTATTTAGCCATAACTTTGACCTTAAATTTTCAGGAAGACTATACATATTGAAGACTAAAACGTCAGTGGACTCAAAAAAAAAAAAAAAAAGGAACAGTTTGCTAATTTACCTTTGATACTCTACTTTAAAAATGTAAATTATTTAACATATGAAGTAACTTATGTTCTTCCTAAAGATTAGTCTTTTAAATTAATTTACATTATCTTCTTGAATGAAATCATCATCTACATCTTAACTATTTGTCATAGGTTAAACTGGAGATCTCCCTAGATGGAAAGCTGTTCAGATTTGAGTGATTTTAGTACAGGAGAATACAAATGCTTTTGGGAGCTGAATGTGTGCTTAAACGTAAATCTGCACAGACATGATTTACAATGGTGATACCTCGTTTTAAAGCTTAACTTGCCATAATAAAATGACAGTTTTACATCAGCTGTTTCACCTGGTCTTTGAGGACTTGAGAACAAAATACTAGCAGTTTATCCTTAGTAGCTTTTTATGATCAGAAGGTGAAAGCAAATTTTAGATGTAAAAACTGTTTTTTGGAGATACCTGTAGCTTTGAAGCATTCAGTTGCTTGATTTTACATTTATTCTTTAAAAAATTAGCACTACCACCACCCAAATAACAACCAAACAATGAAAAAACCTCCACCCAAAACACGAGAGAGATTAGAAGTGTTGAAAATTCTGGTTAAGCGATTTGACTAAGTGGGTGCCTGAAATCTGGAATGAACAAACACCTAGACTTCTGAGACCCAGGTTAGAATCATAAATACTTGTTGTCTTTTCTGACCATCTACACTAAGATTAGTTCAGTCCACTGCTTTATTTAGGTATTGTTTAATATGTGATGCTTAAAGGAAGGCAGTTCTTTCACATTGCTTGTGAGATGAAGGAGAGTTTTGTTCTAGGTCTGACCCTAGTTAAAAACCTGACTTAAGCATTAAAAGATCAAGTTGGTGAACACAGGGAGGGGATGTGAAGTAAAACAATTAACTATTAACATTTTGAATCAGTTCTTTTTGAACTTCTTGTTAATGTAGGTATTTTTGTGTCATTTCTTGTTGTTCACCTCTCAAATACTATAAGATGTAAACTGCTTCTGTTCCTCAGGTTTTCATGTTGCTGGGCCCTGAATGGCTATTTCCTCTCTTCTGCAGCACTGAACAGTGAATGCAGTGTTTTTATTAAGGATATGTTACTGAAGTGTATAATGATCATATTTTGCATTTTGTGTTTTAGTCACCGTGCATTCATTTCAGATCTTGCTACTTCTGCATGTTGAGTAGAAGTCTTTAGTGCATGCAATTATGTGTGTCTTTGCACAGAAATTTTTTGACCTTTTGAGTTCTTAGTTGGAATCATGTCTTTTGATTTGTAGTACTTTAGATTTTAATACTATTTATTTTACCTTGATTGGGTCGCTGCTTTAAGCAGTTCTTAATTCTGTGATTTTGGAAATTACTCATCTTGACTTTGAATGGTTAAGTATGAGCTGATGTAAGTGCTTTATGCTGTTTCTTGTGTGTGCAAGGTAGCATCATGAGGAACATGCTTGCCGTGTTTGACCTGGTGAGGTTTTCATGACACAGCCGCTTGATTCTTTTATCACCGTCTTCACAGAATCACAGAACATGAGTTGGAAGGGACTCACAAGGATCATCAAGTCTAGCTCCGGACAGGATGGCCCTGCACAGGACTATCCCCAAGAGTCACACTCTGTGCCTGACAATATCATGCAAATACTTCTTGAACTCTTGACAAGCTTTGTGCTGTGACCACTGCCCTGGGGAGACTGTTCCAGTGCCCAACCACCCTCTGGGTGAACCTCTTTGTAATATCCAGTCTAAATCTCCCCTAACGCAACTTCAGGCCATTCCCTTGGGTCCTGTCACTTGTCACCACAGAGAAGAGATCAGTGTCTGCCCCTCCTCTTCCTCTCACAAGGAAGTTTTAGACTGCCACGAGGTCTCCCCTCAGTCCCCTCCAGACTGAACAGACCAAGTGATCTCAGCTGCTCCTCACATGGCTTCCCCTCAAGGTTCTTCACCATCTTTGTTGCCCTCCTTTAGACATTCTTCAATAGCTTATATTGCAGTGCCCAAAACCGCACACAATATTCAAGGTGAGCCCGCCCCAGTGCAGAGCAGAGCAGGACAATCCCCTTCCTCGACCGGCTGGTGANGAGCCCTGTGGAACCCCAGTAGTGACAGGTCGCCAGTCTGATCTTAACCTATTCACTATAACCTTCTGTGCTCGACCTCTGAGCTCACCCACCACATGATGTGTTTAACCAGCTTTGTGCTGGACATTTTGTCCAGAAGGATTCTGTGAGAGACAGTATTGAAAGCTTTACTTAAATCCAGTAAGAAGACATCACCCAGCTTCCCTTGATCAACTAGGTGGGTTACCTTGTTATAAAAGGAAATCAAGTTTGATAATCTGGACTTTGTTCTCATGAAGCCGTGCTGGCTGTGACCAATGACTGCATTGTCTTTCAGGTATTTTTCAATACCTTCCAGAATAATCTTGTCCATAAGTTTACTAGGCACTGAAGTGAGACTGACAGGCCTGTAGCTTTCAGGATCCTCCTTCTTGCCTTTCTTGGAAATCCAGGCAAGGTTCACCAGCTTTCTGTCAGCTGGGACCTTTCCAGATTCCCGAGAGGTATCCCATACTTCTGTACTGGGGCCAAAAGCGTGGTTCAGTGAAATTCACAAGAAACTGTATGAAGATAACTTTGTAAATAATGCTAATTTTCATGGTTCAAATTCTCTTTAAGTGTAGTACATATTTACAAGTGCTTTTTATACCAACGGTATTTGAAAGTGACTTGCTGAAACCTTAACCAAGTGCATCCTTCTGTTGAGTCTTAACTGCCAATTGTAACATCTCACCCCAAAATGTGTCAACTTGTGGCTGTGTTCTTTTTTTAAGTGCATGCTAGCTTGTTAGTTGAAAACTAGATATTTTAAAGGTGGTGGGTTCTTTATGACTTGGCTTCCATGTTAAAAATCTTGAACTGAAGCTAACCAAAAAGTTGCAGAATGTATTTTAGGAATTTCAGTGACTTCTTGGGGAGTGAATAAATTTAAAATATTGCATTAATCAGCTGTTCTAGCAAAAACACACACTTCTGAAAACTGTACACATTTTTTCAGTGTTTAACTTTCTTTTCAGATAAGGATGCTTTGAAGTCAAATTGGATAAAAAGTTTAATGCTGCAGCGTTTGAGTTTTGCAGATAGCAGTGTAACTGCCAGTATGGTTGTGTTTGATCATGTGGCGATCTTGGTAGCCAACACACGCTCTCCTTTGTTTGGTGTTGTGGCATGTACAAGTCTATCTTTTAAACTGTTAAAGTGCACCCTGCTACCTGAAGAACTTTGTTAAAACATAGTTTATTACTTTTGTTTCTGTGACACTTTTAAACAAACTGAGTACTTGTACCTATATGTTCTGTATGGAGACATACTCTTAGGAAATTTTAAATATTTCTTTATATATAAAGATTTTGATTTCAACCCTTCAGAATGGTTGCTGGTTTCCCATTATCAGTGATGGAAAGTAAAATCTGTAACAAGCCAACTAGTTTGTTTTAAAAAAAAACAAACCACCTTTGTTTATTTTTTCCAGATTTGAATTTAAACTTCTTTGTTACTTTACTGATAATGAAAGATTGTCTTGGCATCCAGAACAAAGGCAACATTGTGTGTTAATTATCCTATATTTAGAACCTAATGAGGGAGCTCAGGTTAGTAACAGAGACAAACATGAAGATATAATTTAGGCCTTATTTTAAATTGTAATTTTGTAGTCCATCTCCTTCTCCTTATGGAGACTTTTCTGCTGAAACAGTAAACAAGCACTATCTAAAATTCAATAAAATTACTACAAAGATAGGAGTTCCATATTTGTTGATTGAATCTTTATTTCCTAATTGAAAAATTAGTTAAGGGGAAAGCTTAACAAGCTTTCTTCCACATGACTGGAAACAAGTCCTGCAGTTATTAATAACAGAGTTACTTATATATATTATCATTCCATTTTGTTTTGAAGAATTTGACTTCTTCCCCATCAAGTAACTGGTGTTCTCATGCAAGTATAGAGCACTTTAAAGTTGAAATGTGGAAAATGTGTTTTCATGCTTTAATATATATACATATATTGTGCAGAGGCCTGCAAGCACTAATGAAATGGTTGCAATGGCAGATGGCTGAAGTAGATGCCTTTACCTCAGGAGCCATTAGGAAGTGCAAAAAAATATCATTTGAAGGACAGAGAGCAGAGAGTTTTGATTAACAGTGTTATGTTACTTGATTCATGATTATCATGTTTTAGTGTTTTTATTTTCTGCAGCTACATTCTGCATTTTGCTGTAAGGTAAGATGTAACAGTACAATTTTGCAGTAACTTTCAAACTTGCCCAACCCTTTTCATGAGTTGCAGTGAAAGGTATTTGCCTGTGGCAGTCTCCATCTCGTGACCCTGCTGTTGCTCATGCGACTGCAGGTGTAGCACTGCAGAAGGAAATACTTAGAATTTCTTTTAACTCTACAGTCATTCAGGCCTTTCTGATTGAAAGGAAGGGGTATGCATTGCTAAGGAAGAACTACAATAAGTTCTTCCAGCAGGGTTTGCCAATTGTATTTGCTTTATCTGACTGGAAGATCATTCAGAAGAGAAACTGAGTGTTCCCTTTAGGAAGGGAACACATCTCCCAGGTGGTGATATGAATGCTTCCCATCTTGGATAAGTAAGCACATGCACGTAGCTAGAAGTGAGTGTGTTCTGTGAAACCACTCCTCATCTGAATTTCTTGTCCTTTTCTACTTGGTGCAGAAGACCCTACTTAAGCTTCTGCTAGAGATTCCTATACATTGTCATGCCAGTTAGCATTTCTGCTGTTAACCGTGTGTGTCTTTTGGACATAGTGGATCAATTGGTGCTTGCACAATAAATTTCATCAAAACGGATTTGAGTTACTGCAAGGGTCCAGTGGCACCTTTCTGTTATCGTATTGATGAATGTGGATTCCTTACTTCCATTGACCGTTAGCTCCTTAGTCTCTATCCAAAACTTGGTAACTTTTATATTAGTGCTGTCTTCTTTATTGTATCATACTCTTGTCTTAGGTGCTTGTATTCGGGCAGACAATTTTAATTATCTACTCTAGATTTGAAAATCTAAATAAACTTTGGTTTTGCTTTTACATCTTTTTGTTAACAGAAATTTTTTGTTAACAGAATAACTTTGAGGCACTAATAAGAGGAAATTGTCTCTGGAGTTCAGTGACTGATAATGTCTTTCATCAAATAGATGTGGTATCTTGATGTTCTAGACTTCCACTACTCTGCTCACTTAATTGAGATTGATTTTTTTTTTTATTCACCTTCAACTTTCCTAAGAAGGCATATTTTTTCCATAAGATAAACATGTTACAAACATTATATAATTTATCTGCCACGTTAATCATAGAAACACAGAGTTGTTTAGGATGGAAAAGGATGATCATCAAGTCCAATCATTAACCCAGCACTGCCATGTTTACTGCTAAACTGTATCCCCAGGTGCCATGTCTGCACATTTTTTTAACACTTCCAGGGTTGGTGATTATGCCACTTCCCCGGGCAGCCTGACAACCCTTTCAATGAAGAAAGTTTTCCTAATATCCAGTCTAAACCTCACCTGCCATAACTTGAGGCCGTTTCCTCTCATCCTTTTGCTTGTTAACCTGGGAGAAGAAACCTGACAACAAACCCTCTTTCAGGTAGCTATAGAGTGATGAGGTCTCTCCTCATGATAGTAATAGGTGCAATATCTCCTTGTTTCATGACCAGTTTTCATGCTAATGATAATGGATGTGTGCATTCAGTCACACAATATAAAGGACACGCTTGGTCTTCTGTTTTATTCCCTTTTGAAATGGCATTTTTAACCTGATACATTATTCAATTGCTGCTTTTTGAAGAGGAGCTAAATGCTCCTAGTTACTACTGAACTGTATGATCCTTTCTCATGTAACAATTTTCCCACCTGTTGATTAGTACCATAGCTTCTACTAACAGTTGTGAAATGATTAATATTTTTGGGGGGTTGTATTTTTTTTGTCTTGTTGTACCAAGACATTTGAAGTGAGAAACTCTCTACCATGTACTGTGCACTTTTTAAACAGTTCACCCACTTGGAATGCTAGGCAAGAACATCAGTTTGAAGTGACTTTTAGTGAATATATTGCTTTCAAGTTTCCCACTCTGTGTAGTGAGAGTTGAACTTGGCTGGTGTGATGTCATTTGTCTGGCACCTTTGGTTTCTGCACACATTGCAAATAGCTTACAGGACTTAATCCTGATGATAATTTTAATACAACTAGCTGTCCTCCAGCTGGACCTCTCTTTTCTTCATGGACATCTCAATTCGTCCAGCACTTAATTTGTTATTTTACATTTCAGCTTCTTAATCCCATATAGGGCTCACTTGTTTTAGGTATTTTCTGTTAATT
Source organism: Pachyramphus minor (assembly GCA_013397135.1). Lineage (NCBI taxonomy): Eukaryota > Metazoa > Chordata > Aves > Passeriformes > Tyrannidae > Pachyramphus > Pachyramphus minor. Next base: position 540,749 of record VYXB01000527.1, on the reverse strand, counting down.
GTATTGCTTTCAGTTGCCCAAGGCTTGCCAGAGACAGGAAGAAGCTGATCTGCTATTATATGGACAGGCTGACTTGCTGTACTCTGAATTACTGACTACTGAGCAAATCAGTTTGGGCAAAAGGGTAGGTTTCTTTCAAAAACGTGAGTTAACAATGCTTGGATGTCGGCCAGGTCTGATAGTCTCTGAAAGCAAAGCCCATTTGTGGTTTTTTTTTTTTAACAACTTGCAGAATTTCTTTTACTTGCTATTTCAAGCTAATTGTGTGAGCAGGTTCTCTAGAGAACGGGGAAAGGTGTTTCCTGAAAGGGAGGGAATGGGTGCTCTTCTTGGTGTGGTATGCTCAGAGATATATATATCAGGTATATCAGCTGAGATATGTTGGTGGCCTCCCAGCCTTAGGGCTTGTTGCAAAAAAGCTGTTGTTTTGCTGGAGGAATTGTGTCTCAGGAATGTCTTGCTTCCTCAGCTGACTCACAATTCACCTTGCTGTGACCTGTCTTCCTGAGGCTGAGCGGACATCCGGGTAATCTAATACTGGCGTACTTACTTGGGACACTGAAAGCTGATCTTCAGAAAGAAAAGGCTTCTCACCAAAATGTGTGTGTCCTAGATGTAATGTGGTTGGTGCTGCTGTGCAAACTCAGGACTAGTTTCTGGATGGCTGAAGGAGTGATTAGGCAGTTTTGAACACTTAAGAGTTTATATTTCTGCCTTCACTTGAGCAAAATCACTTAGTGAAAAAACAGTAACGCCTGAAAACTTACTGATGGGTCACTTGAGGATGAATACATGGCAATATCATTATTAGATTCTGCAGGTATCTAACTATGTTTCTTGAAAAACATGGCAGATTAAAAAGGAGAAGAGTCCTTTAAGCATAATGAAAATAGAAAATTGTTATACTGTTTTGGTAAGCTTTGACTGTTTGTTAAGCTTAATTTTTAGGGGGGTTTTCCAATTTTCAGTAATTCTGCAGGATGCACTCAAAACTGTGGCTAAATTTGTGCCAGATTAAGTTTCTTAACCTTTCCATTTCGACAGAAGAACACGTTTTCTTGTGATGGCAGGCAGGCTTAAGCTACCTATATGAAAGGTTTTAAACTGCAACCGTTAGAAAAACTTGCATCATAGGTCACTTTTTGTACTTTTACTTGCTTTTTTGTAGCAAAAACTTCTTATGCATTCTGTTTCAAGCCCGAACTTTCTTTTCCTCTGCATATTTTTACAGAGAGCAGCAAAACATTGTAAGTGAAGCCTCTGGGTACCTCCCACCATAATGCAGTGCTATTGGCTGTAGCTGTTCAAGTAACAGAGAAGTAAAATATTTTACTAATAAGGAGGTTATTTGTTTGTTGGTTTTTGTGCAGGGGTGTAGACTACCCTTTTTGTGCTCATAAGCTTCTTCTTGGAGTCAGGAGGCCTAGAGTCTAAGTAATAGCCCAAAGCAATTGCCTAGACCCTGCTCTTGAAGTGACACACCAGCTGTAGCCACCAGTTCTGCACTGAGAGCTGGTGAATTGGTATCTCCGTGGGTCTGCTTCAGGGAGTGATGCCAGTGAATGGTTCTTGATGCTCATGTGCTCAAGTTGCAGCTGCTGTTTACAATCTGGAATGCACCTATGAAAGACACCTATGAAATGAACTGGGAAGGACAGCTGTGTCTTACACAGAGTGATACCAGTACAATAGTGAAATATTTAGTATTGGGGAGATACTGGAAAATAAATACTGGAGTGATGTATTTTAGTATTATTGGTTGTGGTACATATTAGACTGAGACCTTGTACTGGGCATTGTGCAAAGATAGTGGAAGTTATTTATTCTCAAGGAATGCATTTTCTCACTACTTTTCTTCTACAGTTGTTTTTTTTGGAGCTGATTTTGTTTTGTTGTTGTTTTTGTGTGTTCAGGTTTTTGTTGTTTGGTGGTGGTTTGGTTGTTTTGTTTTTTTTTTTTTGCCAGTAGAGCTGTGTTTGCAGAGAAGCTTATGGCTATTTAAGTAAATGACAGTAAAGTAAGTGTGATGCAACTATATACCTTCCATGCTAGTGGGTGGTACAGATTAGTCTAAATGTCTGCCAGTGTAGTTCTGTTGGCAGCTCTCATTCTGAGAACTGTTGTTTAGAGCTGGTAGATGACCGTGTTAAAACAAACATTACTATCTCCTCAGTTTGTGGAAGAACTCTTCTAACTGTAAATATTCTGGTACTGAGTTGCATAAAAAGTGGAGGGAAGATTAAAGGATGGGGCATGAAAAAGAGTGACGCAAAAATAGGAAAAAACGTTATGAGAGATAGGCGAGCACTACAGGGAGGCTCTGAAGTTGACAAGTGCTTGATACAGTCTATTTTAATTTCAAAAAAATCTTTGAAGAATGTTATTCAAAGTCTTTGAGTAAACTGGGTCATAATTTGAAAACATACAGTGCTTGCATGGATTGTTTAAAAGCCAGGAAGCAGAGGCAAATGAGCAGATGCTGGAATTCCACAGGGTGCTTGCAGTGAGATGAATGCCTTCAGCATGGTCAGAAGTGATCTTGAAAAGAGGGTGATCATTGAAAAGATGGACGAAAGTTGCTGATGACAATTAATTGTTCAGAATGGTGAAAACAAGGGCCCTCTGAGGAAACCAGGAACAGAGAGGCTGCTGGTGAAAATTCCTCTGCCACAGGGGTGGAAAAAATCTGTGTAGAAAAATCTTACTTTAAGCTGAATATTGCAACTCAGAAATAGGATTTTAGTGCTTTGATACTTGAGTGATATCATCAACTTATCTGCATGGTTTTGGGGAAAATGAGGACTAGTTTATGAAATAAAAATCGGTTATGACATTATTAAATGCCTGCATTTCTGAGCCAGTGTGTTTTTTTTGAACGTGATTGAAAGCTAGAAGAATTTCTGGGGGAATTCTTAACCATGTCATTACATTTTTCCAAGGCATCAGCTAATGACCAGTGTTGGAGATGGGGTGGATGCTTCTTAAAATTTTTAGGCATCATTTGATCATAGCCAATCTAGTCCTTATTTAGGAAAAAAAAAAAAGTTTAAATAAACTGTAGAAGTTGGTCTCTTTAAGCAAACCTGTATCTGAGTGTTTCAGCCGCTGTTTCATTTAGCTCACTGTTTTGGAGAGACCACAGGGTTTATGCTGCAACAGGTCACACCTTTGTTGAAAGAACTGCCTTTAGTTGTATGGAAATCGAACCTGTATTTGATGGGAAGAGTGGAGAGCGGAAGTGCTGGTCTCAGCAAGGAGCAATAGTTGGTGAACAGCATCACTGTCACATTTGGATAAAAATGTGTGAAAAGCAGGTGTACTGTGCATCTTGTACTCTTCTGCACAGCAATACTATCAGTCTCCTTGAAAAGGTCCTGAATTAAAAACAAGAAGAAGAATGTCAGTTAAAAGCTGTATAAAATGGATAAAATCTTCTGTAAATCAAAAATAATGCTAATTGTTATTGTCGCTCAAAAAAAACCAGAGACCCATAAATGAGAGTTTTAATTGTAATATGCTCTCAGTTTCTGTAGGTCTTCAGTGCCTGCTAGCTTTGAGAATGATATCCTCTTTGGAATTGTTATATAGATGGCTTGCATCCATGTGCACACCTGAAATCACAAGACAGGCAAATGTGATCCAAATAAAATGAGTCAAGAATACTACTGTAACTCCTCTGTTTCTTATTGAATTGTTAGATGGGCTTTGGTTTACTGCAGTGCTGCTATTCTATTTCATAGCAAGTACTGTATTATTTTTTCTGATATAGATGGACAAGAGGTTGGTTCTCTAGTTTTTCTGCATATTAGGGAATTGAATCTTTTTTTATTACACGCAGTCTTCTAAATACTTTAGTGACACTATGAAGTTGTGGTTCTAAACAAGGACATCAGACACTTGCTTTGCATGTAATTGTTGGGAAGTAGTTATGACACCAGAAAAAATGTTTTGATTCTATCTACATAGAATGTAGGTGTTTAATTCTGAAGTCTAGATTCTAACATGTTTTTTCATATTGACTGTTAATATCCTGATCTTACTGGGATTGTGGTTTTGTATTACATTTTGGACAGATCAAATGCAATTTTCTGTTTTTCTGGAACATATCCCTCCAACACTTTGCTAAAATTGTCATTGGAATGCATTATAAGGAGTTGAAATTCCTGAACAAAAATTTATTTAGCTTACAGGACAACAGCTGAAAAGGGGACTCTAAAGTGATGGTTGCCATGCTTTGTGGACACAGAGATTATTTCCGGTAGTTGGAGCTTCCTGAACTATTGGGCCTATGATGGCAGTAACAGGACAAGTGTTTTCTTGTGCGTTGTATTATCTTTACCTTCAAACTACCTGAAACATCTATTTGGATACTAGACTCCTAAGTACTGTTTTGCTAACAGAAAGTGTTACACATAATACATATGAGAACACAGATGCTTCATGGTATGTAAGATTTAACATCAAAACTTACTGTGTCTGCAATGTGTTTATGATGATCCTGAGATATTTAAGAAATTTCTGATCATTCACGACATGGACATTAAGTCAAATAGCTTGGCACCCGGCATAATTTTTTGGGGGGAGGTAAAATGTTGGAATTTTGTGTGTATTCAGAAGAACTACTTGGATTGGTTTTGTAAAGTTGGGATTAAAAGTAAAACCACAAAAAGGCATCTTTAGTTTTAAATTGATTTGACTGTAAATATACTCTGTCTGCAGTTATGGCCTGGAAATGTGTAAACAGTTACCAGAAGAGTTCTAGCACCCTTTTTACTTCAGTTTTTCTCAGGTTANCCTGGAAATGTGTAAACAGTTACCGGAAGAGTTCAGTTTTTCTCAGGTTGAATTTCAGTTTTGTCCTTAGGACTAGTTTTCAGTCAGTGATACAAGTACAGTCCTATGATATAAAACTCAACATGGCATTTTTATGGTACTTTAATTTATGTGAGTATATCTATTGGTTTTAAACCAGAACAAAGTTTTTCAGTGTTGCTGTATGTTTTAGACCGAGAGCTCAAAAAGTGCATGGGAGATGTGCCACTATTCAGACTATAGTATGTATTTATTTCATAAAGCTGACATAGTTTGTGTTTTAAGTATTAGAGCACTTGACTGTAGAGTTTGTAACTGAAATCTAGTGCTACTGTTCTTATGTGTTCTTTCTTTTTTCCTCTAGTGATTGAAATCTAGCAGAATGGCAGACATAGACAAGTAAGTAAAAGCTGTAGGTTACTAAGGCTCTGACTGTGTCCTGTGCTGTACTTCAGATGGCTGGGATCTCCAGACACTTGATGGGCAGAGTCTAGGTACTGACCTTTGTGCTGTGGCAAGATGTGAGGTTTATAGGATATGGGAGAAGAACTAGTTACTCACAACAACTGGGTTTGGGATCTTAATTGGAAGTAAATCTAAAAGTGGCACAAGTCAACTTACTATGTTAGTTGGAATTCTGAAGGGGAAAAACAGATAGTATTACCCATTACTGTGGTTTCACTGTATGTAGGTGTTTTTCTATACTTTGAATTGGTCACATTTTGTGACATTGGAAGTGTAGTTTAGGTGAACCTACCCACAGTTGTCAAGGCCTGCACATCTTAAGAAAGGGGAGCTGTAGAGCAGGAGGCTTTGTCTGGTTGATAAGAACAGGAGATGAAGGAATTCTTCTGTAAAAAGGAGACTTCATAATTCTGGTAAGTTGCTTGTTCTTTAAACTGTTGCAAGATTGTCAGATGTGAAACTTCTATGAAGGTAAATTTGGCTTTATTTGGCTAGTTTGTCATAGATAAAAGATGCAACAGTTTGCTTCTACTCACATAATCTCTAGTTTGATCTCTAAGCTTATAGTATTTTATGAAGTTAACTTCTTGATCCTGTTACTGAATATTTTTAATAGCAAAGAACAGTCTGAACTTGATCAGCAGGATATGGAAGATGTTGAAGAAGTAGAAGACGAAGAAACTGGTGAAGATGCCAACAGCAAAGGTAATGTTGAAGCCAAGGGTTTCTAAACAGCTGCATATGTGCTCTCTAGTTAATGTATTAAAAGAATTTTACTGCTAAAAATAACAATAGGCGGTAAAACAATTTTGAGTGTACAGCTGTGTTTAAGTTCTGAAGCGAGGACTTTTATTTTCCCCCAGTTATGTGATTTTTATTATTTGTCTGCAGTTACTCATTTTAGTCATGGTTAATACCAGTTCAGGCAGTGCTGACCATCTCTGTAATTGGAAAAGACAGAATTGTTGCAGATATGTGACTGAATTCTTTCAAAACGAATAACAGTTAAGAACTTCACCTGTGAAGCTTTGGGTATAAAAAATTCACATATACATGTGTGTGTATCTTATTTTTTGATTAGTTGCTTAGTAATTTGCTGCCGAGTTGTGAACAGAACAAAAATCATCCTTAGTGATACCACTCTTAAAATCAATAAATCCTTCTTTCCCCCCCCCAAAAAAACCCATGAGCATGTATCAAAATACTTGTTTTGCCAGTGCTGAACAGTCTTATTCATGCTTTGTATTTAAAGTCTAGGGGCACAGATAGAGTCTGAGAAGCAAGTAGCCAAAAGAGAAATAACTAATAATCTCCACAATAAAATTATTTGGAGTGCTAATAGTGCCACGTTATATATGATTGCTTGAACAGAATCTAAAGAATAGGATAATTTTCATCAAGATGATGTAGGCTTTGCTAATCCATTGAAATAAGTGTTTTCAAAACTGAATTGCAAAATTTTTGGGAATGCACTTGTAAGCTGAAGTAATTAAATGGCTTACATAATTAAATGGCAAGTATTTTGGTATCCCAAAGGAACCTAGAAATGAATAATGTGTTTTCAGTGATTAATCCCAGCTATTGTAGGTGAGGATCTGAGGGGAAACCATACTTTAGGGATCCTGGAGTGAAATTGGATTTTAAAAATCAGAAACCTGTTTCAGTAGTAGGGAAACTTGACACAGTGTTAAGCAGTTCTTTTGCATCTGTAATTCTTGCTTGTCTAATTTTCTGATTTTTTTTATACACCATTTTTTCTTTCTAGATTAGTCCAAAAGATGCACTTTACACTTATCATAATTTTCTTTTTTAATTTAGCTCGGCAGTTGACAGTGCAGATGATGCAAAATCCTCAGATTCTTGCGGCTCTTCAGGAAAGACTTGATGGTCTGGTAGGAACATCTGCAGGATATGTAGAAAGGTACAGCATTTGTTCAGTATGAGCAGAGTGATATAAATTTTGCTTTCTGAACAGTGTTGTCTGTAGCATTAGTAGTCATAAAACCACTGTGCTGCTCAGATAGCAGAAAAAGTAGTATAATCTGTCTGTAGTGCATCTCAGAATTGAAGAGTTTTTATTTTAGGTTTTATGAAGAAAAGAATGCTCATATTCACAGTGTCCTTGCATATAATAATGCTTGTATTCACCTTGTCCCTTGCACATACAGTATGGCACACTTCTTAAGATACTTTCCTGCTACTTGAAATCTCTTTTGTAGCTTTGCCTTAGACATGAAACATCAGTTATTTAAACTATGGACAAATACTTGGAGACTTAGTGTCTCTAATATAGTCATTTTATGCTTAGAGTGTAACCAGTAGCTGATAAAATCAGTAACATTATTAGCAGTATTTCATGTGGTTTTCTCATGTATCAAAGCTTTCAATAACTCCTGGTAAAATTTTCTTTATGTGATCTGCATTAACAGATAGAATTCTCCTATCCTTGGGTAACTTCTGATTGTGTCTGAATATTTCACCACATCCCCAGGAAGTGTAAAGCGTATGGCTTTCTTGCTGTGGTAGGGTCCCACATTGCTATTGGTTTGAACTAGGGCAGGGTAACTGGGTAACAGGCATTGGTGCTGCTGCTGCTATTCCTGCTCCTACCACTTTGCTGTTACAGGTTATAGCTTGGAACAAAAGCCCAAACAAAAATAAGCCAAAACAAAGATACCATACACTACAGGCTTTTCACACCCAATATTTTTCTTCTGTTTTTCAACAGATATTAATTAACCTCTACTAATCTTTGAGGTCCTGTGAATAAAAGTGGTAACATTGTTTTGCATTCTTCTGGTCAGCTGCTCTTTGAGATACTGTACTGTTTCTTCACAGAGTCCAAGTACAGCAGTGCATTTGCTACCACAAAAGCATTACAACTTCACCGTTTTACCAGAGACTTACCTAATTTGCAATATGAAAGTATATGGAAGTCACATGTAACTTGAGTCTTGCACTTTCTCAACATATGCATGCTGACTTTACCGTGCTTTTCAGATGCCTCTTTCTTACATGTCTCTCCAAGTATTATTTAGAGCTTATTTATCTACAGAGTCTAGACACTGAGATTGCATAGAAGTCAGCAAGAACGTAGGATGCTAAAAGCCTGTTATTTGGGCTCTTAAGGAGCTAGATGCTCAAACTGGTGGGAAACTAAACAGGTTCCAGGAAAACAGCTGTCTGCTCATGCTAATTGCTTGGCAGCTGTCCAATCTTTACCTGTGCCTGGCCACAATACTGTTAATGAAACTTATTTCACAGAGTCAAATTTCCCTCAGCTGTTCACAGGAAGTTGTATCTTTTTGTGTGATCATAACTTTTGCTAGTGGCTTGTATTCAGAGCAACAGGTTCTAGTTGCTGTTGTTGTGTTTGTGCAGTCCAGCTCAGATTTCTTGGTCTGCTTCTCCATTTTGGATTTATTTTGTAAGAGCTGTCTCTTTAATGAAACTACCTTTATTATTTTAAAAGTACCAAGTTTATAAAGGTATGAATTTATAAATCGTGAAATTTGAACTTGTTGACATGGAATGTAATGGAATGCAGCTTGATACATGCAAAAGATTCTAGATTCTCTAATAAAGGGGTTAAAATCTTTACTCTTGACAAACTAGATTTGGCCATGCTGCATGTATGGCACTATGTCTTTGAAATTTCATACTGCTTTATATGCAATTGCTAGGACCAGTACTCTTTAGTCTAGATATATGCATGTGGTATTAAGTGGATGATTGTTGTATGACTTAGATGTGTGGTCATGTTAATATTCTTCCTTAATACTTTTTTCTTGATCTAACTCAAGGTGTTTCTTAAATTGCTGTTAGTTCTCATATTGTACTTGATAAAATTACAGCAAATTATTAACCTTGACTAACTTCTGGAAAAATACCAGAATAACAAGAATGCTATCAGCCCTTTACAAGCATACACACCAAAACTTATGTGGCTTTGGTAGTTTGTGTAACAGATGTACTTTTGCCAAAATTGGAAGGTTAAGGTCAACCTTGATATAATGTTGGGATGTGTATTATCTTAGTAATGAGAAATAGTATATTCATGTTGATCATAAAGTTGTCAGAGAAAAGGATTCACTTTAAAGTGAACAGGGATGTTGGAACATGTGCTTGTTCTGCCTAAGATAGCTTTAATAATTAGTATGAACCCTCAGTGTTTTAATATGTTATTGGGCAATTCCTCTAACCTGAAGCTGGTCCTAACAATTCAAAGCAGTTGCTTACTACTTCATTGTAAGTAGCACAGCACAACTACTTAAATAAAATAAATATGGGAAGCTAACGTAACAATCTTCTGTAGTCATATGCTGGGGTTTGGTCCACCAGTGGAGGCTGTCAGCAACCTACCCTATAAATCTCACCAGTAGCCTTGGTGTAGGTAACTTTGTATCCTAACATTGCGTTAGCATAGTTTACTAAAGTGAAACTAATACTGGAATTGTAGGTGACCAGTATTTATAATAAGGAATGCATTAATTGCTTTCCTTTTACACATTTGTAATATGGTAGCTTATTTAGCAAAACAGTTCTGGCTCACTTTGGGAGTATTTTAGAAGACAGTTCTACCAATCGCTTTGCTTAGTGAAACAAAAAATTGAATTTTGAAGATCAAATTCCTTAGCAAAGAATTACTCAACTGTCTTGAACTTTCTTTCATAAAACCAAGGGAGTTAATGATATAACCTTTCTTAATAATCCTCAACCCTATAAGTTTACTGTGCTGCTCATTGATAATGTAGAACTTGTTTTTAGGGTCAAGATTTATTGCACAAGTTTGTCACGTGATTGACCCAGGTGTGGAATACTCTGATTCTAACTGAGGTTAAGCCTCAGTTTAAGAGCTTGTGCTAACAGTTTCAATCTGTGGTGCAGTGGGTCATAGTTTTGATTTTTACAGCTTTCTAAAGTTTAAAGTAGAATGTCAAACGTGATACTAGTTGGTTAACTTGTATGGGGACTGGTTAAGGAAGGATCAATATGTGCTTAGAATGCAGAGTTAATAACAGTTCTGTCACTGAATCTTTCAGCTTGCCTAAAGTTGTTAAAAGACGTGTGAATGCTCTCAAGAACCTTCAAGTTCAGTGTGCACAGATAGAAGCAAAGTTCTATGAGGAAGTTCATGAGCTGGAGAGAAAATATGCTGCTCTCTATCAGCCCTTATTTGACAAGGTATTTTAATGCTGCTCTGATTTGTACTTTAAGGCTTCAGCTAAAATACAAGGGAATATAATAAACTGAATGCTTATACAGTTCTGAATTACTTTGATCTCATAGGTGCCCGTTTAATTCAGTTGATACAATTTCGGCATCCATGTGAATGTCAATTAAGATTAAGGGAGTGAAAGGTTCAATTTGTTCCATAGTTACCAAAATCACGTCAGTATACCAGGCCTCATTTTAATTGAGAAGATGTCAGATGATATTGTAACCTTTCTGAGACTTTAGTGTTTATTTTAGTGTGTTGAAAACCTCCAAACTTCTGGATCTGTCCTCTAGAACCAGAAGAAAATGTTTTGATAAATAGTTAATGTATTACTAATTGTGTAATTTAGGATTAAGAATTTACTGGTATGGGTATTGCTGATTGTAATGGCTAGGAAATTCAAAAATATTCTTGGTTTAATCTTCCAGCGAAGTGAAATCATCAATGCAATTTATGAACCTACAGAAGAAGAATGTGAATGGAAAGCAGATATTGAAGAAGAAATTTCAGTGAGTATCTTAAATGGTTCTCATCAATATCTCAAGCTTTAGCATGAAACAAGATTCAGTACAGTAACTGAAGTTTAAAAAAAAAAAAGCTTATTATAACTATATTAATTCTTAATGGTTGCTTAAAGCATGCACTTGAAGCTTAAGCTGTACCGGTATTGACATGAAACTGTTAATGAACCTTATGGGCACTCTTTTAAAATGAAGAAAACCTAACACTTTTATTTCGTTAAGGAGGAAATGAAAGAGAAAACCAAGCTTGAAGAAGAAAAAAAAGATGAAGAAAAAGAAGACCCCAAAGGAATTCCTGAGTTTTGGCTGACAGTATTCAAGAATGTGGACTTGCTCAGTGATATGGTGCAGGTAGGTGGTGGTCCAGGCTTATTTAAAGCTCCATTAGTACTTAATCCAAGTGTCTTTAAGAAGGGAGCAGGAACACTACATTGCTTGATAGGTCTGTTGGAGAGTGAAAATGGAACCATTACTTGGCTCTCATCTCTAGTACTTAATTCAACTGAGAGTGTAGAACACTGAAATATTTCCTTACTGTTTTATTTTTTGAACCTATTTTACCATACTAATACATTTTCTGTGCTTACAGGAGTGTGTGTGATGTGTATTAGACACTTTTAAAAACTGTACTTGGTGCTTGCATGGATTTTGGTTGTGTACTGCATTGGAGAGTGTACAGCCATTGTTGCCATCTGCCGGTCATGGTTCATGACAGTATTTCAATACTGGCACAAGGTTTTTATTCTAAGGAAAACTCATTCTAAACATTTTTTGTCTCTGCAGGGCCTTAAATCTGTGTATAATTTAATGTTATGAAAATTAAATACACTGTGTTTTCTTTACAGGAACATGATGAACCTATCCTGAAATACTTAAAAGATATAAAAGTGAAATTTTCAGAAGTTGGACAGCCTATGGTTAGTTTAACTTATTAAACAAGATTACATTTGTGTTATCTTAACACTTATGTGTATATTAGCAACATGGTCTGTGATAGCCAATTGTCTTGCAGAAATCATGAGAAAATATACGGCTGTTTCTTCTGAGAAACAGTACAAGGACTTGTACTACTCTTGCTCTACCCTGAAAATGACTTTATACTAAATTTAACCTTCAACTTCTGATGAGATTAAGTTTCTGATGACTTAAGTTTCACCTTTGCATTTTGATACCTTTAGGTACTTTCTGTGTAACTGTTACAATTGGATATATTTTCCAGAGAGAAATCAAGCCGCTTTCTAAATGCTGATATTTTTAAATTCAGTAGTTCTCCCTATACATTAGCATCAGGAAAGCTGTAACTGGGAGATCTTCTGTCATTACTGCAAACAGTATATTAACTAACAAAAACAAAATCAACGTGGTAAATTAAAATATTTGAAGATTTTTTTGTAGATCTTGGGTAGCAAATTCTACAATAAGTTATGGATGTATTGGAGGAGAACGGTGTATTCTGTTGCATGTGGGTTTTTTGGGGTTTGGATTTTACGTATTCAGAAATTAAAGGTGTATGTTGTAAATTACTAAAGTTCTTGCTCTGCAATTCTTTTTAAGAGTTTCACATTAGAATTTCATTTTGAACCAAACGACTACTTCACAAATGAAGTGTTGACAAAGACATACAGAATGAGGTCAGAACCAGATGATTCTGATCCCTTCTCCTTTGATGGACCGGAAATCATGGGTTGTACAGGGTAAGTGCTAACAGATAGCTTTAAGGCAATATAATACTTTCTCCCTTAGTATTAACCAACTGTAGACTTTTACGGTATCTGGGGAAGGTGCTGGAAAAGATACTTCTAACTTGTGAACAACTGGGTTTGACTTGAGTTTTTTAACTGTTATAACTTCAATACAATATAGAAAATATTTATATTGCATAATTTATAAGCATATATATTATATATGTGTATAAATAAAAATGTAATCAGTATTTATTTAGAAATTCTGTTCTGCAAATCACTAAACATTATCCACCCTCAGATTCATCTTATCTTTTAGTAGGCCTTTATAGCTTTATCCAAAATTTGTTTGATAATTTCTTGTAATCTTTTTGTATTTTTGACATGCAGCATTTTGGGAAGTCTGTTCCAGTTTTACTACTTACATTGCCGTTTTCCATTTTGTTTTATAAGTGTCAGATGTTTGCTTCAGAGTGTCTATCTGAGAAATGGAGAACAGTCATCTATTAACTCCAGGCTACTTGTCTAAAAAGCTGTCACACTCCTTTTCAGGGAAATCTTTTGTTCTAAATTAGCTAAATTTTTTTTTTTGGTGAACAGAGGGACAAAAGAAACCTGAGTTGTACATAATTATCCTTACGGTTACATTTGGGCCTGTTCACTTGATTTCATGTTTGTTTCTCTAATCTTCTGGCTGCTCTTCTGAGTGATAGCAACTAAGTTACAACTTATCACTGCAAAGTCATGGTTAGTTTTACCCTTTTATTAATCTGTAGTTGCTGGTACTGACTTATTTACCACTTCATTTCCCAGTCACTTAATATAACATATTTTGCAAATCTCCTGTAGGATTTAGTTTTAGTTGCTTGAGTAGCTTTGATCAAACTGTTTTGTCTTTCCCAGTTTGGACTGTTTTTGAAAAGCATGAATCCTGGCAGAGTTTGTTGTGAGATCACACTCTGCTTCTGTGAAAATGGTTAATTCCTAGTCCTTGTTTTGTCTTTTAACTAAGAAAGCCTCTTCTTGTCCCAAAGCAACTCGCTCCATTCCTTTGAGTCTTTAAAGGAATCTAATCAGAAACTTCTGCAAATGCAGATGGTTTCACAGATGTGATGTTTTCATTTGCATGTCATCGGTTTTGACTCTTAGAGAGGTCTGTGGGTATGATTCTGCTCTGTAAGCAGGATAGAGTTAAAAAAACCCCAAAACATCAGAACCCAAACAAACACAAGAAGACAAAACCCTCACAAACAAACAACTCAAAATCAGCCAAAAACTACACACCTGCTTGATGGATTATTTTAAGGATTTATTGACTATAATGATAGATGTAGTGAACTTTGGCATATTACTAACATGACCAAATATGACATTATAATGGATGTGTGGCTCTAAAAACAGCTTGATACTGTTCTCTGATAGGAAAATCAGCAGTACTTGGTATCTAACAAAAAGTAGTATTTCAGAGGTTGAGTGGAGAAGGAAAACTTTCTGGATGGAAATGATCCTAAAATGAGCCTGGTACTCTTGTTCTCCACATAGAAAGGAATGCAAAAAAACCCCACTGAATAAATACTACCTTAGTATTTTCTATGCACTTTGTCTCACAGTTGTGATGTCTCAGCAGTAACAAGGTGAATGTGATTGAACCCGATTTCTGGTTTTTGTTTGTTTTTTCCCCTCTTTTTTCTTTTTAGCTGTCAAATAGACTGGAAAAAAGGAAAGAATGTTACTTTGAAAACCATTAAGAAGAAGCAGAAACATAAGGGCCGTGGAACAGTTAGGACTGTGACAAAAACAGTTTCCAATGACTCTTTCTTCAACTTCTTTAGTCCTCCTGAAGGTAAGCTGAACGCTGGTTTGTCTGCATTAACTTATAATGTAGAATGTACTTCACTAACTTGTTTCTTCTTCTTCTTTTTTCCCACCCCCCTACCCCCCCACCCCGATACAGTTCCCGAAAGTGGAGATCTGGTGAGTTGGCTTATTTAAAATATGGTGGTGGCATGTTTATGGAAACTATATGGGAAGTTGTTAAATGGCTTCAGCTTTAACTCTCTCTGTATTTAACTGAGAATACCTGTGAGGACTAGTATGTATTTGAGTTTTCTTTATTAGAAGGAATGTTTGTTGAGTTGGGTGATAGAATTTAGTTTAGTCTACCAGTTCATCCTTCCTGAAGGCTGCCTTGTGAGTTGTTAACAGTTGTACAGATGTAGTATCTTCTTTATTAGTCTGTGATCTAATGGTGGTTATAAGTCTTTCCCTTCAGGTGTTTTTTGGATGATTTTATCTAATGATTGAATGTATCTGGTTGTATTTTATTCTGTTGAAAGTTTTTCAAGCTATTAACTCTTGGAGAAAGTAGATACTAGATACCTGCAAGAACCTGCTTTTCTGTGTGTTCGCTGTGACAATAAGCCATGTTTTTGTTAAGAGAAAAACTACTGAAAATACCTAACAGTGGGGAAGGAATACGTGATGCAGCTTGAGTGAGAAATGACACTGAGGTTCCAGAGTCATGCAGTTAGAACTCCAGTTGGCATGGACACCAAAAACTGTATGTTCGCAATGTTAAAAAGAAAAACACAACCCAAACAAGAATCTTTTTGATTTGCGGATAATTCTCAGATGGGAGACAGCAGAACACTTGGTGTGAAAACAAAAGGATTGAGAGACTGGGACTGGATCAGAGAGCATTTTAGGTATTTAGGTGCTTCACAGTGGCTTTTCTAATGGGAATCATGGAGGAAATGCACTGTAGGAATCAGAAGTAGGTTGTAAAATCTTCAGGATAGGCTCACCTGGCTACTTTAAGGGTACTGTGCATATGAACTGAAGTCTGTGGGACTAAGATTAAACAATCTTTCTACTTGGAACAAAAGGAAGTTGAGGGTGGGGGAAGAATAGAAATTAAACTCCAGAATTTTGTATAATTAGGGTTACTGAAGCAGCAGCCTCCCATTGCATACTGTAGCTGGGCTGTTTAAAGTGTCAAACTTGGCTCCTTTGTTTCAATTCTGTAAAGCAGGTCGTGAAACAAAAAAAATCAGTACATGGGATTTGTATAAATCTGACCACATCAAAATCCATGCAACCTGTGTTTATCTGTTAAAAGTAGTTATTTTCAACTTATGGTTTAGGAAATACTGTTGTTTTATGCAGGATGATGATTCTGAGGCAATCCTTGCTGCAGACTTTGAAATAGGTCATTTCTTGCGTGAACGTATAGTCCCTCGATCAGTATTGTACTTCACGGGAGAAGCTATTGAAGATGATGATGATGACGTAAGTATAGTGTTCATTCAAAACACTAAAAACTTTGAAATATTGCTGCTTAAATAAAACTTTGGGTTATTTTTGACATTGGTATCTTTAGAATGGCATGCATCAGTGTTGATTTCAGCTTCCTAGAGTGTTAAGAGAAGCATGAAAGTAATTAATCTTTGAAGTAGTGATTTCAGAGTTTTGCGGCGAAAGTAATGGTAGAAGTTGAACCTCTAGAGGATGCCTTAGTAGAATTTTGGGTAAAAGGCATTTCTGGAGAGGCGCACCCAATATTTTGGTAGAACTATAGTGAACTGCCAGAGAACAAATCAGTCTGTTTATCTAGTTGCTCAGCTCTTCTTTGTGCTTGCAGTGATAGTGGGGTACCAAGTTTCATGAGATTCAGGCCTCATCCTTTCACTTAAGTGCACTCTTACTAAAAATTGCTAGATAAGGACATTCAAAGCATGCTAAAATACTCAAAGCAAGTTCTGCAAAAGCTTAAGTGCATTAAAAGAGCTAAGCTTGAAATCAAGAAACCACAAAGCCCCCTAGAATTTTATACAGATAAAATATTTTCTGTCCCCTGCTCCCACTTAAGCAAGGACATTTTGACAGTTAAGATAGCCTAGATATGTCTGTCTTACCTGTAATTTTTAGAATCTAAACTGTTAGCCTTTGGCCCAAAGCCTTGGGTGCGGAGGAGGGAGGAGCTGACTATGGATTGTTTTGGGCTACACGGCCCCCTGCCGTCCACAAGTGATACCGCAGTCTAATGCTGCTCCAGTGTTGCAGAAAGGGATGCTCTGGATATCTTCTCTGCCAGAGCTTGCTTGGCTTGAGAGGTTAAACATTGCTCATGCTGATGCATACAGCATTTTTAAATTTGACAGATACAGGAACTTCTCTCAAGAGCACCATACAGCGTGGTCTCTGCCATCTACTTGAGTTATCTGGCTATACTTGAGCTATAAATGGCTGCATTTATGATGCTTTCAAAACCGTTTATTTTCTCTCCTAGTATGATGAAGAAGGTGAAGAGGCAGATGATGAGGTAAGATGACAGATGCCCTTGGCTCAAAAGTTTTCCCTGTTGTAGTTTGTTATCTGAATAAGAGTTCCTTTAGTTTTTGAAAGCTCTGGGCACTAAGTTTAAGAATTACTTAGGAAGTAAGATACAACATTATTTTGTGGATCTAGGACGAGTAATTTTTTAAAAACAACATAACTACAAGAAAACGGAAACCAAACTAAGACAACCCTTAAGGTATCTTACAAATGTAAGTTGCAACTGATGTTAAAATGCATTGTGGAGGGTTAGCTAATACAGTATGTATAGCATGAAGTTGTAATGAATGTATTCCTGAATATAATTTAATCTTAATTTTCATGAAAATGGCTCAGGAGGCTGAATGTGAATAAGATAGAGAAATATAAATAAGTGTTTTCTTTTAGGAGGGGGAAGAAGAAGCAGATGAAGAAAATGATCCTGATTATGACCCAAAAGTAAGGAATTAAAATGAATATTTGAAGTTTGTGTACCCATATGGATATTTAAAATTTTATGTACATTAAATTTTGATTTTAATTTAAGTATTTAATCAATAGTTCCTATAGTGAGTATGTTTTGGCTGAGGCACAGATTTTCCTATCAGAATACAGAACTGAGGCTTTTTCAAGGGAGATAAATAGCAAGTCTTTTATTGTTTGAGGTAGCAAAAGTCAAGGTTCAAGAACATATCTACAGCCATGTACTAACATGTGAACAGCCAAGTGCAATTGCCAGGTTTTTTTAGTCCATGGGAAGGGTAAATCACTAATCAGGCTGGGAAAATGATTACGAGCCACTCAGTTCATGCCTTTTTAATAGTCGAGGGAAAGGCACGTTGGGCCACCTAAAAACATCTGGTGAGTAGTAGGTGAAAGTTGCAGTCATGAAAATGAAGTCTGTCTGAAGTACTCTGAAATGCCTGCTGTAAAATATGCTTGCCATTTCAAATGAGGAGGCACTGTGTTTTCCAGTAGGAGTGGTTTGAGCTACTATCAAAGTACTATTGAAAGAATTACATAATCTTAGCATTGTATCTAGAAAGACACAGAGTAAGAACTGTTAATCAAAATGAACAGTCTCTTGGTGATGTTTCATCTGCTATAGTGTATTCAAATTACTTCCTAGCCAAGGAAGTTTTGGAATAAAAATGAAACAGCTGCAAGTTGGGCTTCTTATTTCAACTATTTCACATATTGCTTTTCTTAGAGAAACAGAACTGAGAAAGGGCAAGATTGCGTGCTCAGTTTGAGAGAGAACTGCCAGAGGGCTAGAAACAGTGGTGATACTATTAGTGTATTGACATTAGGGTAAATAGTTGTAAGCTGATCACAGGCTGTAAGCCAGCTGAATTAATTAAAGCACTGTAGTCCTAGACTAGCTATCCAGACCCAGGTATTGGAGTAAAACTTGCGTTTGAACTCTGCCTCCCCCAAAACCTTTTTCTTAAATTTCCGTATTACTGTGACATTGTTGGTTTTCTGTTTCACTATAACAGAAGAAATTTTCCATGTTAGAATTTTCTAACAACTGGAATTTATTGCAAAGATGCTTCCAGAGTGTTAAGAATGTTCTGTGATATGGAGTTGCATTGCATTGCTCTGTGGTGGCTTTTGGAATAAGGCCATACCCTTTTTACTGCCCATAGGAAGTTTTTTTTCTCTCAAAGTGCATAGAAGGCCTGGATGCTTCTTCTGAACTGGGTTGTTTGTTAATGCATGGAACGCTTTTCTTTTTACAGTTACAGTGTCTTTCAGGCAGGTTTTTGTTCTGGCTTGTATACCAACGCACTAAGAAAGCCAAAAGAAATGCTGTGTCCGAAGAGAGCAGTATTGCTAATATTAGACAATTAGTGCAAGGGAGAAGATGGAAGAAGAGCTTGAATACTGCAGCTTAAGAAAGCATATTCAGAATATTGATAGTTCTTCTAAAATCCAGATTTCTGTAAACTAATGTTTCCTTTTTTTCTCAACAGAAGGATCAAAACCCAGCAGAATGCAAGCAGCAGTGAAGCAGTGTGTATGTGGCCTTGAGGATTACCTGCACTGTAATAGCCTAAACACAACTATTAGTTACTTACAGCCTTATGTTTTGTATCTTGGTAGAATTAAGTAACCAATTTGTTAAAAAAAAGAAATAAAACACATAAGAACCAGTTTAAAATGTAGGTTCAATCTACCTAGCATTTTAACAGTATAATTTTCTGCCAATATGTAGAATGCAGTAAATCCCCTAAAGCATGAATGTTAATTCATTGCTACATAGTTTGGTTCTTGTGAAGTCTTTGTCATGTAGCTATTAGACTGCAGCTGTGAAGATTATCAGAACTGTTAACTGAGACCAATATTTGTTTAGAGAAAACTCTCTCCTGAAGAACCAACCAAAGTATTTTTCAGCCTAGTAGTCTGAACGGGTTTAAGTCTGCTTGCACTAGCTGTGCCTTCATTACTTTGTTATAGAAATGGCAGTGACTTGTACTAACTAGGAGATGATGATGCATTTTCAATTTGACTACTCGAGAAGACTAGTATAACTTGTTTAATTTCCAATGAGACCACATTAAACATTCATAACTGTCAGCTTGTTTATGCTATAGGTTTTGTATTTTATGTGACACAGTGATCTACAAAAGAAACCTAGTCATCATATTAAGGTTATTGTTTACCACTGGGGTGTGAATAAAACCTAGTATTTTCAGAAGCTAGTCTTGTTTTATTATGTGTGTATCTGCTTGTGTAAACTGGTAAGATGTATCTTACATGCTGCAGTTCATGTTTTACTTGAAACAAAAGTTGATAATTACTGACAAGTAAATTATATAGCATTTGAAAAACAAACACAATAGTTTGGAAAGTTTGATCTGTACTTTCCATTTGCAGTGTGATAGTTGTGAATCTGGGCTAGATGTTCCAGTGAATGATCCACACTGCCATTTTAGAGAAGACAAGTTCTTAGAAGTGGGGCTAGATCTGATAAAGGACTTTGGTGTTGCCATGCCTGACTCTAAGGCATTGCATATTAGTATGAAATCTGAAGCAAAGTGCCTTGGATTTTTCAGTCTGTGGAGAACAGAGCTATGTTGTCCTGAACAAAACCTGCCCTGCAGCCGAAGGGAGTGCTAGAACACTTAGCTCTATTTTAGTTTGTCCTCACTGTATCATCTATGGAGGAGGAAACAAACCCAAAAGAATTCCTCTTTCTTCACCTAATGTTCTGTTCATGTGCTTGTGTTGGCACATTCTGGTTCATACTTTTGTCCATATTGGATGTTTATTCTTAGTTGAAACACATGGGCTAGAAGACCTTTCTCATTCTAACTTTGCCTCTAACCTATTAGTGGAGGTGCTGGATGAGATGTAGATTTGAACTCACTCTGCTGAAAGAAACTGAGAACTGGTGTATTCTGAGTTTTCCCAGTCAGTAGCATGCTATTGTACTCTGTGCAGTCTTGTCCTTCACAGATAACTATATCAGTTCTGATCTTCTAAACAAGTAGTTAGAGAGTTTTTTCGGGAATGGAAGGGTTCTTGTAGGATTGGAAAGAATGTCCAGCTAGCTGTGGATTTATTTCTGCAGTAGTATTTTTTTTTTTGTGCCACTCCTATACTGACTTAGTTTGGAAAGAGCAGGGCAAGCAGGAGTCAATAACATGAGGATCAGGCTGGCAGAAGAATTTCTCTAGCATGTCTCTTGCTTGGAGGGTAAGTAATGCAGAATGAAGCTTATCCCAAGTGCCCTTCTGAATCATCAGGCCCCTTGAGAGGATGTGGGTCTAGTGTCCTCTGACTAAACTGTTTTCGTTTTATTTGTTTTTTTTAATTCCTTGAAGGTTTAAATATTACACTGCTTTATATCAGAATCCCTGTCAGGCTTTGTCCCTCTCCAGATACCCATGGATTTGGGAGAAGGAGCTCATGTTATCTATAGCTGTATATAAAACAGGACTGTTGAAGCTGTGATCTTGGGTGTTTTTTAGGTAACACATAGATCATAGCATAGAAAAATGCAGTTAAGAAAGCTTAACTATCATTCTTTAGTAGCTGTGTGTTAAAGTAGCTGTGGTTGTGCTGTGATCTTACCAGAATATGCACCAGAATATGCGTGTCCTTTGAGGCACTGACCCTGCCAGGTGTTTGAGTTTCACATGGTTTCTTTGCTGAGCATCTCCCAGGTTTAAGTTTAAACTTCAGGGCATGTGGAGACCAAACTAATGGCATGTTATGAGCTTGAGCAGTCAATATGGGCCTTTGGCATTCATACTTCTGGACATGTGAAGTCTCTGAAGTCCTTACTTAGATCTAGCCCATTTTTGCTAACAGCACCTGGAAACTGTATCTTAAAAAGAAAAAAAAAACTGTTAAAAGTTGTCTAAGTTTCAAAATTCACTGTGCTTAACAAATTTGGCTTGTTCTTTGATTGCTTTCTCATTTAACATCTTTATAACATACAATGGGATACAATATTTGAAAAGAGGAGTTGGTACATGTCAAGGCACACCTGCAGCCTGCAAGATCCAGGGCCATGAATCCATCTTTACTGACAGATTTTGGTAAGCTTCACTCTAGATTGACATGCTAGTTCTAAAGCAGCAGTTCTTGTGCTCTCCAGACTGCAGCAAAAGGAAAGATAAAATATAAATGAGGTGCCACTTCTTATGGCATTGGTTAAATAAAAACTTCTGGTGCTTAACATAGTTTTGTTATCCATGACACTGTTGTTCAGCAGTTCTGAAAGGGAGTATGTAGCAGGAACATTAAACTTTCAACATTGATGGGAGTGTTATGACTCATTCTTTTCACATAGATCATGTACTCATTTAGTATGTGAGAAGGATAAGTTACCATGTTAAGAAGTTCATGCTAGGAAAATGTGTCACTGAAATGGAATTTCTTGGGCAGTAGTTGCAGTACCACACCAAAGTTTAACATCTGTGTAAATGGTGTCTTCTGTCCAGTTTTGGTTGCTGTATCAAAAGGCAAATTATCTTGGAAAAGTGGGAGGTTGGTTAGGGAAGAGGTAGGAGAATTTAGTGAGACTTTGAATGCAGTGAAGTGTCCTCAAGAGTTTATGCTTGATGGAGAGGGATGGTTCTTCACAATTCTACACTTTTAGCAATCTAGATTAGATTACTTTAACACTAAAGAGTTTGCCTGTCTGATAAGATTTTGGTTGTGTTTAAAAAAAATAATTAAAAAAACCCCCAGCATCCTAAAATAAAGGAGACCAAATTTAAGATTAGCATTCGGAGGTTTTACTTTTTGGAGAAGGGTGATGTCAGGTGCAGTTAGAAGTGTTACCTTGGATTACATGAACACTGTCATAGCAACACTGCTTACCAATGTCTCCTACAGCTAACTAGCTTCATAAGCTTAGATTCTTACTTGGATTCTTGGAACTTATGTTTCCCAAGCTCATGGCAGATACTGTAATTTTGACATGTTTTGGTTTTTAAGTGAAAACCTCAGTGGACTATAGAAAAATAGAGAATTGGAATGTGTTCATCTTTGCCTTCAAGCTGGTGCTTCAACTTTCCCTGTGTTTTAAGGCCCGTTGTTGTAGACCTGACTCGGAATTTGATGGGAAACTTATATACGGATGGGCGATTAACTGGTCTGCCAAAAGTTTCCTATTTCCAAAAGTATCTATGCAGCAGTTTTTTCTGAGATGCTTTCTGCTGGGCAGAGGATTGTGGTGTGGCATTCTCAGTGGCTTAAGGAAGCAAAATGCTAAACCCCTCTGTACAGAGGGAACAGCCTGAGAACGAAGGCATTTCTGTATGGAACAGCCTTGATGGTCTGCTACGTTGGGGCTGCAGCAGCATGAATGTTGGAGTAGGCAGACTCAGCTCTACAGCACTTTTTCCTTTGGTCTGTGCAGATGTGTCCTTCAATCTAAGACTTCCTTGTGCAGGTCAGAGAAGCTGTTGCTACCACACCTCCAGTTTTGTTTCTTAACTGCTCAGTTCTGTTTGAGATGCACTGGTTCCCCACAAGTTTTCAAAAGGGTGCTGAAATAATTGCTAATGCTTATCTGAAGAGAACAAATTCCCTACTGGAAATATACTAAGTCGTACTTCTATACGCTAGCAAGAGGAGTTGGAAGTTTGTCCACGTGACATGCTGGACAAGATTTATCTCATTGCTCTTTAAATCCTCCTGTTAGACCTTTGGCAAAGCCTAGTAGTGTTCCACATGTGGCTTGTGTCTCAGCTTTTTAGGAAAATCAGAACAAGTAAAGCAGGCAGGATGACACATGAAGTACAGATAAGCTATTCTGTATTTGGCTCTGCTTGGTGTATACCAGAAATGGGTGCACAAGGTGTGAGAGGCTGTGGCAGAAGGGTTCGTCTGTTCACAGGCATTTAACTAAAGCATGTGAATTGACTGCACAAGTTTGTTCTGCAGCTGCAGGAGAGGCTTAGACCTGGTTATGAGCTTGGTGTCTATGTGCTTGAGTGTTGTGAGTAATTGCCCAAATTTACGTTTGCCCTGCAGTGGAAAAACAGTATGTTCTGAACTTGCAGAATGTTTTACTGTGGTGGTCAAGTCTGAGAAACTTAAACCCCTTTATAGTGTACTTTTTCTATGCAATGTGTGCTTAAGTACTTTTCAAATATTTTTGGAAGAAGGGGGTATATACAGCTATGTGTGAGATGGAGTTCATAAAAGGAAAAGCCTCACTGAGATCACCTGTTCAGCGTTTCTGTGTTCTGTCAGCAGCAAGTTCCAGTGAAATTACTGGGAGATAGTACTGGTCAAGAACATCCTTTAAGGATTAGCAACTTACTGTCCACTTGCTTTAATGACATATTGCAACACATCTATTTGTCATGTATTTCTCATGAAATTTCTCCTGACTTTTTCCTCATTTTTCTTCTCTTTAGCAATGACCAGCTCGTATTTCATTTAGGTTTCCTTCTTAATCCTTTTTCTGTTTTAGTCACTTCTCAGAAGAAGTTATGCTGTTTAGGGGTTTTCACTCAGGATGGGTTTAGCATGCCTTTGAAACTAATAGTTGATAGGCAATGTCAAGCTGCTGTCTGCAGATTCTGGCAGAACACTAGGAAAATATGGGCTTTTTAGTTTTTCACAGTCACTTCCCAAAACAATGGTTAACTTGCCTCAGGATTTAAAAATAAGACTTTAAATACTCTTAACTATAATTATTCTCTAATTAAGATAACACATACAAAATTTCAGCTCCTTAAGTTAGGAAGCTTATGACACAGGAGACCAGAGCATTTCTGTTACCAGTATCAACTCTGAACACGGAAAAGGAAAAATTCAGTATGAAATACATGTATCTCACGTGGTAGAGACTTTCAAGGAATCAGATGAGGTCATTTTTTCAGGTTGTAGTATCTCAGGTTTGACACTAGGAGGCATCTTCACATCAGTTATTTCTGGGTGGATGCAGAATCTGCATAGTATTTTCGTGAAACTGCAATAAAGGTAGCAGATGTGGAACATTTAATAAAATTGCAGTGGTTTAAATGTATATTAAAGGAGAATGAAATATCATTGGGATAATGTAGTGTGCTTAACTATTGAATGTGGTTTTTCAAAATAGTAACATAAGAAATATTTACAGAAGTTCAGTTTTGACTTGCATTTATGAAAGCAAGTCAAATGAAGTTTGTTATCCTTTAGTGGCAAATTCTACACAATTAAATTGGGTTATCTTGTTTTACCATGTAACTTTCAGCATTTCATCTTACTCCATTCTCCTAGCTTTTGACTGATCTGGTGGGTTTGGTCAAATGTAGTGTATTTTAAATGGCTGTTAATATTTGTTGGCTTACAGAGTACAAGTTTAAATGGATGTTTTGCATGTTTGCTTCTGATCACATGCTTAGGTGAATTTCACCAGGAATAAACAGTTATTGTGAGTCTATACATCAGCAGAGTATGTCCTTCAGTGTTTAGGGATGGGTTACAAATCCCACATTCAATGCTTCAGGGAACTTTATGCCCTGGAAGGGCAAAGTGGATTGAATTTAGTCCCTTTAGTATATTTAATGAACACATTTGTCCTTCCACACTAGTCTCACTTTTTTCCTTTTTTAATTGCAATTTACTCTTAGTACTGAGAACAAGCGAAAAGCTCACATTAAAGTAAATCGATACAGGTTGTGTGTTATTGTCCCTAAGTGTTACAGTGCGGTGTTCTGAGAGGGTGGGAAAGTTCTTGGATGCTTGTTGCACAGCGTCACATGTGGGACTGCTGAATCTAATGCGACTTTCCCACTACTGATTAGTGCATTTACGAGGAATCAAATGGCTGTTCACTTAGAGCGATGGAGCAGCAACCAGAAGTGAAGAGGTGAATTGTTAGAAATTGGTCTTGTGTAGGTATAGTCCAGTGTCCTATGCTTTAGGTAAACTTGGTATTTTAATTAAGCTGCTCTGTGTAGGTGAGTGCATTTTAACCAGTTTGTTTTAGTTGGACAGTTTCAAAGTGAAGTGTGTCACATGAGCAGCAACTTAATTAGGAGTGAAGGAGTAGATGCAAAACGCATCAGGTGAAAAGGCAGGAGTTCTCTTAAGTCACTCGAGCCATTTGTGAGACACCTTCTATATGCACCAGCAGCTGAAGGTGCAGATATTTGTGCTGCTGAATTTAGGTTCAAATGGTATTGAACTGCAGATTGAGGCAATAGTGAGTGGTGTTCCAATCTTTGGAAAATTATGTGCCTCTGTTAAAATGGGCATAAGATGGTTGTGAAAATGAACTGTATCTTAGAGCATATCTATTCAGCTCTAAGGAGACGGGACTATTCTTTACATAAATGGATGTTTTAAGATATTCATTTCCCTTTTTTGTTTAGTTTGTGGCTAGCCAATTTGTTTTTATTACTGATTTGAGTGTCTTCCAGTTACCTCAGGAAGGGTAAACCAGCTAAATTTTAATTGCTGTTATTACCTTAATTGTTTACACCTCAGCAATTTATCAAAATTAACTTTGAACATCAAGAGGAAAAGATTTAAAAAGGAAATCCTTTAAAAATGTTATCAGAGATAAACTCCATTAAAGCTATCGTTGATGTTGATTTTTTTCTTAATGTGCTATTATAGCACAGCACATGCTGCAGCATGACCTGCTTGCTAGCTGCCAAGATTACTGCGAGGAGGTTTTCTTTGTGGCAATGATAAATGCATGTTTAAAAAGAGTGCTCTCAAACGTAGTATGAAACTTCCAGCATTCAGTTTACTTTGGCCATAATGTACAAGCCAAATTCAGCTATGTGGGCTTTCATACATCAAAGGACTAAAAAATAGTTTCATATTAACCTTAGGTCACTTTTCTGCTCAAATAAAATTATTAAAAGGCTAACCTCGGGGGAGAATCTGAACAATAAGCAAACGTGTGGCAACAAAGCAGAATAATAAGATAAATGATCCTAGCTGTTTGCCAATTTGGGTTTGTTTATTTATTTTCCCTAGTCTGCTTTTACAGTTTTCAAGTGCTGAGGTTCTACTGTTTACTGTGGGAAGTGATATGGATACTTGCTTTCTTTAGATATTACTCGAAGTGCTGCAGAAAGTAGCAATATTTTCTGTATATATACATTTGAAGCTGCTTCTCCCCAGCACAGCTGTGAGCCGTTCAGAAACATAGGGTGTCAGGCTGTTTCCTTTGTTTAATGGAGCGATGATCTCTTCAATATCAGGGTGTCGCTGAAAATTGGCACCGGTTATACTGGGGCTTGAATCAAAAACACGGAGAAGGAGGGCCCTTTGCTGCTATTCCCCACGGGGTCAGGCTGAGGAAACGTGTTCCAAACAAATACTGCTCGAACACCCCGAGGAAGGCAAACGAGCGCTATAGAGCATTTGAACTGTCCTGTTATCCTCCCTGCATTAGTCTACCGGTGGTTAACTACGGTGGGGAAACCTTTCCTGCCGCAGCACCGCCGAGCTCTGCCGTGGCCATCGCACTTTGGAGGAGGGGCGGGGAGGCGGGCCGGGCCCCCTGCCCGGGAGCGCAGCCCCTGGCTCCGCTTCGCGGGCGGGGCAGCTCCGCCGCGCCCCTCGGCTGCGCTCCGCTCTGGACCGTGCGGGGCTTCNCCCGCACCGGCAGCGCCCGCCGCCCGCCACGCCGCGGCACGGGCGGCAGCCGCTGCGCTTCCTGCGGGCCGGGGCGCTCCCGGCCCTCCGCCTCAGAGTCGGTGCCCGGCGCAGAGTCCTCGGGTGGTGCCGGCTGCCCCCCGAGCCCAGCCCCTGCGGACGGAGGCCGCCTAACCCTGCCAGAAGGATGCTGGAGGGTGGCTGCAAGGCGGTGAAGGAGGGCATGCTGGAGAAGAGGAGTGATGGGCTGCTGCAGCTCTGGAAGAAGAAGCGCTGCATCCTCACCGAGGAGGGGCTCCTCCTCATTCCCCCCAAACACCCCCCGCCGCCGCAGCAACAGCAGCAGCAGCAGCCGCCGCTGCCGGCTGAGCCTGCGGCCAAGATCAAGGAGCTTCACTTCTCCAACATGAAGACGGTGGACTGCGTGGAGCGGAAGGGCAAGTACGTGTACTTCACGGTGGTGATGGCCGAGGGGAAGGAGATCGACTTTCGGTGCGCGCAGGAGCAGGGCTGGAACGCGGCGATCACGCTGCAGATGGTGCAGTACAAGAACCGCCAGGCCATCCTGGCCGTACGCTCCACCCGGCAGAAGCAGCAGCACCTGGCGGCGCCCCACGGCCCGCGCCTCCGCGGCGCGTCCAACTCCGCCTAGCGCGGGTACGGACCGGCCCCAGCGCCGCTCCCGCCGGGCACTGCCCGCTCCGGGCGCCGCTGCTTCGCCTCACGGGCTGCCCTCTGTGCTCTCTGTCTCACTGCAGGTTGCGTTCACGGAGCGCTTCGGGGAAGCGGGACTGAGCGCGTTCGTGGCGGACCTGCGCCAGGGAGTCTGAAACTGGGAAAGCGCCTGAGGGGCAGGTAGACCGGAAAGAAGCGGCTCAAAAGCCTGAACCCAGCCTGCTGCTGCTTTGCCACCTTCGGTGCCGAGAAGCATTTCAAATCTATTATTTATGAACCTTGGAAAGGATACTTTGGTGCGATGGGATTTCTAGGAGACATGATGTACTGTAACTTTATTTTGATGTATTTTATTTTATTTATTAGGGTTGTTTTCTTTTGGTTTTGTTTTCCTCTTTTTTTTTTTTTTTTTTTTTAAGGCTTATTTGCAAGACATTTCTGAACGTAGGCTGTATCATAAAAGCAAAGGAAAAAACAATATGCATGTTAGCTCCCTGAAGGAACTAAAAAGTTCTGGGTAGTTTGGTTGTGTGCAGTTTGACAAAAAACTTATCCGTTTTTTATCCAAAATACACTATATTCCACTAACATGGAAAATGTGATGTGTAGTTTGAAATTTGGCTGAAACCCATACTGCATATGAAATCTATTTTCTATAATGAAAATAACAATTGTAGTCAGAGGTTTAAATTATTTCCTTTTGACGTATTAAACGTGGTGGAAGATCGTAAAAAGTTATTCATGCTTGGCTATTCAAAAAAGCAACATTGCTTGTTATTCTGAGGTTAAAATCCATCTGTTTAATGTATGAGCAGAGGAGAACCTGACCAACTTCATTTGTGATACAGGAATCTGAGTTGGATTCCAGCTATCAGTGTGATGTGCTTGCTCCTGGGCTAGCAGGCCAGAGCTGAGGCGTTCATGAATGTTTCTTACTGTCCAAGTTCAGGGCTCCCTCTGCACGCTTGTTTTTTAAGTGATCTGGGCTGTCAGTCTGTATTTCTTTTTCATGGCGGTTTTTAAATGTCTTGCATTAAAGCAGCCCACAGTTTAAAATCCATTTTATGTATGTCTTGGTGTGCAAATGGATTATTTTGGTCACAGTCTTCATAAGGTGAAAGTTGCTCTCTAGATGAGATGAACTAGACTGATTTTGCTGTTTAGCACTGTCAGATGTTGAGAGGCGTGCGATCTTTTCTCTAAAAACGTTGACGAAGCAATGAAGTTGGAAAACAAAGGGCTAATTGCACAGCTGTTTTGTCTTCCTCTGTCTCTTAAAAGTCAGTGGGAGTTCGGCTGCTGATGCTGACAGGGAGTGGGTCAGAGCTCTTTTCCAGTGCAGAGGAGGGAGTAGGGCGTGGGCCTGTGAGCTTTCTAGGACAAGGCTCTTCAGACGATAGGTGGCTTCATATTGTGTGCCCCTACAGCAGGTTCTCTGGTTTAAATGAAGTGGGGAGGCTGTAAGTGGAACAGAACAATGTGGCCTGTTATCTCTGGTTCAAGGTGAAAAGGCATAGCCATGGAACTATTTATTTTAATTAGTGTGGTGAGGAAAATTACTTTTGGCCCCTTTACAAGTTACATGAATGTAAACAAAATCATTTAAAGTTTCACATCCAGGACTTTTTTTTTTTGGTTGTAACTGAGGTGTAAATTAACATCCCCACATTCTCTGTTCAAGCTGTTTCTGTAATCGTTTAAAGCAAAAGGCTGAAGTGGTGCTCAAAGGAAGATCTCAGAATTTTTTTTTTGGTTTGTCGGTCCCTTCCTCTGCACCCTAAGCTTAAGCTCAGTCAGTAAGGAAAAAGTTGGGATCTGTGTTAGCCCTTCTCTTTTGTCCCTTGCCCCCAGGTTTTGGGGTCACATACCTAGACATGCAAAACCTGTCATGGTGCAGAATTAAAGCCTGGATCCTGACGTTCCCCAGTAGTTACTCCTGAATGCTTCTTTCCGATATGGCCCTTGACAAACTTGCGTGATAAACTTGGGGTGGTTAGGTTGCAGATGTTCTAACAAAGTTATTATTTTGAGATTAATTGAAATCGAAGGTGCTCCACATCTTCTAGGGTTAGAGTTGCAGTCTTGGCAATCGTAATAGTCAATTTCCACATCTCTGTACATCTACCATTATCATTCTGCTAACGCTTGGATGTTAGAGCTGCAAGGGGATTCTCTAATGAGCTAGTCAAAGACTTACAAAATAGACTGTAATTTATAATTTGGCTCCTCTCTTTAGAGCGATTAATTACAGTTTACTGAGTAACTAATCCACCTTTTCAGATATACAGAAGTATCACTGATCTCACCTACTAAAATACATTTTAGCCTACTGAAGAATAAATGTAACTGATGAAAATTAATTCCTATGTGACCAGAGACACACGTATTTCTCTAAGAGAGGCAGATATTCTTGTCCTCAGTGAATGCAAGCCTCTGAATGCCACAAAAGCCTATGGATGTAGTCTAATGCTGAAATTTTACTATTCTTCTGGAAGTACTTGTACTTTGAAAACAAAAGATGAAAATTTTAGTGACAAAATTTTCATTAAGGTATGAGAAAATAGCTTTCATTTTGAATTTGCTGCTCCTTTTCACCAGTTCAAGGTCAATGTCCCATTTCACCTTACGTTTCTTGTTTTAAGTTGGTCTGAAGGATGCTCTGAAAACCTTTTGGACTGAGTTAGCTTACCAACAAACTTTTGCTGGTTGCCATTGCCTGCTCTGTTACCTGTTTAAAAGCCTACAGTCCTAGTGTGAGAGGTTGTCGCATCACAAAATCCACCCTGAGCTGGTGGGATGGGTGTAAGGATCAAGCCTCCCCCTTGTGCCTCTGGACTGTCTCCTCAAAACTGAATGGGAACAAGTTGGCTGGGGTCCCCTGGGGACAGTCAGACTGTGTGGCTCATGCCCTGTTGGTATAAATAAGGCTAAATTGTCTGATGTGGACAGTCTGACAACTTTCTCACGCTCTAAATTCCATGAGTTCTTTTTTTTTTTTTTTAAACTAATAGTAATTCTAGCCCCAGAAATTGTTTGATGTTATAAAAAGTAGTTCTGGGTTTTTTTTTTTGTCTTGCCCCTCTAGTACTGCATGGTCTTCATTTGAATTTCTGGATTAAATACTGTCTGTTACTGACTTGTAAGCAATGGTTGTGAAAATAGGTCCAGCAGATCATGCTCCCTCCTATCAGAGCTTTGAAAGTAAAGAAATCAAATTGTCATTCCCCTTACCAAAAAAAAAGAAAAAAAAAAGAAAAATCTGACAGCATGTGGCTGAAGTAAATTCATTAGAGAGTAAACAAAAATGCTGTAAGATACAGGTCAGTGCTTGGTATAGGTAGGAAAAGTGGGGACAGTCAAAATTATGTGTCTTAACTAAAAAAAAGACCACCAAAACAAACAAACAAAAAACAAACAAAAGAAACAAAGAGAAAGTGATTAAGGGGCAGATTCAGCAAGAAAATCTAAACTCTGGTGACCAAGACAATTTAGAAACTGAAAAGGGAAGATCAAGTGGATGTTGTTTCTGTGACATCCAGAAGTAATTCCTCTTTTTTAAGGTTCATGATTTGCAAATGCCAGCTTCTGAATTATAGCTGCAATGATGTACCAAATGTTTTCTAGCATTTCCTAGTCTGAGCAGTAATATCAGTGTCGTCAAAAAAATTTGTGTGTAAATATGACTCAAAAATGATTTCTGAGAGATGATTTATTTTTCATATTTTTCAAGATACATTCCATTTCAAATAAAGAGGTATCTATTGAAAGAGCTTTCAATATGTTGGAAGAATGGTTGGTTTGGTGGGCTATCTGTTGTGATTAAAGCCTGATCTAAGCTTTTACAATGTCAAGCTCAATATACAGGCTTAAGGGGAATGCTTTGGACCTGTGTAGATACCCTCTGAAAAAAAGATCCACTTAGATACTCCACTTAATCTATATATATATACATATATAGCACATATATATATGAGTCTCAGTCCTCAGTTCTGCTTCTTGCTGTGTGTGATGTGTGAGCACCCACACCGAGTCCAGCTGATTTCTGTAATACTCAGTGTCACAGTTCTCATACAACAGGTCTTTGGGACACAGAATTCAGACTCATAATCTTTACCTGTGAATGGCTCGCTCTGTGTGACATTAGGAATCTAAACTGAAGCATTAAATGTGCCTTGTTGCTCTTTTTTATG
Organism: Pachyramphus minor; assembly: GCA_013397135.1. NCBI lineage: Eukaryota > Metazoa > Chordata > Aves > Passeriformes > Tyrannidae > Pachyramphus > Pachyramphus minor. The sequence goes on along the minus strand of VYXB01000527.1, from coordinate 508,804 downwards.
TATCTTAAGCACTATGTTTGAATTTCAAATTACCTGACAGTAGTCCAGAAAGAACAAGTCCACCATTCGGCATGAGCTCCGACCTATTCTTTTCTAGTTTTATGGGAAAAGAAGTGAGGTTATGACAAGAAAAATGTGCGATGACTTCTGCTGTTTGGGGGTCTCCTTAGAGCTGCAGCTGCTTGGATGCTTTGAGCTCCCCTGAGGTGTATTTATATTGCAGCAGGGCCTCACTTTCAGGCATCTTCCAAAAGTGTACTAATTTCGGTGACAAAGTATGCATTGACCTAGACTTGTTGGTGCTGTTTGCCTTCACTGTGGAGGTCTCCGTAACCTCTTCTGTAAGAAGGCTTTTGCTGTAACAAGTACAAGTTCTCTTTTCAATAGTAAACATCCAAAATGTAGGCATTTGAATTTAATATTTGATACAAAAATGATAGTTTAAAGACCTGACCTCTCACAAGAGCTGGTGCTCAGCAGCTTTGAAAAGCCAATTAAGCATCTCTGGATTTATTATCTAGTCAAGGACCCATTGTTGCTTACAGCTGTTAGAGATATCCCTTATGAGCTTTTAGTAACAGTGATAAGTGTCTCTGTTAAGGCCATAAATATAGTAGAACAATAATAATTTGTGGTTCTTTCTGCTCCTGCATCAATGGTGATATCTTTATAAACATGCATAAAAAACATGTTTCTCTGCTTTACATTTTGATTAAGAGGATGTAAAATAAGACTGCTCACATATTCATATTCACTAGAAATTGGAGCCATTATTTTCCTAGTGGGGAATATTGTCCTACTAGGCTTTTCTCTTAAGTTTTCTCTGATCTGAAGTACAATGCAGCGTACAGAGAGGAAATCTGGACTTGATTCAAAATTCATTGAAATCAACTGGAATTTTTCCAGACTAGGACAGATGCCGACCTTTTTCACAAATGGTAGTTGCTTCTCTTTCAGTTTAAAAAACCCAGGAATGAAAACCCAGAGCAAGACCTTTGCCCGTGATCCATGCCAGTATCAATGGTGTGTGACTAGGATAACACTGACATTCTGGTCTTTCATATTTTCCAATGAAATGAGGGGGAGGGGAAAAGGAAGATGAAATAATGCCTATGCTTTCTGAGCAAAATTAAATATGTCTAAATGTCTTCCCTCCCCCCACCCCCAAAGTGAAATCTAGACCAGAATGGTTTCTAGCAATTTAACTGAATTCACAGCACAGCTGAAATGGAACTTTTTGGTTTTTACTGAACCCAGACCAGAACTAAATGAAAGCCTTTACTTCTTTGACTGACTTGTTTCTAGCAGGAACATCTTAGTCCTTCCTAGAAAGCGCTGAATTACTTTCCACACCTACACATATTTTTTTTGAAAATCAACTGTTGTGAAGACTTTCAATTTAAGTCCTTTATAAATTTGAAGTAAGCTTTCTTTCTTTTTTTTTTTTTCTTTTTTTTTTTTTTTTTTTTTTTT
>VYXB01000527.1:450203-507319 GCA_013397135.1 Pachyramphus minor | reverse complement strand
TTTTTAAGTTATAAACAGTACTATGGGTGTTTGTGATAATGTTTTTTCTGTCTTTCCACTGGGGGATTTTTGATGTGTGAGGTAAAGACCCTTGTACACACTCCTTACAGCTTTTCTTTGTGCCTTCTACACTGAAGGTGATCAGAGCAGAAGTGCCTTTGGTCCTGCTAAGAGCTGAACATCTTCAAGGTGTCCTAACACCCAAAGGTCCAGGGAGCTGTTTGGGACGTCAGAACGGGACTCGTTTACTTGTAGGGTCTTGGCCTAATGTTAAACACTGAATTTACAAGGTGAAGCACTGGGAAATGCCAGCTACCATGCTGGTAGCTGGCACCCACATGAAGCTCATGCTCTGCCTCAGCATCCTGGTTGGGTTGCAGCACCTACAAGTTTTCCTTAGAGACTTCAGGAAAAGCCAGAGGTGAGGCTTCTGTGCTTAAGTGCATGGGATTTTTTTTGTTTTGTTCAGGTTTTTAGAAAAACATCAAAGCAGAGACGTTTGCCCCATTACAGACTTAACACAGGCACTTTAAATTGGCCACTTTTACAGCCCTTCCTGGGTCATTCTGCTAGGTGTCTCTTGCAAAGCTAGCCACCAGTGCAGGGGAAATGGTTGGATGGGGGTTTGATTTACCTTTTGTGTTGTATTGTGCTATGACTGTAGTGGATTTCGCATAAACAAAATTTTTAATGACCCTGCTTCATAATTTTTGCTTTGCAATAGGTTGTGAGCAGCCATAGTAGATTAACCAAACCAGTAAATACATATAGAATGACTAACCATTACAGTGAAACATAGAGCGTTCTGTGGTCAGCAGAATGTTTTGATCAAGACAGTTTGCCCCATGTTTTGTAAGGCTTCCAGTGAGATGAAGAAATCACTACTTTTGTTTTTAAGATCTTGTCAGTGTTTTGTAAATATTTCTGATATTTATGCCTGTACATATGGCTTTGATTGTAACTTGCAGGAGGCTCGAGAATTGGGTCATATACCATCTAGGAGGAGATTATTTCATTATTGGTAATTTCTGTAGGGTTTTCAGGCTCAGCTTTCAGGATCTTTTGCACCTACTGCGTTTTACAAAGGTAAAAGTACAGCAGTGAATCTGCAGCTTGGAGAACAAATACAGCCTGTTCTTGGCTTGGGTGCCAGAGCCAGGGTCCTTTGAGGGAACAGCTCTCCATGTTGCTATGTGCTTTGGACCTGGGCCTGGGGATGATAACTCCCTGTACCAGTGATAGCACCTCTCTGCAAGGCTCTCAGCCCACTTGTATATCATATCTCTGTTTTGGAGAAGAGGAAGCTCGGGACCGGAGAGCCCATGCCGCCTGCCCAAGGTCATGCCTTGGGAACCAAAGAGCAGCGTTCCATAGGCAGGGGCCCTGTCCCTGTGGGAGAAATGCTGCGTCTCACAGGAGACGCTGCTTCATTTTCTGTGCTTGGTAGGCATCTTCCTTACAGCCACCTGCACGTGCAGTGTCCAATCCCCCCACTGGTGCTATGGGTCCTTGGATGGAGACCCCAGTGGGTGACTGCCCTGCCGGCTAAGTTTCAGCCTTAAAAATTCATCATGGTGCAACTACTCACCACTTGGAGATAATAGCAAGGCAAAACCACTTAAGCTTCACATGGAATTTGGCAGAGTTTTTGGATGACTTTGGATTATTAAATCAGCTTCTGGTTATTTCCAGCACCAGGCGTTGTGCAAACACTGTACTAGGAACAAAGGGATCTGCAAGTTGTTCCCTATTTCCGGTGTGATTAAGCTCCTCTATTTACTGTGGATTGCAAGGACAAAGAGAGGTTATCAGTCTCACAACTTGAAAAGACTCTGTAGATATGAATCCAGTGTTACTGCGGCTTTTCCAGCCTGGTACCTGCTTTGACCAAAACACACACACAAAAAAAAAAAAAAAGCGGGGGGGGGATAATTTTCTACTCTCTACTATTCTGCTGTCATTTAACCATTTCACTCAGAAATAAGGAGTTTTAAGAGAAATCCTTTTAGCCAGAAACACTTATCCCAATCATGTGGTTTTCTACCAGAAAAAAAAAAAAATAAAAAAAATTAATGATGCACAAAGTCGTAGTAGCTTATACCCAACTTTCTTATCCTGACCTGTTGCCGGAAGGTGACAGAGCTGTCTATCTTTCTGGGCTTTCATGACAGCTCTTTAAACCATCTGTAGAGCTGAAAACTCCTCCATGCCCTTTCCTGTGCCAGCAGCTACTGCAATATGAAGATGAATTTGCTTAGGGCCTTTTCTTGTACACAGGTGAACACATGAAAAATTACTCTGTTCTTTATAAAAGTCAGACCTGAACTGGAAAAACTATTTCTTTATTGGCTTTTTGGGGGTCTGTATTTGCTCTTAGCCAGTGACAGAGCGGTGCCTCCAGCTGGCTTAGGTGTGCACTGGCTGCTTGTTTTTTATTTTTATCACAGATCATTAATATTTCCTGTTCCACTAAGCCATGTTTCCCTGGTACTCTTTCCTAGTGCTTGGCTCCTAAACAAAGTCACAGCTCTTGTCACAAGGCAGTGGGCTGCATACTTATCCTTTATGCGAGTGATGACTGAGGGCTCAGCAGTAGGGAAGTAATGCTGACAGCTCTGCTCCGGGATGGCAGATTGTCAGCATTCCTCACCAGGGCACCCAGCTGGCCTGGGAAAATGCTGGTGGTTTGGGGGTGGGGGTTGGGCCTCTAAAATAGACTGTCCTTCCAGAGCTGAGAAAAATGGAGAGGGATGGTTGGCTGATCTCTCTTTCTGAGCAGAGGTGGGTCAGACCTATGAAGCTGGAGAGCCCAAAGCAACTGGTGTGATTCTGCAGGCACAACCTGAGCTGTTGGGTGCAAAGAGAGAGAGGTATCTGATGGCCGAGATGCCAGTAAGATGTAATAACATGATGATAATTATCAACAATTAGCCATTTCCCCCCATTCTCTCCCACTCTTGTTGCTAGAGAAGAGACAGTACCTTGCATAAAAGGGGAAGATGATGGCTTACTGGGTGGATGTGTTTGGGATGAAATTGAGGTCATTTCTGCAGCTACTCTGTGGGCCTGGTCTCGTGCTTAAGATTTAGCCTAGAGAGTTGAGAGCAGCAGCTGCAAAGGAGCACTTAGCTTCTGCTGCCCCGGGGAAGCTGCTACACTCACTCCCAAACAATCTGGGAATTGTTCCTGTGTGTTTTCCTGAGGGCTTAAGAAGCTTGCAGTTGTGGCCCACAGATGGCTAGAGTTGTGAAATTGCAGCCATGGGGCAATCAGCTGCTTGTCTTCCTCACCATCATCCTTAGTCATCTGGGAGGGAGGCTGAGGAGGGGCTTCCTAGACAGGAGCTGCTTCCTGGGGCAGGCAGATGGGTAGGCTGTGGGCTCTGGGCGTGTCACCTCTGTGGTCCTGCTGCTAGGTACATCTGATCAGAGAAGCTTTCCTGGGCTACTCTTGCTCCATGAGGGTTCACACAGAAGAGGAACAAGCTTTGCTGTAAATGACGTTGAAAGTACTTACTGGCCTTCTGGGGTCATGCCATGCAGCTGCCTTGCTGGTGACTTCACCAGTGCTGCTGTTCCTTGTCAGGGTTCTGTGAACTCTAGCATCAAAGATGACCAGTTGAATGAGGTCTGACCTGTCTTGAATTGGGGCTGGGGGGAAAATGGTGCTCTGAGCTGAAGGTGTGTGGTAAATGTATCTCGAGGACAGAGGTTCCCTTGCCCAGTGAGCCAGGTACTAGCCATCCCAGGGTGGGACTGTGGCAACCATGCTTGGTGGCACCTTCACTTTGCAAGGTTGGGGTCTTTCTTCTTTCCTTCCTAGTTTTCCCTAATTCTGCTTGTTTAAGCCATAGAGCCACCTACCAAAGGTTATTTTCTTCTCAAATAATTTGGTCGATTCTCCTGTCAGCTGAAAATCCTCAACAATCTCTTTTGCTGATGAAATGCACTGAGCAAGGGTGAGTGTTTATGCAGGTAGCCCTAATGTAGTATTTAATTTTTGTTCTGGGCAATGGCAGGGATCTAACACAATGCAAAGCTTGCATAAAAGTAAAGTTTATGTATATTTTCAAATCTGTCATGGCTATAAAGATCATTTTGCTGTCTTTGATTTACTAATGTTTTAATTTAACTGCATCTGAGTAGATTTAATGATTTTCAGATTATTCGCTTAAGGATTTTTTTTCACTCCAAGTTGAAACCTTAAATCAAGCTGAGTTTGGGAGAAGTAACTTAGTTTTGCTGATCTCTGGTTATGCTTAGCCTTTCTCCAGCCCTCTTTTTTCCTTTCCTCATCTCTGAGTTGAGCATGTAGCATCCAGTGGGAGAGGTTTGCAAACCATGATAATAGCAGCTGTTCTGCCATCCATTCTGTGTGCCTTACTGATGCAGCTAGTGTCTCATAAAGATATGGTAGCCTTTGAGCAGCCACAGATACGTCCTCTGCTCAGTCTGTATGCAGCCATCCTCTGTGAGATTTGCCCTTGTAAAATGAAACTCCAGCATAGCTGGAGCTTGCTCGTAATTCAGCTGTCACAGTCCACCCTGAACTGGCCCAGGGGTACTTGATAGGCAGAGCCCTACAATAGCGATCCTTCACTGGTGTCCTTCACGGGGGTCTTTTTTTATTGCACCTTTGTTGCAGTTGCTGAAAATCATTTCCAGACATTAAGGAGATGGAATTGTGTTCCGCCTCTCACAGCTGCTAACACTGCTTTCCACATGTGATTGATTAGGGTGAAATCTGGTTTGCCTTTGCCGCCGTCATTGCTGTCTTTCTGCTCCAGGCAAGAGTTAAGGTGCACTGAAAGCAAGGAATGGTCTGAAAGCACAGGTTATTTATGTGATGCTCTTAATGGGTCTTTCAATCCCATGTGTGTGGCCTTTCTTTAGCCTTGACCTCACAGAGCTGCTGTAAAATCCAGTAGCTCAGTGACCTGCAGGCTGGGAGAGGTCGGGGTGGCAAGGTTTGTATGTACCACTTGGAAAAGAAAAATGCTTTTATAACAGAGAATTCCCAGTTCATGGTGAAATGAGTATCAGAGGGCCAGGACTTTGTTTAGCATGATTCCTAATAGCACAGCATTCACTGGAGCTGGCAGGTTAGCCCAGATTTAGGGCCCTTCAAGCATCACCCATATTCCTGTGCTCAAAGGCACCAGGATACAGCTGTTTTCAGCTCCCAGATTTTAACTACATGGCACTGGAAGGCTGTGTCTGCGATTTACTGTGTTATTCTACTTAGCAGTGTTGCTATAGATGCTACAACGTCAGTGGGCTAAATAGCTCAGAGCTGCAGTGAGCTGTTCTAATTGCTGTCCACTTCCAGCCCATAAAAATCCTCAGATTTTATGAACTCTGTCCCTGTTCTTCCTTCACATCCTTTACTGGCTTACAATTTTTGTATACTTGGCCTCCCTTCTGCAAGAAACCTTACTCCTAAGTTTGTCAGCAGGTTCAAAGAGATCTCCAGCCCCCAGGTTTGCACACCATCTACTCAGGATGTTCTACTACTTCATGTATGTGCAAGTGAGGTGCTAGGAATGAGGAAAAATCAGTTCATTTAGCAGCCAGAGATGTTCAGTAACTGCCCACCCTTGAGAAGCTGTCATATTTCTACCTGTTGAAACTCAGGACATAGGAAGTGTTTGTTGCTAGAATTTTTCATATTTGATAATTGCAAAGCTCTGGGGTCTACTCTGCTGGAGAAATTAAAGCCTGTACTTCAGTGTGCATGAAGGCACGCACAGAAGTGGAAATGTGTGGGCCCCCAAGGTGAAATATGGGAGTGGTGGAATAGAGGGCCTACCAGAGCCCAGTTGCCCACTAAGGAGATGAGTCCCTGATGGAGACATCAAGATTCCTCCTCTGTGGTCCCCTGGCCGAGGATGGATTTGCTGCTGGTGCCTCGATGGAAAGCGGATAGTGGTGGGTGCTGCATAGTTCACACCCCTTCCTCTGATTAATACAGCTTGGCCTTCGTGGCAAAATGATCCCCCCTAATCATGCAGGCTGGCACAGAGGGAAGGGCATGCCATACCTTAACATTTGCCCTTCAGCCTAAGCACAGGGAGAGCCTCAGTCCTCTGGTGTGAGCAACACATTGGTGAAACAGCTTAAGGAACACAGCGACCTCAAAAGGTGCAGCTCTATGAAAGGACTTGAGGATACTGGACACCAAGGCCTCTCCCTGTCCTACCCTGGTCTCGTAACCAGATAGCACCCATATCTGAGGGGGTCTTTCTAAAAGACTTCAAAACATGCTGGTGGAAGCCTTAGCAAAGATCAGACCTGGCTTTCCTCAGATGGGTGCCACCCAGCCTTGTGGAGACCCCTTTCGCCCAGAGCCAACATGCTTCTGTAGCTGCCTTTGCCATGGTAACAGCAGTGATTAAACCCTTCAAAAATTTAGAAGGAATGGCTAAAGTGAATGGGGCATTCAGGAAAATAAAGGGTAAAGCTCTAGAGGTGAAATTATGACACTGCTGAAATCTGTGACAGATTTCTGCTGACTTCATTGAAGGACTTGTCACTTTAGGAAATTTGTGATCAAAATGGGAAATTTGGGATCCTATTCAATTGCCAGTATGAAAAAGACATTTTAAAATAATTCAGTTGCATTTGTCTTATTTGCTTCAGCTACTCAGTTATTGAGAGGAGAGGTAGGCACAAAAAGGAAAAATTATTGAAGAGGGTGAAATCATCTTCTGAAAGGGTGATTTCTGAGAGCCGTGTCCAGTGGGTCCCAGAAGAAGCCCCAGTGCTTGTTGGGGGGGATGAAGAAAGAGCTTCTTTGGCACATAACACCCAGTTGTGTACTCCTGAAGGGACAACTATCCTGAGCCCAAGTCTGTAGCAGCCATTTCAACACAGTTCAGCCATTTCAACAACTTTCCCAATTGTCTTTGGGAATTCAAAATTTGTCAGTGGTAACAAAATAGGTATTGCTCATTAATTGTGAAATTCTGCTGTCCTTCTCTTTACTTTCATTTTTCTGCAGAAGGAATAGTTACTGGCCACCTTTCAACAACAACCCAGAAATGACAGAGCTTTATGAGGTGTTTCTCATGATACTGATAATAAAACTGTGAGGAAAAACAAGTGTGGCAGCATTAGACAGCATCCTAGGAGAGGGCATGTACCAAAGGGAACAGGCAGTCTGCAACAACAGACCCAGGTTTCTTCTTCTCAAAGGAAACCTGTGTGTATTCTGGTGTGCAAACACCAGCTCAAAATTTGTCCTGGGGGTTGGAATTGTCTCCCCAGCCTCTTGACTGCAATGTAGCTTTGTAATTGCTTAAGTCCATTTGCTTTTGCATTGCAAAGCTGCCATGCACTCGTGCAACAACACACGTGCCAGAGCGAAGCCCAGGGCTGCTCTCGTTAAATCCTTGGGGAAGGCACTCAAGGCTGACTCAAGCACTGTGCCCAAAGCAGCCCATTCGTCTGTGCATGGGCTCCTCAGGCCACTGGAACTCCACTCCAGCCCTGCTGGCCTTCCTCATGTGGCAGGTGTTGATGGTGCTACTCTACCAGCAGGATGCTGCAGTTGGGAACGTGCTTCTCTAGGGCAGCAGAGAGGAAGGTAAACCTCTATTGCACTGGCAGAGGTGGGTGCTGTACAGCACCAAGCAGCTGAAACGCTGCTCTTGGTCACTGGTTCCTCAGAACTGCTCTTAAATTGCGAGCTCTGGCTCATCTCTGCACCTCTTGCCTGCTTGCCAACAACTGCCTAATAAGTCATTTCTCTGTGCAGTATAAATAATTACTGAGCTGTCTTCTTCTCTGTTGCTCACCCTGCCTCTCATCCAGCCCTCACAACCAGAACTGTATTTATGCTTTCCCTGAGGCTGCCTGCAAACGCTGACATGCTGTCCCACACAGCTTGTGAGGAGAGCTGAGCAGGGTGGATGCTTCCCAGGGAGTAGGGCCATGGAGGAGGTGGCACTGTTCCTCCCACATGGCAGTCAGAGGGATGCTCTGCCAGGCAGCTGCCTGCACCTGAGCAGCTAGCACCCCATGCACCCCACACTTGGGGTGGATTCAGAGCCACCACCTCCTTTGCAAAGACATTGTCAGTGCTGGGGGAAAAAAAGCAAAAGTCCAAATTCATTACAGGATGCTGGAAGCAGGAGCAGGTCCTTAATCTGCCTTTGCATGGGATGAGATTTCCCCATGGTCCTACATGTCCTAGCCTCACTGCAAGTCCCTGTTCCCCTGCTGGCAGCTGTGTGGCTGGTCAGTCGGGGAGCTGGCTGCCTGAGGGAAAGACAGGGCAATGCTGTGTGGGAGGCTCCTGCCCCAAACTGCATCACAGCAGTGCCCATGCCAGCCTGTCATGCTGGGGACCAGCTGCCCACCCCTCTGCAGGCTGGCCACAGCTGTGTGCCACGGTTGGGAGCAGCCCTAATGTTTCTACTGGGAGAAAATTCCCACCTCTAAAGACTGATGCTTTCCTTGTGAGCACGTGTTGGCTGTTATACCCTCCATCCACACTCACCCTGTCTAAAGGTGACTATATCTAGTATGTGAAGAGTGACTTGTACCTACATCATGTCATTAGAGGCAACTCTCACTGAAGGAAAGTGAACAGTTTGCCATTTCTGTCTTCCTAAGTGGCCACTCCTTGTAGAAGTACAGACTTAAAATTAAGGAGCAAGTCTCATTTGCCAGGTCCTGGTGACATTCCTGCCAGTTTAATTAGCCATTTCTGGCGATAGCTGTATGAGGCATGCTGCAAACCCTGGGAATGCTGCTCTGCTGGACAGAGTTGAAGCCCAACAGGGTGTGACAAATGGAAAGCCTTGGTCCTTTTGGTTCTTTGTATTTGGAATGAAATAAATTCTGGGATGTTTAAACTGAGAAGTTTCAATGAGAGGTCTGTCTGGAACCAGTAAGGACATCCCAGGTCATGAGAATGGTTCCCAAGGGAGACCACATCCTTCCCTCTAGCATTTGTCTTCCATCTGCTGCACCCACTCCTGAGACAGGAGCAAGGGCTTTGTGTCGCAACCCCTCATACTTCATGTCTGTCCAGCACATTGACAACAGTCTGCAAACCTGGGGCTGGGCATCCCATGTCCTGAGGAAGTTACAAATAATAACAAAGCAATATTCTTCTTTAATGACTGCTGATCTGACACTGTGAATCACACAGACTGGCATGAAGGATTTCGGTTTTATTAACTGTAAGTATGCCTATTTTTCTGTGAGACGTTGACTTCACAGTATCTGCAAAGAGGAGACCAAGGGATTTCATTCAGCTGTTACCCTTCCCTTCCAACCTCCCCTGTTCTGGGTCAACTTCTCCTTGCCTAATTCTTCTGTTTTGCCCAAAATATGTTCTCCTATGAGTGTGCCTGGCTCACAGCAAACATCTCCACCACTAGCACAGCCAGGGAAGTGGTTGCGTGATGTTGCCGTCAGTGGATGGTTTATCTAGTTGTAATTCCCATGGCTCCAGCTCTGTGAGTGCTTATACACAGACCTCATTTTGCAGGGGTGGCAAGGGGAAAGGTCAGTATTTATGAATCATTTCCTCCTGGCTGTGGCAATGAGATTGGTTTGTGGAGTGAGTCATGGAAGAGCAGCCCGGAGAAGTGACGACCTCCCAGCAAAGGACTTTCAGGTCCTTAGTGACCTTAGACATTGTAGCCAAGTTACCATCATGATTTCACATCCCTGGTCACAAATATCTTTGGTTACTTAAAATTCTAGGTTCTGTAGGTATCATATACCATGTCTGTGAGAAACCCTGCTTCTTCTGAAGGTATTGTAAGGGCTCAAATGTACAACTGCCCAGATGGAAAATCAATTATTGTGTAGCAAAAAGACAGAGGGAAGCCTAGGATGCCTGGAACAGAGGATGCCTTCCTCTGTTAGGAGGACAGGCTTGTGTTTGGAATGGCTGCTTGTTATGGAGGCAGAAAGGTTTTCCAAAGGGAAGTAACCTGATAAAACAGAGTAGTTGAAGCTGGACTGATTACCACTTTGAACAAAATTTCTGTATTAGTGCAGAAGTGAGCCTGCTGCAGGGTTTTGCCTATCTATTAACAACAAGGAGCCAGTATGATACCCCTGTGTTACAAGCTGGAAAAACATGGAAGAAGCCCATCCCCACAATGCAGAGCATAAAAACTAAAAGGACTGAGATGCTTGAAGAAGTTGTATGTGATCCATCTCAACACTTTTGAAATAGCATCAGCTAATTACCACCCAAAGGCTGCATCCTCTTGCTCAAGAGACCCAGTTTTAGTGCAGACTTTCAGGGAAAACATTTAGTTTGCTGTATTAAAATGTTCTTCAGAAGAGCTGCCCACCTGCAAGCTCTAAAATGTCCAAAACTTCCTTCAAAGTAGAGCTATTTATTTTCTCTGCACTGTTTCCCCCACACTCTGTATTGCTGCCATTAGGATTATTAGAAGTTGCAGTAATGAGTCTGACTCCTTCTTCACCAGACCCCTTAGAGGTTTCCAGCATGCCCTTTCGTCTTGGCATGCACAGGGCTGGCAGCACCAGGACAGGTGGAGAGAGCAGGGCCGAGTTTTCTCCAGTGCTCAGCAGGATCTGTCCACATTTGGTGGAACAGAGCCTGGCTGGTCCTAGAACTGCCTGTGCTGTGGATGGCTGGTCCTTCTCGGCTGCCAGACAGCTGAGAGGGAAGCCTGCCCATCCCATCCCCACCCCAGTGTGGGAGTGCTCCTGCAGAATCTGGAGTCATATCTCCCTGCTGTCAAGTCAGAGGGCAGAAATTTGAGGGGCTAAAAGTAGAAGGGGAGCATGTCAGCTGATGGTGGTTCTTGGGTGAACCACTTCCAAATAATATTCCCACCTGTTTCCTTGACAGGACATCCATCTGAACATCATCCTGGAGCCCCATGGTACTTTCTGCTTGATCTTTTGCACAGCCACCACAAGTCCATGGCCCTACAGCACTAATTGTCAGCTTAAGACAGGAAATCTAATTAAAAGGGAGATGAGCTACAAGGAGATAAGATATAGTGCACTCCCTCTCCACAGTTAGAAAAGGCAAGGCAAGGGGAGGGCTTGTTCTGAGGTGTGGTAGGGCTGGGAGGCTCAGACCTGCCAGGCTGCTTCCAAGCATGTTGCTTGCTGCAGTGAGCATGAAGGAAACTGGCAGCACCTCTGGCTGCCCTTGCACTGCGTAGGAATACATTTGTTGTAGAAATAACTCATCTTTGACCAAAGAGCTTCCATTTACAGTGACCCTGAAGGCTGTCAGCCAGGGAGAGGATCCTGGCAGCAGCACAAGGTCTGCACAACTACTGATGGGATGCCGCCAGCTGAACCTGCCTGGGTATCCCACCTGCCTGGGCAGTACTGGAGGCTGCCCAGGAAAGAGTTGTGCTTATGTGTTACACACTTCCCACTGCAGCAGAGCTTTGCTGGGCATTTTCTGCAGCACATCGCTGTGCAGGGATGGTGCTCACCAACACAGTGTGGCTGCTAGCAGTCTCCAGCTGCCTGATGGGCTGTTGGTGGTCCAATCCTGCCTATGACAGCCTCCAAAGAGGCTGATCGTGTAGTGGAGAGAGGAGGCTTTATTTAAGAACAGAAAGCACAAAATGAAGTACCTTCCTGTGGCCTCCTACAAGAGGTGCCAGTTTGGCTCCTCCAGATGAGCAGGTCTCGCTGCCGCCTTGCTGATGCTGACTGACACTGGCAGCAGGAAGTCTCAGCATCTCACACATCCAGAAGGCCAGACTGTTTGCTCTGCAAGCAATTCGTAGCCATCACTGATCAGCACAGAAACACAAAGGTTATCTTAATAATGCAACATGCAGTACTGAATGCTTTTGGTGCTGATGGCTGCTCTGTGATTAGCAAAGAGGCACTCCAAATCCCAGCAGCAATTGTCACATATGCAGGAAGGTATTGTTCATCCTTGGGGATTTAGAGCTCCATGGAACAGTATTAACAAATGCAACCCCTCTATTAAGATTAGGACTTGAAAACTTTATCATATGTCTTCAGTATCCTCAGAACAGCAAACTAATTCACAGGAAAAGCTTGAATGTGAAACACATGTTTCAGCAGAGCTTTAAATCTTCATAGTCAACATTTGGCTGGCTCATTTTATTTCCCTCAGGAGCTTATTGGTACTGTTGTTCAAGTGCACAATAACTCTTGGAACTTTAGCTTCCTTTGTGCCTACTGAAAGGCAGTGGATTTGCCTTACTGAGCCATCAGCAGTAATTGAGGAAGGGATATGAGGTAATTTTGAAGTTGCATAGGTTTGACTGTGCCCAGTTTCTTGGTGCTGCAATCTTCCACTGGGTATCCACGAGTCAGTAACCTGAAGTGACTGTACTTAAAAAACCTTCCACATTTTAATTTTTTTTCCCTAGTCACAGTTATTTGGCATGTTTTTCTTTACATGGCTTGATAGTAAATCCTCTCATTTGGACACAATATTTGAGATTTTGTACTTTAAATATGTTACTAGTATTGAGGAGACAGATATCATGATCTTCATGTATGTGATTATTCTTTGTGATCACTCTTTGAATCAACCATCTCTCTGTAAGCCAATGACAATTATTTTTCAGTGTTTCTTTTTGGCTTGTCTTCTTTCTTTACTTGAAATCTCCTGTCATAGATCTCTTTAGAGAAGGCAGGGTGAAATGCTCCACCTGTCTTTAAAACCCCACACTCTCAGGGGAGTGTGGTCCTCCTGAGTGTGAATTAAGGCCATTCAAGTACTTGGCATTGACCTTGGGGAGATATGTAGACATGCCCAGGGTGATAATCCTCTTTGCAAAGGGTTTTGAGTGATCAAATTCTTTGAGGTGTGAAGAGCAGGACCCCACTCCCAGAACTTGGTTGCCATTTTCTGTACTGTGCATTTCCCTTGTGAAATGGTTGCTTTTCTTTCTGTTTCCACTTTCTACCTCCCAACACATTGTCAGAAGAAAGCATATAGATAAGTGCTCAAGCATTTCCTGAGCTCGTAACTCTGTCTCCTAAGGGACAGTTAATCTGATCCAGTTGAAAGCTTGAGTACCAAGTGTCAGTGTGTTTCTTACATACATACTAAAAGAAATTTTGAATGCTTCTTTACTGCACTGAATAAAACACTTAAAGTGTTCCTCTCTCTGCAAGTGCCTGGCAGCAGGGGCATTTTGGCTATAATATTATCACGTGTCTAAATATAATAACATTCTACACTATATATATTCTCCATATACATGCATATACTGTATACACACAGCATATATTTTAAAACTATTAGTAGCTGCTTTCAGCCTTTGGAGGAGGCAAGGAGCTCTCATAAACCATGAGAGCTTCTTTGACTGGTGCTATGGTTTTAAACTTGTGGTCTGTGGATAACTGAAGGATCTTCAAAAAGGAACTATGAGAAAAAAGCAAAAATCTGTAGACTTAAAAATCTTTACCCAGTGCTTTGCACATCATGGACTGGAAAAATCTTACAGGACTGAAAGTTGCAAGAAGTTGAAATAAATTAGTCTGTGGCCTTGTTTCTGTTGCTTTATGAGTGTTCCTGGACTATTCAATGAAGCGGCATTGGGGCAACTGATATGCACATATTTTAAAAGAAAATTCTTCCCAATTACCCTCCTTCTACTATGCTTTGTCACAGGGTTGTCACTCCTTTACGTATATTCTGCCTGCCCAGTTTCACCCATCCACTTATATGGAAGATATTTAGGTTTCCTGTAAGAGAAAAATAAAGACTTGGCTTTTAAGCTGAAGTTGCACAAAGTCTAATCTCCAGCCAGCAAACATTTTCTTCTTCTTTTACTTATTTTTTTATCCCAGCCCAGTATATTGTTTCATTGCATGGAGAAAATGTTATCACAGTGGGTTGGTAGAACACCTGTTGTGTAAATCCTGGTGATTTTTATAATGTGAACTCCTGCTGGCAGAGACAGCTGTGTTTCACATTAAACACAGAGTATAAGGTATCCAAGGAGGAAGGAGAAAGGAAAAAAAAAAAAGGCTTAGGATAAGAAAACAGTATATCAGTGGCCAGAATCTCTTGTCAAGATTTACAAGCTAAATGAGTTACAGTTGAAGTGGATATTAAAAGAAAACCATTCT
The DNA here is from genome assembly GCA_013397135.1 of Pachyramphus minor. Lineage (NCBI taxonomy): Eukaryota > Metazoa > Chordata > Aves > Passeriformes > Tyrannidae > Pachyramphus > Pachyramphus minor. Next base: position 493,238 of record VYXB01000527.1, on the reverse strand, counting down.
ATTCCTAGAAGATAAAGTGTGTTTTCTCATAGGAATTCCCAGAGGACTTTTCATTTCTGACAGTGGAGAGAGTAGACAGCTGGTCCACATAAAAATGTACTTGCTAATTAACCTATCCCTTGCATTACACCCAGAGAATATTTAACGAGCAGAGATATTACTGAGGAATACTGGCAAAATTTGAGGGACTTGCTTGCACAGTGCCAAATTCTTTTAACTTGCTATGCAAGGTCCTCAGTTTTGTGGTTCAGCAACAAGTCCTTGGCACAAGGAAGGAACGCAAAGACTGTTGCCTTTATCAGCAGAACTTTGCAAAACTTGGAGGATTTTCTTTTCATTGCAGTTCAGTCTCCTTCTCTGCTATACCACAAATTCCATTGCCTTGTGGCAGGAGCAGGGCACAAATCAGATGGCTGCTGGCCCTCCAGACAGTCCAGTTCTGTATGAGTTATTCTCCTGACGAGAGTACTTATGGTGGCAGTACCTCAACCCCTGGCAGTGGTGGCTTGGAGATGTGGGTTCACGTTCTCTCTGGCAGAAGTGAAATGTAAAGGCTCTCTTCACCCACATACTGGTTCATACCTTGCAAAGCCATGGGGCTGCCCCTTCACCTGGACTCTGGGTTGGAGATAAAGACAAGACTCCTCAGCCCTGCTGAGGAGTAGATATTTTTGGCACCATTCACAGCAGTACAGTGTGAACCCCATGGGGCATCTAAAACTGAGGAACTAAATTTGAGTTGAAAGAGTTAACTCAGCACAGGGAGCTGCTGTCAGAAACAAACATGTTATAGTAAAAACCAATTCTCTGAGGCAGCAGTGGAAATTTTGTCTACGCACAAAGGGGAATTAGGTCTTCAGGGAACAGCCTTATAAGCAAATTAGAATAACACTGTAGGAAGGATGATGGTATGAGAGAGGTCAATGTTTGCAACCAGATCAGAGTGGACTTTTTCCTTCATTGTATACTTATTTGTGCTATTACTTAGATCACGTCAAGTTTACTCTAGCATAGTCATATAGTGTTCTCCAAAAGTTTATCCCAAATATTTTAATTCACTTATTTCTCTCATCCGCTTCCCTTTCCTCTTCCATTTCACTATTACAGATGTCAGATCAACAAATAAAGTATGTGGGCAGAACAATGAAACTATTCTCTTGTAAAAAAAGAAGAGATTATTTCATTCTCCTGCTATTAACTTTAAAAGAAAAGGCCTTTTGTACCTTTTATGCAAGTGTGTGCAATGATACAATTGTGTACCTCATCTCCTTAACTTCAGAGGAAATGATTCATGAAGGACAGTATATGGTTGTAAGGGCTGTGGGTATATCCCGAAATTCCTTTTACCTAGTAACTGTTTTCAAGAAAGAAACAATAATTCCTGAGCATAATGTAACACAAGTAACCTGGACTGAGCTGCTTCCATCCCCCTTCACCCTACTCCAAAACCCTGGCTGGGCTGTGAAAGGGTCTGAGAAGTTCTACATCTATTTAAATACATTATTTGATTTTCATTACTTTCCACATTAATTTTTTTTATTATGAAGCTAGGGGAATGAGGAGGAAATGGGAGAAAAAAAGGCTAGGATCAGGTGAGGAAAAAATTGTTGGGTTTTTTTTTGGAAAAAGATATTAGCATTTTGCCTCATATGTATTATCTATCCACAGAAATGAATAAGAAAATAAATAACCATTTGGTATAAACTCTAATTTTTTGTGCCAAAATTTTTACTATTGCTACTGTTAACATCAACAATAAGGACATGTATACTGTGGCACTGAAAACATGAATCATGTCTTTCTAATCAGAAGATGCCATGATTTTTCTTGTGCCTTGAATCACTTTCTTTCCACTCATAGCATGGGATGTGGGCTTCTATGAGTATTTCAGTGTCACTCTGCCTTCCATGAAGACGCATTTCATATGAGGCCAACTGGACTTAGTGCCAGACCTATCAGGCAGTACAAGGACAACAAAATCCTTTGAATATGGCTTCCACCCTTCCAGTCATGCTCCCCTTCTCCATATGCCTCTTGTTTGTGACTTTTTTCATACCACACGTTTAACCATCCTGGCAACGCGGAAGAGCTGATGCGCCTCCAGAGGAAGTGAATTTTAAATTAGCACAAAAATCCCCTCCTGGATTCCCTGCTGTTACTTTGAGGATACAGCCCTGTGTAGGGGGTACACAGGTCTGATGCTGGGGAGCTGTGAAGGGCCACCAATGCTGCTCTGTATAACTGGGGTGAGCACTGTGGCACTGACTGGCCTTTGGGCCCTGCTAAGGGCTGCGTGGCTCCTGGGCATGAATCACACAGCGCCTTGATAAGGACGGACATTACTCATCAGAATGCCATGGACCCAGTGCATCAAAAGTGTCACAGTTTATTTTGAAAACGTTATCTCATCCTCATTTTCTTGTACATCAGGCATTAGTCTCAACAATTATCTACTAAAATAGTATGTTATTTGTTTCTAGGAGGGATCTTTTGCTACTTACTGTCCTTCAACTTGGTTTTATTTGTGTGTAACCACACAGAAGGTGGGATTGAATGAAATTCAGGGATTCAGTGTGGATTGAATGAAGCCAATGGGTAGCTAGCCTCTGAAAGCAGAGCTGCTCACCCATGTCCAGTGGCAAGAACTTAGCCTGACCCACTGACACACCTAGATGCTTTCTCCTGTACCCAGCCTTCACTGGGGTTTAGCATTTCTGCCCACATTTTATTTGGAGAATGACCTAATTCACTACAGTTAATTTCTTTTCTTATTGCAGATTTCAGTGCTATTCATTCATTACCAGTATTCATATTAGTGCAATATTCAGGTTTTAATTAAACATGGGCCTGTGTAATAGATCATAGTTTTGCAAATAATCTCAGGAATAAGGGGCAGGAACAAAACTGACTTTATTTAAGACCACATTTGACATCCTTCTGGTGAAAAATACTGAAGCCTTTGAGTAGTCCTCTTACCTTCTTTTTATTTATTTCTGTAGATCTTCTTCCAAGTCAAGATTTAGTGCAGCATAATCTGGGCCCTTATGATTTGATATCTTTTGCTGACAAGGAAGATTTGCTGCTCCAATCCTCCAAGTATTTTGAATATTTTATAGCTTGTCTCTGTTCTGATCTCTCCATCTTCCCTTAAAATGTGACTGGAATTTGTCTGCTAGATCACAAATCTAGATCTGTCATATTTTAATCTTTCTCCTGAGTTCTTGAAGAGGTCACTGATTGTGTATGATGCAACTTCCAGAGACAGACAGTTTTCTCATAACCATTTTAGATCAATATTTAAGCACATAAACTTACAACTACATTGCAGACCAATGACCTGTTAGTGTTTAGCTTAGAGTTATTATCATATTTTAATTTATTCTGGCCTTTTTGCACTATCAACACACTAAATAATTCTGTCCATTTGGAAATACTGCATGGTTTCCATTGTGTTGAGCATTTGTGAGTCTCATTTAAAAGTGAATCTGGTATGTCTGAGAATATCATAATGTTGGACATCGTCTGTGAGAGAACCACATTATCTTCATTCCTCCCCTGTGTGTGTGTGCACTGTGTGCTCTGTGTGTGCTGTGCTCACCTTCCTGGTGAGGGGAAGTGGGTACCTCCCTCAACACCATCCCAAAGGCCAGTGACTGTGCTTTCTGCATACCACTTCCAAAGGCTCCAACTTTAAATTTTACTTTACCTTCACTTTTGTACTTATTGTGGATGTATTTACCTGTGAGTTTCTGAGCCACTTGCTCTCTCCACAAATAACACTGCAAGTTCAGAGTCAGCTGAAGGAATCAAGTGCTAAAGGAAGGGTGGCAGAAACAAGCCCATCTATATTATACAGTCAGACCAGAAAGACTCAAAGCATATCAGTGTTTTGTAGTATCAGATGCTTTGACCTATTTACTGCCTCACCTTTGTTATGTTCATCCACATATGTTTGTACTTGCCTTGCTTCCAAATTTTGTGGGTGCAACCCCATAATCAAAGGAGAGAAACCCACAACCTCCACAGAATGTGTGTAGAAAAAACTCAAACCATCCTGTGGCAGAGGCACAAATGTGGGCCCTTCTGTCCCCTGTATCCTACGTCTTTGTAAAGGCACCATGTGACAAAACCTTTCCTGAAAGGCTCCCGTTTGTTAGGATGGTACAAGTGCTTGAGATCAGACTGCCAACTAAAGAGGGGAAAGCAGAGACCCATCTGAGTGGGCTGATGGGACATGGACAAGACAAACAGCAGACATCTATAAGGAAGAATATGAATGCAAGAAGTTAGAACCAAAGGCATAGTGAGCTTAGATGCCTGCATACAAACACAGACATCTAGAGGGGCCTACTAATACTTATATAGACATACTCTGCTGGAAGTTTTACCCATATTTTATCTCACACATTATGAAGAAGTATTTCTTCTGCTTTTTAAATTCAAAGTCTTTGAGAATGATAGAAAATTCTGAAGTCTTGAAATAAAATGCACTACCATAAAAGACAGTTTTGGGCCAAGCCACACAGGAAACATAATTCTATATCAACATGCAAAACAGCTGAGAAGCTCTAGTCTTAAGAGCTGATCTCAAAAAATGATGTCTAGATGTTTGAAAATGTCCTTGAAAGGACAGAGCTTGCAGGAGAAACTCTTGGCTGTGCTCTGGACTGCTCTATGTGTTTGGGAACCTGAATCATCTGGTACTTCTAAGGAAACGTAAATTCCTCCTTTCCTTGATTCCTTATAGGAAGGGGACAAAGCCAAGGAACACTCTATGCTACGAGTTGGAGAGTGGAGGTGTTAGTCATGGTGTTTCTATTAATTTGTGGAAAGAGTACGAATTCAGGTTAAAATATAATCCATTAAATCAATCATATTTATCTTTACATTTAATTTTCAGTCTGTTCTTTGAACTTACTGCTCTATTAAATTCCATGGCAGGGTAGAGGTAGGAGGGAGTTATCTGTCTAAAAGAGTTGATAGAATTATTTTTTGACCTCTGTTTATCAACAGTAGGTTTGCTGTTTTAAATTCACTTAAATTCACTTAAAAAAGGCCATTCTGACCATATTCTTCCGAGGCAGAGTGGTCAGCCTCTCATGACTGGATTTGGTTCAAAAAAGGTATATGAAGAAAATTTGGGGTTTTTTCCCCGCCAACTGAAGAGAAGCAATCATTTTTAGTGTTCCTTGACATCTTTTCATGCTTGTTCTCTCAGATACACCCTGCTTCTTTTCCTCTCCTGCTCTGGTCTCACATTCATGCCCATAGCAGAGGCACTCGGCAGGCTGCAGAGTATTCAGAAGACGTGAGCAGACTTGATGTTTTCTTAGCTCAAAGAGACATATTCACCCTTGACTGAATGCCATTAGCTTAATGTGTTATGCACATTAACTTCTGCTATGCCGTCCTGGGTACTTGACACAGTCCATGACACCAAATCCTTCTTCTAGAGCTGTAAATGTAAATCAGTGTTCCTGATGGTCACGTTCCCGTGACATTTGTATAGATGAACGCTGATTTCTATATCTGCTATTGTAGTTTAAATTTTCCAACACTGTAGCTTGCAGGGCCTGAAAAGGAGGTTTACTGGGAATTTCAGACAAGAAAATTTTAGAAGTGGCATATAAAGGAATTAATGTAGTTAATTTTATTCTATAATTGTATAGCTTTTCTACATATGTCTCTGCTATTGTATGCCATACAAAGCTCTTTACTAATTACATTTGCTGTGATCTTGGCAGCAACCATTTTGATCATCACAGGAAGATGGTATCTGTCAGCTCACAGCCTGTTTTTGCTTTCAGGTAGAAACCAGTATTTCAGATTTTTTACCAGTGTGAAAATTAAGTCAGGCTTATGTGAATTGATAAACCATACCATCACTTTGTCTTGGTGACAAAGCAAAACTGAGATGAAAAGCAGCAGCTGCCGTGTTCTCTCACGGAGAAATCCAGTCATATTTCTTTGCCCATTTTCCTGGTTATGGGAACCCTTCCCTGCCGTGCCCTGTCACCAGTGACCAGTGTCATGCCTTTCTCTCTAGCCTCTCTCTTCTACTCAATTCTTCTATCACTGCCATTTCACTCTCTTTTCAAAGTGAAATAATATTTTTCAAAAATTTTAAGCTGCCAGCATTGCTAGAGGTATTGACCAAGCAGGTCTTTAATTGAGCATGAAAAGGCAAAGTGAGATGCAGAGGATGAAAGCAGGAGGTAGACCCTTTCAGAGTAGAAACATGGCACACCTGTAACTTTTACAGCCCAGGGAAGTGCCAGGCATGGGAAAGCAGGGCACCCTGAGGTGCTGCAGGCTGCTCTGCCCATAAGTCCTCACTGGTGACCCTGAGGCACATGGCATGGCATGGCCAGGGTTGCACTGTAGAGGGACTTTTCAGTTCAGCAGGGAGCCCAGGAGCTCCCTCTCTCCTACCACCTGTCTTCACAGGCATACCCTATGTACTGCTGGTCACCTCCCAGACAGGCCAGCCAATGAGCTACCCATGTAAAACTGAAGTGTGCTCACTGCCCTGTGCTGAGAACTAGTTGTGAGTTGCTGAGCACTGCCCCGATTCTGCAGCAGAAACAGGCAGGATTTCACAGATTTTGGCACTTTCCTCAGTGGAAGCAATAGAGCCTGCAATGGAATGCTCATGTTCTAAAAAAACATGCTCTTGTGCTATGTGCGAGGAGGCTCAGGACTTCAGCTCTGCCCAGGGAAGTAATCCAAAAAGCACAATAGAGATTGCAGCTTCTATCATAAATTCCTTGCAATTTAAAAAGAAGTTCCTAATTTGGAGATTTGGTACTATTTTTCATCTCAGCTCAGAATTAATTTTTATACGGAAATGTTGGAGTTAAATCCTTTCTATTAGTTACTGAATAAGCAATATCAAAAGAGAGAAAGCACGTACCAGGTTGCACAAGCAGGCTGTGTAGCAGGCAGATACATTTGTATGACAAAGCTGTATCGCTCTCTCATGTACGCACACACACAGATATTCATGGACAGAGTCATTCCTAACATATTACAGAATGTGTTTGTATGTCAGCTCTTCTATTTTTAGCATTTATGTTTGCAATACTGATTTTCTATCCTGCTGTGCAGAGGTGACATTATAAAAGCAGCAGCCTTCTGGGCCTGAAGAAGTATTTCCCTGTCTTTCTTCTCATATGATACTCTGTTTTCAAAATAATAACAAACATATTTCTTACCTCTTAAACCTACTGTTTGGTTTTTACTGCAAATAGATAACTTGCAGGGAACAAAGCTAGGACTCTATATGGTCCTCCAGACTGCAATTATTTCTTTATAATTAAAAAAATCACTCCCTTGCTGTTTCTCTCCTTCAGGATAATTATTTAATGTAAATGAGTCTTCCTTGCATAGACACTGCCTCTCTTTCTCAGGCTTTTCATCTTTGCCAGGGCTGATTAAAAAGCCTGTCTATGACTGAGAGCTCAGCTCATGTTTGGGAATAAAACTGAAATCTAATGTTGCAATTGCAGCAGCATAAAGGGCTTCTTTGTGCTCCTCTGCACATGTTTGAATGCTGAAACCTGGCTGCCCTGGAGGTTCACCCCCTCGTGGGTCAGGAGGCCAGGATGTGCCCCTTTCCTGTGGCAGACACTGTTGTGTGTGAGCCCTACCCCACAGCACTGAGAGGGAAACCTGGTCCAGCCTGAAGTATCCACCTGGGCCCACCGATATGTCTCTTCTGTAGTTTTGACACTTGAACAAGAGGATGGAGGATTTGCCATCTGCCTAATTGTAAGATTTGGTTTATTTGTTTTCCTTTTCTTGATACCAGATTGGTGTTACAAGGGAAACTGGAGAGGCTACTTTTGGTAAACGTAGTTTCCAGTTTAAGCACATTTAAAACACAGATTGTATAGAGGTGGTTGTTAAATAGCAGAGCACAGTTTCACAAAACCTATCCATACCCTCTCCCCATGTCCCTCACTCTCTCAGTACCTCCGGGTTGCCTGTCTTGTAGGCAAGGAGCTTTCTGATTCCCATCCTCCTTCCACAGATCTATTGAGTTTTCTGCCAATTGCAGCAGTATTGCCAGTAGCTTGTGAGAGCTGGTTCCCTTGCCTGCCTCTGTCTCCATTTTGAACCTTTCCATATGGGACAGTGCCCATGGGGGAATAAGATCCCCATGACCATGGGTGAGGAAAAGATGTAAAGGACAATTAAGGAATGAGGATTCCTCAATATCAAGATCCCACATATTTGGAGAATAACCCTCCATGCCACTGTCCTTCAGATAGCTCATCACAGGGCAGTTAGATGTCAAATGAGTATATTAACAAAGGACTTTGCCCTGCTCTTGTGGGGAGAGAGTCCTGATGATGCCAGTAGGAGAAGGGTAGACCTTAGTGATATTCATGGAATCATCATAGAATGGTTTGTGTTGGAAGTGACATTAAAGACCATCTAGTTCCAATCACCCTGCCATAGACAGGAACACCTTCCACTAGACCACGTTGCTCAAAGTCCTGTTCTACTTAGTCTTGAACACTTCCAGGAATGGAGCATCCACAACTTCTCTGGGCAAGCTGTTCCATTGTCTTACCACCCTCACAGTAAAGAATTTCTTCCTAACATCTAATTTGAACCTACCTTTTTTCAGTTTAAGGCTATCCTGCTTGTCCTCTCACTACATGACCTTGCCAAAAGTCCCTCTTCAGCTCTCTTGTAGCCCCCTTCAGGTACTGGAAAGTGCTGTAAGATCTCCCCAAAGCCTTCTCTCCTCCAGGCCGAACAAGCCCAAATCTCTTAGTCTATCTTCATAGGAGAGGTGCTCCAGCCCTCTGATCATCAAATCAAGTTATCAAATCTGATCATCATGTTGTGAAACCCAGAGTGGCGGGAATGCAGAGGCAGAGAGAGGTATAGGGACTTTGCCCTTGATGCAACTGGAGTCAATATTTTCTACGTTCATATTTTGGGATGTTTTGTTTAAAGCAGGATTTAGTGTTGATAGGTGACTTGTCTCATTCACCCTGATGTCCTCATCACATACCAAGCTTCCTGTGGACACTGTGAATTGTTGTCTGTATAGACACATGTAATAGCATATATCAACCTCATATGGGAAAGCAGCCCTGTAAAAAAAAAAAAAAAGAAAGAAAAGTATTTCCATTTCTCAATGCTCATATAGGTGTTATGGGTAGTGTGATTTTTACTATTAGATTTTGCAAGCAAAACAAAATAAAAAAAAAAAAAAAGAAAAATATTTCCATTTCTCAATGCTCATATAGGTGTTATGGGTAGTGTGATTTTTACTATTAGATTTTGCAAGCAAAACAAAAAAAAAAAAAAAAAAAGAAAGAAAAGTATTTCCATTTCTCAATGCTCATATAGGTGTTATGGGTAGTGTGATTTTTACTATTAGATTTTGCAAGCAAAACAAAAAAAAAAAAAAAAAAAGAAAGAAAAGTATTTCCATTTCTCAATGCTCATATAGGTGTTATGGGTAGTGTGATTTTTACTATTAGATTTTGCAAGCAAAACAAAATAAAAAAAAAAAAAAAGAAGAAAGCTTTTCTTTCACAAAACCTTCTCATTAGGAAATGGTGAGATTTTAATTGTCCTATGCCGGAGGATGCCCCTCCTCTAAGGGAGGCTGTAACTGGAGATCTCTTCTGTGAACAAATGGATGGATTTGGGGAACATGAACTGTCCTTCTGTCAGGACACTTTTACCATGGAGATGAAATTTCTGAAATTATTCAATTTATTATGTGGCGTACATGAGTAATTCAGTAAGCATTTGAACAAAAATTAATTGTGCAGGGATCATTTGTAATCCAGTTAATCTTTGTAAGTCTCTCATGTTTTACATAGCCTGTACTCAGGATGAAACCTAATTTGAATAAATGAAGGTGTAACTACATTAATTACTTCAAATTGGGCCACAGATATTAAGTAATTAGTTAGTATGATAGTTCAAATTCCAAGGCCTTTAAGAACTATGGAGATGGGAAGGGACTTTAGTCACATTTAGTCATGTGTTAAGTGCTCAAAGAATAAAGCTCACTCTTTGTAATGTTGCTAGGAACATTTCTCAAATAATTAGGGTATAGGCAGACAAAGGAACAGGAACCACCTGAGTACTACTGTAGGATCATCGGCTGAAAAATGCAATCTTTGCAAAACCTTTGCTAAAATGTTAAGAGATCTTAAAGGTCCTAAAATCAAGGTCTTCAGTGGAGTGCCTGCATGGATTTGTGCCAGTAGTGACATGTCCCTAGCCTGCTGGACCCAAGCCAGCTCTGACCCAGCTGTACTAATATGATCCCTCACTGGAGCCACTGAGGCTTCTCGTGTCCTCGTGTAACAACAGCTGATATTGGTCCCTGGAGCAGGTGGAGGGAAGGGCTATCCCTTGTTGGGCCATGGTACTGCTGGGGAGTCTGACCTGTATTGTCCTGAGCTGGCTTTTGGGAGCTTCATCCAACTTCTCAAACTAAGTATTCAATGAAGATCCTGCTTACTGATTAGGCTTATGACATTGCTTGGCCAAAAGGACATCTTCAAGTTAAGGAATATATTGGTCTTTCTGTAAAATACACTGTACCAACTTAAATTCTTGCTGTTTCTCTTTATCCCTGGGCTTCTCAGCTATGTTCGACTTCATTAGTGAGTATGTGTGACATGCAGTTGACACCTGACTGGCAAGGTGTAGGCTGCTTATGCCAACATTGGTAGTGACATATTTGAGACCTGCTTTTTATAGATATTCCATAAGAGTTTCATATAACATGAGTGTCTAGTGAACATTCCTGTCAGAAAGCAAATTCACCAAACACTTGGGGAAGAGGAGACAAAAGGAGACATAACAGCAAAAATTATTTCAGCTGCTTGCCTGAGTGAAGAATTTTGCATTTTAAAACATCACGTATTTAAATTATCTGCCTGGGTTTTGGTCTCTTTTCAGGGGATGACTACAATTGTAGGCACACTAGCAGATGGGGATTAACTAATTCTGTACACAGAAGACAGCATCACCTTCTTGCAATCTAGGCTTTCATGCTGTGAACAGTCAGCGTCCAATTTCTCAAGCTGGTAGACAAGTCAATATGCACATATGCTATTGAGTGAGTTTCCAAAGCACCTTGGTAGGCTCACTGTCTGAATCCTCTTAGATTCAGTAGGAGAAAAATCATATGCTCATAAAAGGACTTGCACATCTGTGACTGTCTTTGCAAGGGAATGGTCTTCCTTATACAATGGTATTCACTTTACATAATCAAGTTATTTTCTAGCTTCGTTTCTGCCTTGCCTCATCACCCTCCCAGACCCATCTGCCCAGAGCTCTTGCTTCACAGGAAGGGATGGAGGGGAGTGTTTTCCCAAGTGTCTCTCTGAGTATTCTACCTCCAAGGCCAAAAGCTAGGGGTTACCACATATAATGGCACTGCTTTCTGAGGCTTCTGAGTAGAGGTTTTTTATTAGCCATTTGATTATATATTTAATTTCCTTAGATATTATTTTATTAACAGACAAAACATGCTGTGGAAACTGTACTAGGATCATTGCTGAAAAATTGTGAAGTTTATTACATTATCATCCCCTTTATCTTTCTGACATTCTTTAGATCCTGGGTTCAACAAGACTGCTTATTGTGCTCTCTGTTTACAGTGAAAATGAAGATGTGGCTCTCCATGCCACATGGGACAATATGTTCATCTTCAGAAAGGTGGTGTTACTGTGGCTCAGTGGCTAATGAGGTGCTTCACCTAAGAAAGATGCAGGAGCTATCCATTGCTTTTTAGCATCTTCTCAGGTAGCTACGTGGTGCCTGCTTAGGATCCCATTTTGAGATGTTAAATTCTTCTCCCAGGTAATGTGTGAGCATTTGCTCTTGACCTTAGTCTGTGAAGTCCCCCATAGAGCTTGTCATTGCCTTGCTAAACACAGGAATTCATCAGTAAGGTCTTTGAGAGTCTGGCAGGAGTGTTACTAACCACGAAACTTCAAGAAAATCTCACATTTTTCTGTATCTTTAAGACCTTAGTTACCTATCTTCAGGTATCTTTTCCAATCTCAGTGACACAAATGCTTAATACAGTGCAGCTTCCTAAGTCTTAAGAAGGCTTACAGTGTTTCACGATCATTTTTTATCTATGGAGGATGGCACCTGGCAAACAGGATAGCTGCTGTATATCTTCATATGTAGCGTGTGCTTTGGCAGTCCTCTTCATCCATCATCTTTCCCTGATACTTGGAAATAAGATATTGACACTGGTTTTTTTCTCCAAATATCAGAGTGGTATTAGTTATGGCAATGAAAAAAAAAAAAGCACTTTTTATTGTGATTTCTTAAAGCACTGCTCTTTTCTTTCCATTGCAGTATTTTTTTCTGTTTGCTTGACTGTTTCTATAAGACACAATTGATCAAATGAAACCTGGAAATGAGCCAGTTTGATTAATTAGTTAGCCATTTCCTAGCAATGTTTTTAATCTTACATAGTTAGTCAGCAGCAGAACAGATTGTGGTATAACTTAATATATGTAATTATAGTCTGCATAGATTGTGTTTCTTCAAACAGGCTCCTATTCAAAAATGAAGATACATCACAAATGATCAGGTTTTAATCCTTCTACACTCTGGCCTCCTAAATAGACTGTTAGTATACATTTATTACAACCTCTGGTAATGCTTCACAAAATCAAGTTTAATATCATTTAGGTGGCTCTCTAGAAAGAACCCTTCCAGCAGTGATATTGATGCAACCATTGGTTCTGATGAATTCCTTCTCAGCTGACAAAACTGAGCTTTAATTGCTAGTAGCTCCAGATGAATGCAAATGTTCCCAACACAGTTAATTTGAGCTGAATACTTGGTGATGAATGTTTAGCAGAAATTCTGATGTGGTCTCATTTTGTGCTGTCATAGTTCGAGAGAGTGAAAAAGGACATTTTTAAATGCATGTTATTGTATCTTCTGAAGAAGTGGCAGCCCTTCTGTGTTCAAATGGCCTTCCACTTACACCCCATCTTCCATTTCACTCACAAAACCTCAGCTGTGTAAATGCATTCATAACAGTGCATGCCTCTGTCACTTTTTAGATCTCTCTTACTATCCAGTGCAACCCACAAGACTTGTGGTCCTGCATCATTCTTGAACCCTCTGCTGGCAGCTCAAACATCGAGGAAGGTATGGAAATGTCTCCATTCACTCTTCAGACAAACTGCAGAGAATTATATAGGTGAGCAAGTTCCCTTTATGACGCCTAGGTGATGGGAAAGGAGGAGCATGCTATCCTTTCCTCTGAGGCAAGGTTAGCATTTACAGTGGAGGATGCCATTTACTTATGAGGAGAGCACAGAGCAGATCAACCTTTAATAAAGACTGTCGTGTAGGAGGGAGAGCTTGGCAGGGCAGAGCTAGCTGAAAATAGTTTTGTGTCCTCCAGCTAGCTTCAGGTGCACAAAGACAGTCTGCAGTATTTTGGCAGATATTGTGTGTTGAACAGGGAGATACTCCAGCTGGACCCCAGCCTCTACAAGGAATATGCTTTTCTGGGCTTTGAATCTGGCTCCACAATGCCAAGTTCAGATTTTCTCCTGCTTTCTCACCTTTGCTTTGATAGGCCTATAGACAGGATTCCTCAAAATATGCTGCCTATCAAGAAAAGAAACATCTCCCCATTCAGGCATTGTCTTTACTGCAAACTTTTTTATGTATCTCCCATTCACGACCAGGATTTGCCAGGGAAAGAAAGTTAGTGAGCTAAAAATGTACAGCTGTTTCTCCCAGTCCTGTTAGCAACTGTTGGCATACCCCCCTTTTCTGGTGAGTGATAGTCACCTGGCTGTGCACCCCAAGGACAGAAGCACCTGCTTCTGCTCCAGGCAACAGGCTCTGCTGCACAGGAGAACACGGAAATAATTTATGTGCATATAAATGGAATTGTGCACTTAAAAATCTACCAAAATAAGTAGATGCTTTTTATTTAAAAAATAAATTGTAGAGAAAAGCTTAATTAATTTGTGAAATCCTGTGGCTTGCACATGTAGGCATATTTAGATGATCATATTCCTTTCTCGCCATATAATCTGACTGAGGTTTTTCTACATTACACTATCCATTCTTGATTATGCAGCTTTTTCAGGAAAGTCCTATTCTTTTTTTTTTCCTCATGTAAATAGAACTGGAGGAAGATGGCTTTTGATTTATACACAAATCAATACTCCCTTTTGATTGAACTCAGCACTGCACTGCTGTAACTAAATTCATTAATCCTGTGTAGGTGTAAGACAGGAAGCAATTATCACCCGTAGTCATGAATGATCCATAGTCATGAATGACTGTAAAAGAAATCTCACTTTTCTTTGGAACCATGACATTAACGACATTCTCTATCTACTGTCAGCCTCTTTCATGTGGCTTCTGCTAACTGCACTGTTGTTTAGCTGAGGAAAAAGTAATAGCAGATAGCCATGACTAAAGAACATCTGCTTGAATTTAGGGTGATGCAGTGTTTACAGCTTTGTCTTACTGAAGAAAGCCAATGTTTTTAATTTGTATCAGAACAGGTTTTAGTTCAAGCATTTTCTTTTCTGTTCAGTTAATCATGGCTGTAATTCATACCTTATTGATTCTCTGCAGTGGCAGGTGTTGCAGGAACATTCAAGGAAAGTGTCATCAAGGTGGTTTCATGGGAAAAGGCATAAATGAGGATGATCTGAATCATTTTAATTACCAGCACTCAGTCACCAGTGGGCTCTGGATGGGGTATCATTGTGGCACAGGCATCATTACAGTGAAAAAGCTGTCGCCTAAACACTAATATTTGATGTCTGACATTGAAATGTAACAGTCACCAGGAGGCAATTGTGTGAGCTCAGCTGAAGTGTTAACTTTGTCCCCAAGGCGTATCCACCCACAAGCACTATCCCTACCTCTGCTCATCTACAGTTATTCACTTAACAAGGACTAGCAAAGACCGGCTTGAGGTCTAGGAAAAGTGTTGATTGCTGAAAGGATCAAGAGCCACCAGGGGAGGTTTGGGGGAGCATTGTTGAACTCCTGTCTGGAAAACAGGAGAGAAAACTGGGTAATGCAGGCACATGATATCAGCCCTCGAGCTACAAAGGGTTGGTACATGCTTCAGGGAGTTTTCTGTAGTGGCAAAGTCAGGGTCCCAGTGTTGCAGGGACCAGGGCTCACCTGTTACTGCTGAAGTACTGGTATAAGTCAGGTCAGCTTACTTGTCACAGTCACAGAGCTGCGCCAGGCCAGCGGATAAAACACGTTAGGCATCAGTGAGAGATTCCTCTGGATTTGGGGGCTGCCAGAGTTTGTTGAACTCATTTGCCTCTTCTCTTGTTTTGTAAGGTGCTTTTACAATGAAATTTTATCACAGACTTTGTATCACATCACACTTATTATATCATAGACTGAAGAGGTTCTATTTATGGCTGTTCACTGCTTCCACCTCTTAGAGGGCCACTTCCAAGTAGCTTTAAGGCCAATGTGCCTCAAGTGGGATTTTTTTCTTAACAATAATTATTAACCTCTGAATTGCCAACTTCACCCCTGGTTATTCCTTTCTACCAATACATTTTTGTGTGTGTGCAAATGACTGTCTATAGAAAATGGAGACCTGCTAATCCATGTACTTGCACTTAATGCATAGCTCATTTAGGGTGCAAGGCTAAGTACATGCATGCCCTAAGGATACATTAACTTTTTTCCCACTTGAACTGATATTTTTCATTATAATCCCAATTCCACATTTAGGTGTCAAAGCAGATTGTCAAAAAATTTATTGTAGTCTATTGTAATAATAACTATAATCTTCACAGATTTCACTAAAAGAACACTGTTGAAAAGTTGATAATTTATTTAGGACTTAAAAAAAGGCTCAGAAGGTTAACTTCTTCCCCTTTTATTAAGTATTAGCTGGGAAGGGACAGCTGATCCCTGTAGCAGGTACTTTAATGTATTTGGCAGAGATGTCCATAACATCTCTGCACCTAAGGGACAGCTATAACCTACTGTAAAGTCAATGAGTGGAAGCCTGAGCCTCAGAGGTCACCAGTACTGCAGCTCTCACTGGAGTGCCCCATCATACATACGTGTTCAGCTCAGGTGTGTCCATGTGCAGGTGCTGACACTGTTAAATTTTGCAAAACAGGCAATATGGAGCTTGTGGTCTGATGCTGGCAGAAGGGTCTGCAGCTGACACCTGTGCTAACATAAAACTCCTTCAAACAAAGTTAACAAGCTAAATTGTCTTGAGAACAGACAAATGAAAATGGTGAGTTCACAATGACTTGGTGTTTGGCATCCTGCAACAAGACTGAGAGTGCTGTCAGTGTGCCCTGAAGCCAAGACTAGAATGACTGTGATTTTCAGCTTTCCTAAGATCCAGAGGATCTTAGCTGGCCTTGGGATATGACAAGATGTAATGGTTTTAAACTAAAAGGGGGTCAAATTAGATTAGATATAAGGAAGAGATTTTTTACAATGAGGAACAGGAAACTGTGACAGGTTACCCAGAGAGTAAGGTAGATCCTTCATCCCTGGGACATCCAAGGTGAAGTTGGATGGGGCTTTAAGTACCCTGGTATAGTTGAAAATGTCCCTGCTTACTGCAGGGGGAATTGGACCTTTAGAGGTCCCTTCCAACACAATCTATGGGGTCCTATGATTCTGTGTGAACATTGAGCCATGGAGAGTGATGAAGAGGAATTCTTTGGTCTTCCAGCTGATTCACAGTGGCTGGTCTGATTGGCACTGCTGAGATAAATAAAATGCTGCTGAATCCAGATTAGTCAGGTTGCTACCATAATAGAACACTGTCGGTCTGTGCTGCTTTCACTGGGTTTGAGCATAGCAGAGGCCATGGCTGGGAACTGCTGTGAGTATATGCTTACACATTGCTGTGGATTCCAAAACAACCAGCCCCTTTTCTTTTTTTTTTTTTACTCCACCATTACAGAGTAGGTAGCAACATTAAAAAAAAATTTTCACAAGAAGATAGGATGCCGTTCTGTGAGAGCTATTCCTTCCTTGGCCCCTCCTTCAGCTGGCTGGGCAATTTGCCTTTTTATATTTTGGCTTTATGCTGATGCTGGGAATCTACATTCCTCAGGATTTCAAACAGCTGGATTCTGTATCTGAGAGCGCAGTCTCCCCAAGTTCAATCCAGATTTATGCACAATTTACATAAACATGAACACAAATAAATAAATAAATAAATACAGAGGCTTTTAAGTACATCCTATCATTTCTCATCCCTTCTCATTGGAAGGGGTTTCTGGGTATCCCCAGATTAACTACTAAAAGGCCAGAAAAGCTTGAATGCTACAGTGTTTGATTTTTGGGAAAGATCCCAACAGCTGGACTCCTCTCTGTGGGATACTGTGCCTGGCTTTGGAAAAAGCCCCTGGCATTAGGATCTAAACAGGGCCAGGCAGTAATGTGTGGGTGTGAGATGTGCATATGCAAAAACACAGAGGGATATGTCAGCTTAGGAATGTACAGCCTAACAACCAGGGATGCTGGTGGGGTTTTTGCTTATGTCTTATGGGAAGGGGGAGGAGTAAGGGCATATTTCTCTCCCTCACCCTTAGTACTTGCCTTTCATCATTCATTGCAATCTTGAGCTTCCTGTATTTGAGTAAATAATGTTATCATCTGTTTCCAGAAATGGTTTGGGACAAATTCTTCTTAGAAGTCCTTCCCACGCAGTTATATTTTGGTGTCCTTTATTTCCCAGGCAGGCAGCAAGACCTCATGGTTAGGCTATATCCCCACCCATCAGCTGTCTACTGCCCTGAGATAGGACCACCAAACGCGATGTGTCGTAAGTGAGGAATAACTGTCAGCAGTGTTTGCCATGCCACAGTTAGGAGGATGCAGGTTTTCACTGACAAAGCAGGCTTTGAAAATTGAAAACAACAGCTAAAATTTATTTAGCATTTATTAGCATAAAAGCCCTCAGAATGGGTTTGTAAGTTGGCTCTCTGAGATATATGGACAGTCATTCACATGACAAGGGCCTGATGATTCTGCATGACACTGCATGAGAAACCGTAACTCACTCAAGCTGTTTTGCTGTGATGAGAGGCTGCTGTTTCCTCCCATCCTTCTAAACACAGGTGCCTTACAAGGGTCTGGTTTGGTGTCTGCAAAGCCAGGCTGACTGTGGCAAGAGCCTAAACTCCATCCTGAATGGCATAATTGTAGTAAGAAGAATTGCTGTGAGTAGAGCGAATGATTTGCCTGGCTTTACCTGCAATTGCTGCCCTGGGGAACAAGGCTGACTGCCTCCTTGGGCAGACTATGGCACAAGAGTTGGAGCCACCTCATCCACTCTTGCAATATGAAAGATAGGCATCAGTTCTGGCCAGGGTAAGTGTGAAACAAGCTAATGTCAGAGGCCAAAGCACAGCTTCTTTTTATGGTTGCTAGAATGGGCCACCAGTCAACAGGACACTCACACTTTTCCCACTTCTAGCTGCTGGCCTTTGATCCACCCTCCCAGGCATCATATTCGCCTCTTAGAATCACAGAATCATAGAATTGTTTAGGTTGGAAAAGACTTCTAAGATCATGAGTCCAACCAGTAACCCAACACTGCCAAGTCCACCACTATATCATGTCCCCAAGTACCACATCTGTATGTATTTTAAATTTCTGTGAGGGTAGTGACTCAACCACTTCCCTGAGCAGCCTGCTCCAATGCTTAACAGTGAGGAAATTTTTTCTTACATCCAACCTAAACCTCCCCTGGTGCAACCTGAGGCCATTTCCTCTTTTCCTATCCCTTGTTACTTGGGAGAAGAGGCTGATCCCAACCTTGCTACAACTTCCTTTCCTTCTGGTGTTTCCTTCTTATTACAGATATGAGGAGACATGCTAAAAGCCTTAACTTTGTAATGATGAGTAACAGACATGGGCCACGAATGAGCAAAGCTCCACTGTTGAGAGTACAGGACCATGAGATTGCACACTTCAGGCTCATCCTCCTTTGGAAGTCATGAAGAGCTGTGTATGGAGAGCTGGCCTTGGCTGCTTTGGCTTCAAGAGTCTATGGAAGCTCCTATTAACAGTGAACTCTGTAATATGTCCTGAATAACCATAATTATAATAATTAACAAGATTACAGATGATCTTAGGCTGGTGTCTGCACAAATTGCAGGTGCATTGGGGATAGCTAAAGTACTTAGACCACATGAACACAGCACACCTTGGACAGTCAGACTGTGAATCAGCACAGCAATGAGAGGGAGAAAAGCCTTCAAGAGAGAAACAATATCATGATTTTTTTTTTCCCTAAAGATTAACCTAAAAACGCAATTGGGGCAGCAGAAATCAGGAGCTGGTGCTGTGAGTGTGGCTTAGGAAGGGCTCTCAAGCTTGTTTTGTGGAAGGATATTTTACCACACACAGGAATAACTTTTCTGCTGTATAGGGCTATGTTTCTTAGCCAGCAGGTCAGAATAGAAGAAGGAAGGCTTAGATAAGGGACATCTCTGCTGACTTGAATCTCTGCTTTTCATGAGGATTTTGCCTCAATTGGCCATGTTTCAGATATCCAATAAAAGAATCCCTCTGGTCTCATCCAGATGGCAGGCTCGGATTCTACAGCTACACCCTCCCAAGAAGTTTCAGCATCAAGCTGTGCAAAATGTGTGGGAATAACTACAAAGAATAGTAACTTGCTCTTGATTTCCCTCCTTCCTGCCTGTTTGCAGTTTTGATTGGATGGCAGTGCTTAGAGAAATCAACTCAGCCTCTGTGAGTGATGGTAAGATTCAGAATAGGGCATAAAACCAGCTGATATTTTAAGACAGATGATTAAAATAGACATCTGCAGGGCTCAAAGAGTACAGCTGCTTAATGCAGCTTTGAGAGTTGAATCAGCAGATTCAGGTACAGCCGCTGTCCTAATGCATTTCAACTCTCCATGTTCTTTTGATGCACATGTGGCAATGTACATTGGGATGGTGCACTGGGCCTCGCATAAATCAGTGTTGATTACCGGATACTTGTGCTGTATGACAGGGATCTGTCATGCTTTATTTTCACATGTCAGAGGAGCCAAAGTCATGTATGTGCATCCTAAAGTATCCTTTCTCTGTCCCTTCAGCCCCCTACTAAGGAGAAAGCTCCCCTTCCATGGTAGAAGAGTTTGAATCTTACTAAATTGTATTTTTCAAGAGAGGAAGAATGCAAAGATTTGAAACCAGAGGGGAAATGTTAAGGGGAAGAAGCATATGACAGGGTGGTGTTAGCCATGAAGGCTCCTTTCACATTTGGAGATTTTTGCACCATGAAAGAAGATCTACTGAGAGACAAATCCCATGGATTGTCCCAGGACTCCTGACAGAAGAGAGGATAAATACTTCTTATTCCTTCAGAGTGCTGGAGTGGGTTAATACTGAGGGCACGCCAAATACCCACCAAAGCCTCTATGTCACTCCCCTCTGCAACTGGACAGAGAAGAGAAAATATAACGAAGGGTTCATGAGTTGTGATAAGGACTGCAAGAGATCACTCACTGATTACTGTCATGGGCAAAACACACTCAGAGTAGGGAATATTAATTAATTTGTTAATTAATTTGTTAATTAATTTATTACTAGCAGAATTAGAGTAGGATAATGAGAAGTAAAATAAATTTTAAAAACACATTTCCCCCACCCTTTCCTCTTTCCCAAGTTCTACCTCCTCCCCTCCAGTGGCTCAGGGAGATGGGGAATTGGGGTTATGGTCAGTTGTTACAGGTTGTTTCTGCCACTGCTCAGAGAGAGGAGTCCTTCCCTTGCTCCAGCATGGGGTCCCTCCCATGGGAGACAGTCCTCCACAAACGTCTCAATCTGAGTCCATCCCACAGGCAACAGTTCTGCCCAACTGCTACAATGTGGGTCATTTTTCCATGGGGTGCAGTCCTTCAGGAACAGGCTGCTCCAGCATGGGCTCCCACAGGACCACAAGTGCTACCCAGAAACCTGCTCCAGTGTGGGCTCCTCTCTCCACGGATCAGCAGGTCCCTGCCAGGACCTTGCTCCAGCATGGGCTTCCCATGGGGTCATAGCCTCCTTTGGACATCCTCCTGCTCTGGTCTCTTCCATGGGCTGCAGGTGGATCTCTGCATTCCCAGTAACCTCCATGGGCTGCAGGGACAAACCTGCTCCACCATGGCCTGCACCACGGGCTCTGTTCCACTGCCTGGAGCAACTCCTCCTACTCCTTCTCCATGGCCTTGGAGTCTGCATTGTTGTTCACATGTTCTCACTCTGCTCTTTTCTGGCTGCAGTTTTCATCTGCACAATCACTTTTTCTTTCTTAAATATGTTACCACAGAGATCTTACTATTGTTCCTGATTGGCTCGGCCTTAGCCATTAGTAGGTCTGTCCTGGAGCTGTCTGACACTGGCTCTACCAGACATGGTGGAAACTTCCAGCAGCTTCTCACAAAAGCCACCTCTGTAGCCCCCCTGCCCACTACCAAAACCTGGCCACGCAAACCCAACACACCTGGGAGTGCTCACATCGGGGATGTGGTGTAACACTGTGCAGAACTGCTGTGCTTCCATCCCTTTGCTCGTTGTCCTGCCCTCACTGGTTGCAGTGGCAAGTGAAAGGGGGTTTTAGTGCACAGTAATGTGAATTCCTAACTCTCTGTTTTCCATCCTTATCAAAGTCTGCAAGAAGATTACCTCCCTAGCCCATTATCTGTGAGGAAGTCTCTCTACTGAGAGCCTCATGCATTGTGAGAAGGTAAATTATGCAACCATAAAGAATCATCTTGATAAGCTGACTCAAAGAAGCGGTGTGTGTGCTTTGTAAGCCATGCTATTAGCCTTCCTTTTAAAGTGGAGATGGCTCCTTGGGGTTGGTCCTGTCTAAAATAGGTGGTTATTCAATACACTGGAAAGTGATTGTCCCATAATTAAAGTAGTTTCAGGGTGTATAGTTGCTGGCCTCTGCCTGGACACTTGAGGGTAAAACTGCCTGCCTGTGGGCTGGCTGAATAACTTGAGCTGCCTCTCTCTGTGCTGGAGCATGCAAACCTGTCTGCTGTCTAGGGCAACACAGATTTGTGCTGTCCCACTGCATTATGTCTGCTCAGGGCAAACCTTCATAATTGGATTTTGCCAAGCAGGACTGCTTCTGCATAGTCACCTACCTCTTTTGCTTCAGCTAGCTCCAGAAGTTGGCTAAACAGCAATGCATTTCTTTAATAAAGGAAGGCAGGTAGTGCAAGCTGCTGCTGGTAGGAGTGGAGCAGCTCCAGGGTCATTCACCAGGCAGCTACAGATGGCTGCAACTCCTATGGACACGGCTGAATCCATTTTTAACCATCTACAGTGGGTGTTGCTCACAGCATGGCCACAGCAGCTGCAGAGACTGGGAAGCCTTCCTGGTTTTTTTCTTCTTTTTCCTTCTGGTAAAAAAAGCCATGCATCAGTGACCACCAGAAAGTTCCTGGGCTGGGTAGTCAAAAGTTAAGCCCAGAATGTCTGTTGTCAAAAGGTGCTTTCTGTTTCCTCAAGGGCACCACAGTTCCTTGTTGACATTTTGGGTTATATTCTGGCATCTATTTAATCTTCAGGCCTGCTAAAGATTGGGGAGAATTAGGAGTTTCCTCCTAAAAAAGTCTGGACTTTGCAACTGGACTGTCTGATGTCAGCTGTATTTGCTTTGGTTTGGAGACCTCTGCCCACTGGGTGACTGCTCCCATGGTTGGCTGACTCCCTTGGATAGGGGACAGGGACAGGGACACTGGCCTCCTGCCAGGCGGGGGAAGACTGGTGAGCATCACTGTGTGATTGAGTGCAGCCAAAGGAGCGTCAGTGAGTAGGAAAGCCAGAGACCTGGGCTCAGCAGAAGCACTTTCCCATCTTTCTGTCACCTTTTGAAGGTTAACATTTGATATTCTATTCTGAACCTCCATTTTCTCTGCCTTATTTATGAACTCTTTCTGTTTTCTGTTTAGGAGCAGGTTTTCTGTTCGAGCTTCAGCTAGGTGGGCTTCGAGGCACTGTTGAACTCTGCTGTAGCAAATTCCCATTTTTCCTCCCACCCTTTTATTACTTAGGATCTCTTGCCTTTAGCCCAGTGAGTATTAACTAGGAATCTTGATATAATTGTGCCTATTTCTGTAAATAATTTTGAACAAAAAGGAACGGTATCTAGTGTTGCAGTTTTATAAGAACATGGATTTCTAAATATTTACTAAATTAACAAACTAGCTAAAAAAAGAAAAAAAAAACCTCCCCAAGAGAGACAGGCTGGCAGCAATATCAGCTAGTGCTAAGTGTTTTGCTGGAGCAAATGTACTCCATGTCCTTGGGGATAACTACTATCTGCAACAGGATCTGACAAATGCAATGGTGACATCAGAGGAACCCCCAGTTTATATCACTTAGTGCCAAAAACACCAACTCAGTGATAGGGCTTGAATCATACTCCTGCAGAAATGCCTGGTAAGGTCTTGTTGCAGAAAACACTTTAATGCTAACACAAATGCTAACTGAAGTTACTTCATGCCTCCAAAATTCACCCTTCTTTTCAGTGTGTAGACAGTACCTGCTTGGCATTGTTTAGCTGCGAAGGCAAAGGAAGCTACAGGGTAGAGTGGGAGGTCTCCCAGCCCTGGCTGATAAAGCCCTGCAGTAACGATCAGAACACAGTTTCCTTTCCCTGAAATCCTTACTTTTTCTAAATTATTGTCTTCTACACCTGAGATTTTGTGTAAAATTGAAAAGGGAGTGAGCCCACAATAACTGAAATCACAGTAGCAAAAGAAATTCCCAGGAGTGAAAGTGAAAAATGAAATAATGACAAATCAAGCCTGGAACGAAAGTCAATTTTATGGCAATCCAAAGGGAGACACAGTGACACAATTTGACCAAGATGGAGTAATTAAGCAGCATGGATGGAAACTCCAGTGAAAAGCTAATGGTACCCACACACAACCCACCCATCTCTTCCTTTTTCATGATTCCCTAGAGGGAAAGCCAAGCCTAGCCTCATCCCAGGGTTGCCCAGTGGAAGACAAGGCTAAGGGTCATGGCTCATCGTGGGAATTAGCTGCTCCTGAATGTTTCTTGGTTTCTGTTGTACTGTGGCATTGCAGCAGGGGAGGAAGGAGATCACTCCTTCATTCCAAATGATTTAGAAGACACCTGATCTTGGGGCCTCTTGCTCAAGGAAGAAAAGGTTCAGTGGGAAATTTTGGACCCTGAAGTGAACTCTGTGTCTGCCCACTCCCATCAGTGGATAATGACATCCATTTTGTAATACTAGTATTGCATGGTATTGTGACATGCTGGGAAAAATCTGACTATGATCTGCTACTTAGAGAGCATCCAGCATTAGAATTTGTTGTGTCTCTGTTGTCTCTACTTAGCTGCAGTTATCACAATTAATTAAATAAATAAATAGATCTAGGAGCAAAATTCTGCTTTACAAATGTCCTGGGAGCTGTAGGAGGAACAGTCATGTTTTCTGAAACTCAGTGGCCATCAGGGGGGAAACTGGATCATGTCAAGATCTTAAAATAAACTGAACTGTGCAATTTTGCAGAGTCGCTGTACCTTTGATCCTTGGGTACATCTTATGCCCTGGCTCCTGCCCCACTCTGGTACTGGAGTACCAGAGTGCCTGGGGGTTATGAGACTTGGTTCCTTGAGTTCGTGGGTAAGGGCTGATGGCTTTGTAGATCGCTTAGACAGTTACCTTGGTGAAGTATTGTTTTAGTAGCAAAACTGGAAGGATGTGTACACAATACAGTTGTTAGCAACACAACCCAATTAAGGTCTGCAATGACCATCTGTACAGGGAGAGGATAGTTTCTTTTCTCACCATCTTTTTTCCACCTCATCAGGTGTCTGTGGTTTTGACCACAGTTATGCTTGGAAAATATAGGAAAATATGGTTGTGTGCTTCATCTGGATGAATACAGCCCCTTGAGAAATCACCACTGAAAAGGCAGCCACAGTGATGGTGGCTGCATTCTTAGTCAGGCTATATTAGTCAGTCTTTCCTATCCCAGCACAACCCAAACCTTCAGACACAGCCCATGTATTTGTTTCTGAGACTCATTTGACCTCTGAACAGCCATTTCTATGGTAATGAAGTCAATCCTGAAATTATTCTCCTCAACACTTTTGCTATTCCCCTCTTGGCTTTATTACTCCTTTCTTTTCTAGAAGCGGAATTTAGTCATGACTTAAAATTAACTTTACCTTCAGCATTATCTCACTTCCTAATCAGCAGTAACCAGCACCACGACATCCTGACAGATCTGCAGACAGACTCTCCTGCTGGGGACAGCCCCTGCTCTCGCACCAGCTGTGTCACACCTCTTTTCTGCAAAATAAAATGCGAAGCTGCCAGCAGAACCCAGATTTAAAGCGGAGGTGCCAAGAGATAGGGTGCTATGGAGAGGAAAATTAAATATTGCTTGCCTTTGCCTTTGCACAGCTGCTGTTTTCTAGGATGTGTTGACTTAGGAAAGTTGTTCTTTGTGTAGTCCTCTTTCAGATGTTGCTTAAGTGCAAATATGGGCTGTTAGTTCAAATTTAGTAACAATCAGGATTGATGGAAAATCTCATAGTAGGATGTGACAAAGAAATTCAATTACATACATACACTTGATTTCTATGCTAATAAGACTTACAGTAGTGCTAAAGAAACTGCATTCTTGACTACACTGGCAGCTGGGTTTTGTCACTGAATACTGTGTTGGCAGCATACTAATGACTCATTTCTGACTGCCGACAGCTTCTCAAGTGACTTTGTACAGTGATTCAGAGCCTGGTGCCAAGCCCGTGGGAGTGACTGCGCCAGACCTGGGATCTTTTGAAGTCAGTGAGAATTATGCTGGGGTGTGCAACAGGGCCAGGCTTTGGGTTATCAAGCATGGCAATGAAGTTCATCAAGGCTGGGATCAGGTAGATAACCTGAATTTGCTTTCTCACCTGAGGAACAAGTGGTGTAAATAGGCTGCATTCATGCCTGCAGCTGGGTTGAAAATGGTGCAGTATTTTTTTTCTTTTGCTGAAGGTAGGAAGGGGGAAATTAAGTTTCAAGCAGTGAAATACAGCTGCAAATTTCAGAAAACATCTCTTTCTTTCAAGATGACACGAAGATGGTGACATCAGCAGCCATAAGGTCTTCCCCATCCTGGACTTGACATTTTGTCCAGTGTACAAGAAGTGTGAAAGTGTGGTAAGGTGGAGGTGAGACAGCAGAAGTCACTTAAATATTACCTTACTTGTGCTTAGGAAGTCAGTATATGTACAGGGACAGAAGGGAAGGCATGCCAACAACTGTAACTTGGCTGGATTTTCCCTCCTGGTGCCTTCCCAGGGCAGAATTATGGCAATACCTCCATCCTTTCAATACTGAAAGTTCAACATTACACCTTCTCATTCTCTGCAGGACAAAATGCAGCCCTGATATGAGTAAGTGCAGCTCTCTGGAAGCCAGCTTGCACCTCAAAGGGACAGCAACAGGAGACTGGAACAAAACATTCCAGTCAAATGTGAGTGAGCTTCTCATTTGAGGGGTACTTAATACATCAACCTATATCTGCATCCAGCTGCCTTGGTGATACAAAGTAGCAATAACAAAATGAGGCCAGCACCACTTGCAATTCTGAGCGTAGCATATGATTTGAAGGAGGGGTGTCTCTGTATTTGCCTTTTCTTGGTGTATTCCTCTTGCATGTCTTTTAAAGGGAAGAAAAATCCAGGTCTAAATGCTGTGAAGCAGTGGACAGCTGGCGTTCTCTTAGATTTTCAAAAGGGGTTGGATTTTGGGTCCCTAGAGTTAAGACTTTGGTAATAATGGGAATTTTGGTGGTGTTTTTTTATACCATAACATGGAAATTCATTCTCTTTCTTGAGGACTCTAGGAAAAACTCCAAAAAACTCCATATTTATTTCCCACTGGTGCACATACTGAGAAGTAATTTATTCAAAATTTGGACTCTAGTTTTTTTTTGCTTGGTACATTGGAGACTCACTGCTATTTATTGCATTTGATTCTCACCTGGCATAAATATAGCACCCTGGTGACTCCTAGACCTGCTGCAAACTAGTGGGCACCCTGGCCTACTGGGTTCTGTTCCTGAGATATGTGTTGTCTCTCTGGTATGATTTGTGTTGCTCAAGTTATTAAGCTGTACTTGAGGTTGGATCTCACCAGTATCTTGTATGGCTAAGGCAAACCATGTGATGGTGGAGAAGATAAATGAGTGGTGGTACCCCATCTGCAAGGGTCTATGAAATCATCTGTTTCTCTGTAATCTCGCACCCTGACAGCACATCTCCCCTCTGCTTCGGTTTGCTAATGTATCCCTCTGCACGCCGGCAAAGAGAGACACCTGGCTCTCAGGGGATGTGGGTGCGGTTGTGAAAGCGCTGCTCTCCTGCGGGATCCCAGAATATCCTCACTCCACGTAGAAGCAAGGTGCAAAGCAATTTTGGAGGGACCAGTCGGCACAGATCAAAGCTGTTCCTGGGAGCACCATCTGCCATCTGCTTCTACTAAGGCTGTGGCATCAGCTGCCCAGGAGAAAGGAAAGCATCGGCATTCATGGTCAAGGCAAACAGAGGCTTTCGTTTCCAAAAGCAAATAACCTTATCTTGAGGAAATTTCTTCACACAGTTACTTGAATCAAATAGGAAGTCTGTGGTTTTTTACTTTGCTATTAAAATGAGCATTTGGCTGGTTTTGCAGATGCTCAATGCATTAGTGAAAACTGGAAGCTTAAAATTTGTTAAAAAAAGAAATTTTCCACTAGATTCAAGCTGTTCTATTATATTTACATACTTGTAATTATGTGTACTTATATTGTGCTCTCTCTATATATACACATATAATTATATTGGTGTGTGCATATATATACACACACACAGCTACTTACTCATACTAATAGACAGACCTGCAGTATTTACTTCTTTATATTAAAACTAGTCACATAGGAAATCCATAGGTGCAGAACATCTCTGCAGGTTCATAACTCACGCTGATAAAGGAAACAAAGGGAAGGGAGGAGGCAAAAGGAAGAACAAAAAACAACCCAGGATTTTTTTCATTAAATCTATTGCCTTTGACAAAAGGTGTCAGTACTGTGAGGGTGACTCAGAGGAGAGCTGCAGAAGACAAGACTTTGGCTCAGAGTGGATAACCAAGTTGACATAGGTGGGAGCCGATTGGAAATATCTGGAGGTAAGATGAGTGCAGTGCTACAGCAAAAATCAGCTACCTTGGAGCCTTTGAGGGGCACAGGAGTAGCTCCTGGGAAGACCTGGGGAAGTGGGAAATAAATTTGACATGTTGGAGAGGGGAAATTTCCAAAGGATGGTTTCCCTCCTACGCACCCCTGCAGAAAGGTGGCTTTGCACCTTCCCCAGCTCATGCCATGGGCTAAAAGCTACCACCGAAGCAAAAGAAGATGGGATTATGTGTGACAGAGGTGCCAATGATTTGTATAGCTTAAAAAGTGCACTGCCGAGCTTTAGGGAGTAAAAATAAACACAAAAAATAACAACAGAAGCTTCATGAGGTTTTTAATTCCTAGCAATTTCACAGTGGATTCTTTTGCATTTTGCCTTCATTAGCTTATAAGACTTATTTTCCATTAACCTGAGTCAAAATTGTTGCAGGATAACTACAGGCTCAGAAAGTCAGTCCTGCTGGTCCATGTTTGTGGTACTTTTATATCTCACCGGAATACAAAAATGCCTTCTTTTATGGTGTTTCTCTGCAGAAGAATTTGGGAAAGGTTACAATCCAACAGCAATTGCTCTTCCTTCTCAAGCACATCTGGAGATCAGTCATGCCCTCTAAGCACCTGTATTACACGAAAACAACAATAAAATCGTGGCTTCTCAACCTGAACATTTTAGGGTGGGGCTGATTTGCTCAAGGCTTCTGTTATGCACCTCTGTTGTAAACTACTCATGGCTGTGCCAGTTATACCCATCAGACATGAAATTTTTCATGCTGAGTGTCTGTCTGAAGCTGACTTTCATTCCTAAATTGCTTTCAGAGTAGTTCCACTGTTTTCAAAAATGGAGTCAGAGAGGAATGTATTATTTCACCTGTGTTAAAACATCCTGGCAGGATTGTATACTTGTGCAGGTAAGGCATATGGAGACCCAACACTGGCCTCACAAACACACCCAGGGAGTTGCACTGGTGTCTGTCACTTCAGGGTCCTTTTTAGTGCTGGCAAATGCCAGAGGAACCCAGAAATGTGCCAGCATAAAGCATCTCGCCCTGACTCTGCATACAAGTGAGAGGATGTCAAACACGCTACTGCCAGTTCTCCTGTAGGCTCAACTGGCAGAGATCCCTTCATTTGAGCTCTTGACTCCCCCCTGGAAGGTGTTCCTGGGAACCACACACAGCACAATATGTAGCCTGGGGGCCTGGATTCCTGTTTTTTGACCCCAGAAAACGACAAGTGGTTGTGTTTTGAGCACGCCAGGCTTGCAAAGCCAGTGTAGCCTTGCTGAAGACCCCTATGACACTCTGTTAGAGCCTTTATTTGCATGGTCATGCAGTGTTTTCTCCTCACAGGACTCCTGTGTCTTTCAAGGCTTGGGATGGCTGGTGCTTTTCCAATGAGCAGCTGTTCAATATTTGGTTTTCTCCTCCTTTCACAGTGTGTGGTTCTAGGGACCACCATTATGCAAGCCCTGCTATGAATACAGAATTATTAATTTATTTGTAAGCTTTTTTCTTAAGCACCTCTGTGTTTCACAAATGTACTCTTGCAAGACTCAGGTGAGGAGGAGAAAGGAGAAACAAAGAGGAAGGCAAAAGAAGCCACTTCACTAGTATGAGGGATTTGATTTCAGATGTGTGCCTTGCAAAGTAAAGGTAAAATAAGGTTGAGAAGGAAGGTGACCAGCATTCAGTAATTTATGGCTGCCTTTCAGTGCATGCTACTAAAGTCAGTGGTATTTAAAGTTGTGTGCTGGGAAAATTCAGGCTGTTCAATACAGGCTGTTTAACCTAATCTAGTCATTGTCATCAAGCTTTAAAATTAACAAATTCTTGCAGTTCACAAAATAGAATTGGAAGTGGTTTGATTTTGTTTTGGCTGAGATCCAAGGACTATTTGAAGGGTGGAGCTGCAGAGAGTGATACAGCCTGACTCCAGGTGGCTGCTGTGCAAATTAAGCTCCTAATCAGGTCACCAGCAGTACCTGGCAGTCTCTTAATATGATTATGATTAAGGTCTGGTTTTCAGAGCATCTTCAAACAAAGCAAACACATGTCGATTCAAGCAAGTTTGCAGTGTGAGGCTGCAGACACTCGTGGGTCTTCATATATTTGCTCTCTTATTCTTCACAGATAAGATCTGCCTTCAGGGATTCCAGGTCCCTGAAATTGATGGAAAGTCTAGCACAAGAAAGACAGTGCATCCATGATAGTTTGAAGGGTTGCTTCAGGTATCCCAATATTTTGCTTTGAGAAAAGATTTTTGCCCTTGATGAAAATGATGATAAAACCTTAAGTGAAAACGATGTAGGTAACACCACTGCTTATTGGCAGAGCAGCCTTCTCCCACATCCAGGCCTAAAGCTGCCTTTCAGGGCTGTTATCCCCTCCAGCCAGCTCCCTTAGGAACCAGTACAGCACAAAGCTGCTTGTAGCTGTGTGCTTCTTGACAAATGCTGGTGGGCTACACCCAGGCTGGTGTAGCTGGGTCAATCCTGATCTCTCTTCATGGGCTATACAGTACTCCAGGTGAGTTTAGAGGCTTCCTGCTCCCAGAGAGGGATGAAAGGCACCAGTGCATCCATCCGTGACATGGGCTGCAGCAGCTGGGAAGCAGTTTGCTCAAGGTATCTTCCCCTGGGACTGTATTTTTTACTCACAATCCCTAAAGTGAAGACACACAAGGTGAGATTAGAAAATTGCTGAATAGAAATGGAAACCCCAGCTGGAGCTGGGAGGCAAAGGTCTGACTGGGTATCTGCACCCCAGTGACAAGCTCTTGGCTTTATTCCCCAGCAGTGATAGATAGAGAGATGTAAGCAGGAGCTTCACGGGGTGATGGTTACTATGGCTACCCACACACCGTCCATCCAGGCATCCATCTGCTTGGCTCACAGGGCTGGAAAGATAGACTGCTGCTTTTGAAAGCTGATGGTAATTTGTCCCTGTTGGCTGGACAGGGATGATATCCTCCTCTGAGATCAGTTTTGCCCAGCATCTTTTAAGATATAAAAACCATCCTAACAGCTAATTCAAGTTGACAAAGAGAGTGTTTCCTTTCTACAGTTATGTTATTGTTACCAGGTAAGGGGTACAGAGATTATGGAGAGGTACCAGTATGTCCCCAGCACACTGAAATGCCCACCATTTTCAGTGGGAATTTAACCCTTCACATTGACTTTAGAGATTGCATACTCCAGCCAGCACGTCATGGTGCTGGTTTGGCACATTCAGAGTGCAGAGAATGGGAGCTGAACGTGTAGAAACTACTGTCTCTAGTTGTTTGTTCATGAGCCTTTTGGATAGCCACATACAGAAACTGTGGTATAAACATAGCGGTGTTGTGTCACAGACTGGGTGAAAGTGAAATACTTGCTGCTATGCCTATGGTGGTTTGGGGGTTTTGATGGCAGTAGAAATGCACAGGAAAAAGTGCCACATAAGGGGACAGACAGTATTAAGCACCGATTTTGTAGTAGATGTTTTAGAAAAGCTGTGCTTGGAAAACTTTTTTGAAAAGTGTTTGTTTAAATTTCACAAAGAGAAAAATAATTTCTTTCTTCGAGAGAGAAACAAATAGAGTTTTCATATCTTTCTGCTGCACTGATTCTCTGTGTAAAGACAGTCTTTCATTAAAAACTGGTCTAGGATGAGAAAGATTCTACTGAATGTCAATTCTCTTGCTCCTGGGCAATTTCTTAGTCCTCATCATTCAGTACTACTGTGATTCTCCCATTAACCATTTTATATGGCTATTCCTCTTTGGAAAAGTCCTGCAAAAGCAGAGTTCCCAATAGACACATGGTTGACATCTATGGAGTAGAGGGGGACTGTATTGTACTATGCAGGTAAATACAAAAAGCACAAACACATACAGTGTAGGATTATTATGTCCATTTTGTATACATCCTTTTGAGTCAAATGCCTTGAATGCAGAGTGTGGTTTTGTTTACTCTATGGAATACCAGTGGCAACTGGTATTAAACACAGAGGTGGCTTCCTCATCCTGTGCCACTGTGCATTGGGATGGCTGGGGGCTCCAGAAAGCTGAAATTAGGTTCTCTGTTTCCTCTGTTAACTGTGTCATACGGAAGAAGCAATCATTTCACAAGCCA
The DNA here is from genome assembly GCA_013397135.1 of Pachyramphus minor. Taxonomy (NCBI): domain Eukaryota; kingdom Metazoa; phylum Chordata; class Aves; order Passeriformes; family Tyrannidae; genus Pachyramphus; species Pachyramphus minor. The sequence goes on along the minus strand of VYXB01000527.1, from coordinate 460,905 downwards.
GTGATTTGTCTTTCCATTCTCATTCCTACCAGCTTTATCTAAACCCTCTGTCTTCCAGGAAACTGGAGTCTGTTACATCAGCAAGACAGGCTTTCCAGCCCTGACTGAAAAAGACTGTAGACTATGGACCTTACAAACTGTTTTAGCTAGAAAGACTTCATTGCCAAGGCAAGTAAGATGTAATGACAGCAAACCACAATCCACATCTTGAGCATAAAAGTGTCTATGTATGTGTATATTTAAATATATATGTTTACTTCTGTTTATCAGCATAATTCCATTAAAAAACAATTTCTTTGCCTGATCTTTGGTGTAGCAGATGCTGAGCTGTAGGAATGATTCCCTTTTAGAAGATGGTGGATTTGTGTTCTTAATCTTAGAGCCTTAGTCTGACTGCTTAGGAATGCTGAAGGGCAAGATGATCGGTGTGTCCTTCTGACATCCTGTTCTCCATATTCCAACTTGCCTATTGACTTGTTCAGTATATATAAAGGGGTTAGAATACATTAACATTATTTTCAGAGGTTTGATTTTTGACTTGGAAAATTGTTGGTTTCAGCTTCTCTGCCAGATGGCTGAGGAAAGAGCAGTCCGTGCTTTGTGCTGAATGTTTGTGTGAGAATCTGAGGAAGTGGAGTCCAATTAACATAAAAAAGCCATTGTGGTCTTCCAAAATCTGGGAATGGAAAGTCAATGAAACAGAATGAACAATCACCTGCCTAAAATGAAATTAATTGCAGCTATAAACCAGACCAGCTCAGCAAATGTACCTATCTGAGTTCACAAGCCTCAGAAATTATTAGCCATCATGGATGATGCACCATTCTAGTTCTGATGTTAGGCATCTTGACTCCATCATCTATATGGCAAAGATTATAGCATGCCATCAGGAAACTCACCATCTACCACACATATCCAACTTCTGCCTTGCAAAGTGTTGGAAAAAATTAAAAGGAAAGGGCATCATGAACTGCAGATCCATGTCCGCTTGAATCCTAATCCAATCTACTCAGCATGTAAATGCATTTTGATCTGAAAATGTGATGCCCTTCGCCAAAACTTGTTCCACTCTTTATGACCTCACACAAAAAAATTATTTGTGATAACCAGGAGTGGTTTTACTGGAGGGAGGATGGAGGGTTACACCCCATCAATCTTGGCTTGTGTGGGAAGAGATGGGCTGTGTAAAGGGCTGCTTGAGGGGGACCATGCACCTTGGCCTTTCTGCTCCCCAAGACCACCACATAAGGACCTTCATCTCTACTCTGCTTCCTGGAGTTACGTGGAGGCTGCGGGGACTGAGCTTTTGGAGAGATCCAGCCTGGAGAGAGGCACTGGGCAAGGGTTGCTTCCACAGGTAGTGTGGTATTGCTAAGGGGCAGGTGCAGGTGTGTAGCCCCTTTATGGTAAGGGGTATGTATAGAGGTGTTGTATCTGTACAGCTATGAGAACACTATACCTGTGTCCAGGCTTACAGTTACATCCAGCTCTGCAGTAACATTTGGCTTTTTAGAGGTGAGCAAAATTTGTGTGCTGTGTCCCCTAAGACTCCTCTTACTGGTTTAGCTCAGAGGATATAAAATCTATTTCAGGTCCACTTTCAACAGTACCAGTGCCCCTTTGTCCCTTTCCTCCTCCCAGAACGTGATGGCTGTTGCCAGCCTTCCTCTGCACACTCACGCTCATGTACGCACCAGAGCCCAAAGTTTCACCACAGAGATTTCAATGGAGACACTGTTCTAGGGATATCCAATGGGGAAAAGATTTCTGTTGACCTTTATCATATCTCACAAGCTTTCCCGGATTTTCCAAAACTATGAAGGGAATGTGCTATAATCAGAGTACATTGTTGTCTCCTTTTTAAAGGCAGGACGTGAAAATCCAATATTAACTCCACTGCAATTGCCAGTGAAGGTAGGGATCGTGTAAAGGCATTAGCTGGAATTTAACCACAGTTAATGAAAACATATCTGTGCACTAGGAAAAAATGTCATTAGATTTCCAATGACACGAGTAAATAATGTTGGGAATGTTGGATCAGCTGAAATGCAAATGCACTGGAGTAGTCATTGCATAGATACAGAGAGAAATAAAGGAGAGTTAACCAGGAGAGGGGAATGTGCTCTGTGTGGGAGTGTGTTGTCCAGTACATTAGAGAAGAACCACACAGCATTCAGCTCCCAGTTTGGAACATGGCTGGAACAAGCACTGGTGAGAAAAAGTCCCTGGGCTCAGGGATGTTTAGAAAACCCAGAGAAGCACCATTGCTGAAAAGGATTTGCTTTTAAGTTGGGCCCTCAGGACACTGGCTGAATAACTTGCCCAAGGCAATAAATTAACCTGGAGGAAAGCCCAGCAGCTAAAATCCCCATCGCAGTGTAGTGCCATATCTGTTTCTGTTCTGCTGTGATTTGTGGGCTCTGTGCCTCGGTCAACCCTCAGTGCTTCAGCTCAGTTGCTCCATGTGCTCTGCCCCAGGAAGTTCTGATACTGGAGAAACTGGGTAAAGGAGTGAACCAGGTTTTTTTATCGTATGTATTTAGCACTCATTTAACATGAAATTCACTCCTGAGATTGGCAGAGTCTAGTAAACATGAGTTGCTGAGGCAATGGGCAGCGAACATAGCTGTAATGTTCAACATAAAAAGAGTAAGCAGCTCCCCACGTCATTGCTGTATGGTGTAGTATTGCCAGCTAGAGCACAAGTCCTACGAGGAGCGGCTGAGAGAGAAAAGGAGGCTCAGGAGAGACCTTATCACTCTTTCAACTACCTGAAAGGGGTTGTAGCCAGGTAGGGATCAGCCTTTTCTCCCAGGTAACCAGCAATATGACAAGAGGAACTAGCCTCAAGTTGTGCCAGAAAAGGTTTAGTTTGGATAGTAGAAAAAATTTCTTCACCAAAATGGTTGTCAAGCACTGGAACAGGGAAGAAGTGGAGTCACATCCCTGGAGGTGTTTAAAAGACATGTGGATGTGGTGCTTGGGGACATGGTTTTGTGGTGGATTTGGCAGTGCAGGGTTAATGGTTGGACTTGATGACCTTAGAGGTCCTTTTCAACTTGAATGATTCTATGATTCTGTCTACTGTTTCTACAGCCATCGACCACACAAATTGCTCCGTTGTTTCTCTTTGCTTGGATCAGGATCTTGGCCTGAAACTCTTCTTCAGAGCCATAAGTGGCAGAAAAAGTGGAAAAGAGAAAGGACTGCAGTTCCTACAGAGAAGGAACAATTCAACTGTATCTTTAGACATATCATTTATTGGAGCATTTTTCTTCTGTCTGTGGGAGCCCCAGTTCACTGCCCTTCAGCTCTAGCATGTCAGATGCACGTTTGGGTCATTCGTCCCCTCTGCCTATCCCTGTGAATGAATGTTGCAAACTTCTGAAATTCAGATTAGGTGTGTTAGTGCTTGTATAAATACCAAACCTAGCTTTTCATCTCAAAAATAAATCCATGTATGTCTGCAATCTTTCTTCTGCTAAAATGTGTCATTTTGGGGGGAGGCAAGAAAGAAAATAGTACCCCTTCTAAGTATTTGTTTGCCTTTTTCATTTATCCTCTGAAATACATATACAATAAGGAAAACACAAGGCAAGGGCTTGGGGAAAATATAAATAATTTGTGTAGTTTCTTAGGATGCTGGAAAGCCCTGGGTGCCCAAAAGCTACTGTCTGTAGGAGGAGAAGAATATAGCACATTTCATCAAGCATGCATTCTTCTGGGTTTGAATTCATCACCTGATATTCCCCTTCTGACATGCAATTTATGCCCTCATACTCATACATCACTCTGAAATTTGGCATACTGCTTCTTTTCCTCCTGTGCAAGTTTTAGTATCTTTTTTTTAAATAAATGTGATTTTCCAATTTATAAAAATGAGTTTTAAAATAGACTTTGGGCCCTGCTTTTAGGTATTTCAAGGTCAGATGTTTAATCCCCTTGGAAGCAGAGGGGATTACACATAAACAGAGGCAACTGTTTGTGTGTGAGCAGCCACACCTGGTGTCTTCAGGCTGCCTCATGCCTGAGCCTCTGAGGCGTTCTCAGATCATCTCCTCTATGGCATCTCTCATGTTCCAGGTCTTAGTTTTTTCTATTTGTTTTTTTAAAGGCATTCTCAGAGTATATCTGCCAGATCAGGCCTCAGACAGAAGACAGCTAGGAATGAGACTGGCTGTGTCTTCCCAATTTGCCCATTCTATCTGTTAAAGCAGTGCACTGGGTTATGTGAAGCTGAGGTATTGTGCCCTGTTTGAAGCATAGATCATCATGTGGTTGGCAATCTGCCCTACAGAAGGCTTTGGTGTAATTTTGAGGTGAACATCATGTATCAGATCTCTTTTACTTTGAATGATTCACTGCATTGTGGGCTTCAAACTGCCTTTCTCCTTCAAGTCCCTAATGAATTCCTCTCCCTCACTCTGGTGAGGGATGCTGGTCAGGGCTTTCACGACACAGTAGCAATGAAACTTAATCACAGATTTCCAGATGTGCCACCTCTTCCTGTAGACTATGTCAGTCTGCTGGCTTGGCTGTCTTCTGCAGATCTCACAAATACTTCAGTCTTGTTGTATGTTTTCAAGGAATACCTCACACCTCTTAGGGCTTTGAGGATGCCTGCATGTGGGGTGGTGTGAAATTAAGAAGTGCAGTACAGTAAGTGGCAGCACTTAAAAATCCCCCATGAGACCTTCTCTGGAATTTTCTTGCCTTTGGATTACATCTCCATTGAGAGGTACAGTATTGGCTACTTATTTTTCAGCATCCCACTGGATGTGACATCTTGTCTCCAACACCCCACACCGTACCTGACTGTCTGTACAACCTGTAACATAAGGAAACTCTGATTCAGCCTCCTCAAATGATGAGCTTATGCCCTGGAGTACGACAAACATGGAGTGCTGTTCGCTTGAATAGCTGCTAAGGTTATTAATAGTCTTAAAAAACATCCTGGAAATTCTTTTCAGTCCATTCTTAGTACTTGTTGACCTCAAATTTGCAACCACATGAAAAAATGTTGGGAGGGGAAGCACGGATTAATACAAGAAAATAGAAACCACATGGTGGAGGGAGGGAAGATCAACAAGGCAGTATTGCTGAAACAGAGTACTCCTTCTTAATTCTTGTCTCACCTCTTCTCCTCCTCAGCATTTTTATCAGGGATTAATCTTTTCTACCTGCTTTTCTTTTTTATTGGTGTAAAAGAGTGAGTCTGTCCTGTTGGCTTGTCTTCTTCAAGCAACAATCCAGGAGAAATGGTATTTTTGACTCTATTAATTATTACCACTGTTAATTGGAAGGAAGGCTTGTCTGACCCTTTGTTCTCTTCTTAGATGTCTCATCCCTTCCAGTTTGCCTTGTTAGTAGGTTTCAGGGGGATTTGGGGCATGTTGGTATCTTGAAGAACTGGGCCTGAATAGAGAAAGTCGCGTTGCATCTAATCCTGTCAAAAGACTTTGAAGTGGTATTTTGCATTATGAAAGTTGCACATTTGTACTATAATTGAATAGTAATAATGATAGCTTAACTAATAAAGATGGGATTTTGAAACACATTTTTCTTTCAAAGCTCAGCCTATAATTCTTAAATGGCTCCCTGCCAAAGCTTTGAAAGCCAAAGATTATTATTTGTCAGTGATTAGAAATTGTGTATTAAAAATCTAATCTCCTATGTTTTGTGCTGTGTGTACTACAGAGCTAACAGGGCTACAGAAATACTGCTTGTGAGGCATCACATATATTGTATAACTGCTGGGAATTTGTTGGCCCTGGCCATAAAGAGAATGAAAATGGCTATTTTAGCATGTGTTTAAGAATATGTTTTTCTATCTGGTCAGTAGAGAGGCAGGTATAGCCCTTATGCAGTGCAAAGATGGATATTTGAACTCCTACCATCACATTATATGACTTCAAGGTATAGCACATACTGGGAAATTATATAACTCCCCCATCACCTGTTCAATCGTCACTTCCTTTCAACACTGCTGTCTCTTAGGATCAAGCAAGTGTTACTAACTTTCTCATGCTACTTTGTAGGCACATTTTTAAACAAATGGTGGGGCTCTGATGTTAGCTTCTCACAACATTTTCTTGGCTTTTTTTAGATTTACAAGGCTACTGATATAGCAGGCTGGTATATGGGCATTTTGATGTTGTGCTTTGTTTCTCTCATATTTCAATAATTAGACATTTGACAGTGTTGCTTAACAGAGGTATGACTCTTACAGTCTGAGAATCCTCTTTTGTCCTTTGTCATCTTCATTTTACCCCTCCACAGAGGCACAACAAACACACCCTGCCTCCTTTTCTGCCTTGTCTTCAGCATTTCATCGTAATACATGTGTCACCTCTATGCCTGCTTTTGTTACATTCTATGGCAGTGTGCAGTCAGTGCACATCCCTGACTTACAGGGAAGCTTTATCATGATGATGCAGTTTGTTTTGTCACGTGACTGAAAGAGGAACCTTCTGGGGTGTCAACTGATCAGTATTGGCAGACTGGTCTTTCTGGAAAAATATTACTCTGAGCTCACTGACTTAAAAACAAGGGAATTAAATTGAACAGGTGAGGGAAAAGGCACCCTTTCAGATTTGCTTCACGATTTTTCTTCTGTAATCCAACTTACTGTTTACACTGTCTCAAAAATGAGAAAGTAAAACATCTTTTTATCTTCCTGTGATTTCACATTTTTTTCCCAGAAAATATGGTCTCTATAAGAGAGTCTTTGTATTGTCCATGGTTTTCTAAGAAATCAAACAGAATTCAGACCTCAGGTGATCCCAATAGCACCAAGTTTGAATCACAGCTTGAATCTGAAGATGATAGTGAGGTCTTGCTCATCTAGCTCCTTTCTCTGGATATGTATCCCACTAGCTCTGTGGACCATTTAGTTCCCAGCTGAAAACTGAACACGAGGGAAACAAGCACTATACAGATATTGGGATATACCCAGCCAGCACTTGCTTCACTTCTGAGCTCTGCATGTTTCTAGAGCAATCATTAGCAGCAGGGACACAGAACATGAACCTAATCATGGCAGAGGTGGAAGAACGTACAGATCCTTTTCTGAGATTTTGCATTGTTTTCATAGAAACTCACATTACTGGCCTTGATCACCTGAGCTTGTGCTGGCAACTCTAACCAGATGATAAGAGAATGCATTTTTCTCTTTTTTTCCAACCATACTGGATAAACCAAACAGATCTACTTAGGATCAATTTCCTTTGCTAAGGAGAATTACTTGTTGTTTTCTGCTGGCTGTTCAGTGCCACCAGCATAGTTCAGCTTTTGCCAGCATTTTGACAACATTTGCCACCCCAAAAGATTTCCCTGAAGAAAAGTGGAGGTGGAAGAGCAATGTCTGACTTTACATGGGCTTTGTATTGCTGTAGAAGATGTTACTTCATTTGATCTGATCTTCCCCTGAATGATGGTGATAGGTGTTGCAGACACCTTAAAGTAGGAAGAGTCGAAGGCAGCAAGTCTTCAACCCTTAGCTTTCGTTTACTTTGGATATAGACATTCCTATTTCTGAGTAGGTACTTTTGTGTTTCCTTTAGGTTAGGCTCTCCTGAAGAACACTGAAGAACAATAAATGATTACAGTTTTACATGGCAGAAGTTTTACAAGCACATACATTTTATAGGCATAGCTGTGAGATGGTTTGGGTTCCTTGGTTAGGAATCTCAAAACTGAAGTTCACAAAGGTCATGTGACTATTTGAGATGTAGATGTCCCTGTGCCATCACTAGCTTGGAAAAAAACGGCTGAAGAGAGATGTGCTAAAGGGCCTATCCACATTAATTTCTATGTCGCAAAAAGCTGGAAGGATGCATTAGATCCCATCAATCTAATGAAACGTTTACAAAACATCTGAATGTCTAAACAATTATCAGTTGCTTCATTTATTTAGACTGCTTGTTTTTACTTCTACAAATAAACTGTTGCTCTCATTCCAATACTCTTCTTGCTACATATGTAAAACTTCCATGCAGCTGGCAACTCATTTTTGTTGAATCTTGGCTCCTGAGAGACCAATCTGGAACATATTTGCAGAAAGAAATTTTCTGGCTTCTCTGGAACTACAGAGATCAGAAACCTCTTGAAGAAGATACCTTTGTATGTAAATGCAGTTTGTCTAAGGCCACATATAGGTAAATGAGTAGAGAAAGGATTGTCTTAGTAGGGGCACATATTTCACCCTGTAGGAATTTTGAAAATAGAAAATACTTTAAAGAGATGTGTCACCCCTTCAATCGACTTTCTTTACAACAGTGAGACAGTCATGTATTTTAAGTAAACATGAAGACTGAGAATCAATAGGACTCCTAAGGATGGCACTGATCACAAGTGTGACTGATACCACTACATTTGAGGTGTTTATTTCACACCCCTTAGCCCTCTATTTTTCAGGCAGGGAGCTTCTGCCTCAGGCAGGAGTTCTGTATGTGGCAGGTGTGTGAGATTTGGCTCTGTGCTTTTGTAGGCTCTGCACAGGAAACCAGGATGCACTTACCCAGCTGCAGAGCATTAGAAAATGTTTTAATTAATTGTACGGCTCACAGGGGACAGCATGGAGGCAACGTGCATGGATTTCATTTTCTATAATGTTCTGCTAATTCATGACAGAGTTGGAAGAAGCAAGAGGTTTTTTAAGCCTGCTTTGAAAATTCAGCCTCTGGTTTTGTTTTTTTTCTTCTTTTCTCACTTGTTCTTACCAATAAGTATTTTGGAGGCCAAATTATGCTCACGTGTACACCCCTCAGACTGTATTGCCATTGAGGACACTGAAACATGAGACAGTCTATTGAATAAGAGAATTCCCTAAAAGTATGTACCCATCTGAGCAATGTGAGTGGTGTCTAAAATTAGAATAAATATTTGAGATATCAAACCCAATTTAATCATGATAGCAATCTGTCAGATAACCTTGACCTTTGGGTGGAAGCCTGATTTAACTGTGTGGCTTTTGTGGCCTTGGACAGCCAAAAATTTTGGTTAGATTTATGGTTGTAAAGTATATTTAAAATGATACTTTTTTTGCTTCTTTTGCTCATTTCAGATGTTCTTCAAGGGCACAGTTTAAATTGCTGGTTTCCGGCTTGCTTTGATTGAATTGTGTTAGGAGCCTCTGCACTGGAAATGTCAAAGGAACAGAGGAGACCTTAAGCCAGAGGGCAGCAGTGACCATCTGGGCCAAACTGGGAAAGGTGTAGCTGGGCCTGGGAATGTACATCTGCCCAGTAACCAAACTATCACTTCTGCTGCACACTAATGAGCTAGAGGTAATTAGGGGTCTGTCATTAAAGTCCTCTTCATCTGAGAGTGGAACCAGCTTGTTTGCGATCAGATGCGGTCAGCGTGGCTTTGAACTGAAATATCTTACTGGTCATTGGTGTGGTGTACCAAGACCCACAGGCTGTATCCTGGGTACATGGAAATCCCCCATAGCTGATTTTACTCTACCTTGATTACTCTGGCTGCATATTTGCAGAACATTTAAAGCTGGTTTCATGCAATGATTTCTCACAGTTTATGCATAACACTAATTCGCATTTTCTTCTGGAATTTTTTAATTGTGCAATCAAAATACTCATCCATGTAAAATCCATCTGAAGGCTTGTGACAAGAACTGGTATTCACTCTGCAAATGCTGGTGTTCAATTTAAACATCTGGGAGGCAAACTCATCTAAAGACATTATGACACTTAATGGTGTCTTCACTTGTCATTTGTCATTTATGGCATCCCTTACAATGAAAAGGCATTGCTGACTCCTAACTGTCCTCAGAGATATCCTCCATTTGAAATTGCTGCAAAGGTGATTGAATATTATTTAACCAGAAATTTGAGAGCAATAAACTGTGCATTTTAGAGACTACTGGGAAGATTGATGGGAAAAGATCTTTTACTCTTTCAGACTGAAAACAAGAAGCAATAAATTTGCTGGATTAATCTCAGCATAAGAAATAGACTGCACTCTATCCATCAGTCATGTGACAGCTCTTTGAAAGAATGGGCACATACAAACAAACCAAAAAGCCTGATGTCCATGGAAGAGGCTATCTACTTCCACTTAAAAACACATAGAAAATTAGTAAAGGTAGAAAATATGCAGAAGATCTGATGTGAAGTAAATGGGTACAGAGAGCTGTCATGGGTTTACTAGGGACCAATTTTTTTCAAACTCTCCCCCCACACAATTGCTGCAAGTTGAAAGAAGTTTTATACAGAGAACTGTATAAAACTTATATACTGTATAAAACTTTTATACAGAGAACTGTGACATGGGGGAATAATATTAGGATTTATTACTAGCGAAATAAAGACTAAGGAATAATATATACAACAATTCTAATTAAGCTTGCTTATCTTATGAAGAAAATCTTAGGTATTTACAAAAGCATCTCTCCCCCCGTATCAGTCCAGGAGGAGAAAGTTTCTTCTTTTTTAAGCAGTTCTGCAGCACATAACAGTTTTTCTTCTGTTATCTTTAAGGCAACAACTCTGATTTGTCGTAGTTGGAGATTTCGTTTTTTCTCTCTTTCTCCACCGTCTCTGCTGCACATTGGCTTCAGGATTGGGCCTGTCCCTCCTCCATTCCTGCCAGGACCGGAGACCAGGGGGACACACCCGGGCTCCATGAGGTTTTCCATGGCCTGCAAGGGGATACTTTTACACCATGGTCAGCACCACAGTTA